>CM019214.1:123037065-123184288 GCA_009741485.1 Malurus cyaneus samueli
TTGTCATAGCTGCTCAAGCACAAGGCAGACACACACAAAAGTTATAAAAAAACCTCTAAAACCAGCTTGTGTGTGCATTTCTTCACAGGGGCGTTTGCCTGCGTGAGATAGAGAACTTAAACCTGCAAAAACTGCCTCTGTGTGTGAGGGAAGGATGAGGGAAAAAGAAATAAATAAGAAACTTAATAATTAAACATAATAAATAGATAAATAGATAAATAGATAGGTAAATAGATAAATAGATAATATAAAATAGATAGATAAATAGATAAATAAATAAATAGATAAATAGATAAATATATAGATAGATAAAGAAATAAATAAGGAAAAGCTTATTTACATAAATTATAAAAATGCCTTATGTAAATAAAAGAGGGATGGAGAAAAACACAGGCCCTCTCTCCTGCATGTCCCAGGAGAGAGGTGGCAATCAGCAGCCACTGAGAGAGGGGAATTATCCCTTCTCCTTGCTCCCTGCCCCCATAATTTTTATTTTGTGAGCCTCCTGCCCTGCCTGAAGCACTCAGAGCAGCCCCAGGGCCATCCCTGTCCCCCACAGCCACATCCTGATCGAGTCCAGAGGGGCACAGACAGGGCTGCCCTGAACATCTGCACAACAAAAACCTGCAAATGCTGTTTGGGCAGCGCCGAGCCATCCCCTGGCACCGCTGCCAGCCTGGATGGCACACAGCTCCTCAGACATTATTATTAATTATTAGTATTTACACTGTGATTAGAGTATGCCAGGCTCAGCCAGGGAACAGCTTCCAGCAGGCCAGCTCCTGCTCCAGCTCCAGCTCTGCCAGGCACAAAAACATCCCTGGAGTGCTGCAGGGCAGTTTTGCTGGATGGGGCTGGTTCCTGGGTTAAAAAGGACAAAAAAAATAAATTAAAAAAAAGCTGTCAGAGTCATACTGCAGTAAAAAAACGGGGAAAAAATGAAGGAAATAAGAAAAGAAAAAAAAGAATAAAGAAAATAAAGAAAATAAAGAAAAAAGAAAAATAAAACCAAACCAAAGCAATCACCCAGAAGTTGTATCAATAGCTGCTTGGGTGGTGGGACTGGGACAGAGTTTGGTTTGCAGTGGTTTGAAAGAGAAGAGATGAGGGGAAGGTTCAGCTGAGGATGCAGCCCAGAGCCCGCTGGTGCTGTTTGTTATTTCTATTTTGGAGGAGCCCAGAGGCCTCAATCAGCATCAACCCAACCAAACCATGACCTGGGGAGCAGAAATGTTTCCCAGCAGTGACGGGCACAGCTGGCACAGGGTGTGGCTGCAGGTGGGGTGAAGTGGGCACTGAAACAGGGCTGACCCAGTGCTAATCCCACCTCTGCCCCCTCCTTTGCCCCCTTCCCAGGCAGCTCCCAGACCCCCTGAAACACAGGCAATCTCAGCTCCCAGATCCCCTGAAACACAGGCAATCTCAGCTCCCAGACCCCTGAAACACAGGCAATCTCAGCTCCCAGACCCCTGAAACACAGGCAATCTCAGCTCCCAGATCCCCTGAAACACAGGCAATCTCAGCTCCCAGACCCCTGAAACACAGGCAATCTCAGCTCCCAGACCCCCTGAAACACAGGCAATCTCAGCTCCCAGACCCCCTGAAACACAGGCAATCTCAGCTCCCAGACCCCCTGAACCAGGCAATCTCAGCTCCCAGACCCCTGACCATGGCAATCTAGCTCCCAGACCTGAACACAGGCAATCTCAGCTCCCAGACCCCCTGGACCACGGCTGATCTCATTTGGACCACGGGCAATCTCAGCTCTCCAGACCCTTTGAACCACAGCTGATCTCAGCTTCCCAGACCCCCTGGACCACGGGCGATCTCAGCTCTTCAGATTCTCTGGACCTTGAATGATCTCAGCTCCCCACACTCCCTGGACCACAGCTGATCTCATCTCCCCAGACCTTTAGGATCATGGGCAATCTCATTTAGACCACAGGCGATCTCAGCTCTCAGATCCCCGGGACCATGGGCAATATCAGCTCTCCAGACCCTTTAGACCACGGGCAATCTCATTTGTACCACAGGCAATCTCAGCTCCCAGAGCTCCTGGACCAGAGGAGATCTCAGCTCCCCAGACACCCTGGACCATGGGTGATCTCATTTGGACCATGGGCAATCTCAGACCCGCATCTCAGCTCCCAGACCCTGGACCAGTGATCTCATGGACCACGGGCAATCTCAGCTCTGGACCACGGCCAATCTCAGCTCCCATATTCTCTGGATCATGGGTGATCTCAGATCCTGAAACCCTCTGGACTATGGGAGATCTCAGCTCTCAGATCCTCCAGACCATGGACGATAGCTCCCCAGATCTTTTAGACCATGGGTGATCTCAACTCCTCAGACTCTCTGGACCACGGGAGATCTCAGCTCCCCAAACCCCTGGACCATGGGCAATCTCATTTGTACCACAGGCGATCTCAGCTCCCAGACCCCCTGAGACCACAGCTGATCTCAGCTCCCCAGACCTTTTGGACCATGGGTGATCTTAGATCCCAAAACCCCCAACCCCTAGCGAGGAGCTAAAGTGAGGCAGAAACGGCTCCAGGAGCACAGCCCTGAGTGACAGCACAGGGACAATGCTGGGGCCAAGTGCTGGCTCAGACAGACCGAGAATGTGAGGAGAGGAGAGATTTTCCATGGCTTGGCTCCCGCTGTGCTCCATGGAGTGGGAAGGGGAGTGTTACATGTTGATCAACAGGATGGTGTCGAAGTGCCCCAGCTCCACACCGGTGCCTGCCCTTCCTCGATTTCCTTCTGCTCGAGGAGAAAGCTTTCACAAGAGCTGGTTCTAAACCCTGCACACACAGAAAATGTCATTTGTCACTGAGAGCCAACCAGCGCTGGCGTGGCGGGCACAGAGCACGGAGCAGCGCTGTGCTGGTTGGGCAGAGGGAAATATTCTGTGTTAGTTTTGGGAATTCAGGGATGATTTGAAATCTGGGGGAGGAATCTGAGGGAAATATTCCACATCTGCCCGGAATTGCAGGGATGATTTAAAATCTGGGGGAGAAACATGAAGGAAATATCCACATCGGCCTGGGATTGCAGGGATGGTTTCAAATAATTTGGGGGAGAAATCTGAGGGAAATACTCTGAATCTGCCCAGGATTGCAGGGATGATTTAAAATCAGAGGGAGGAACATGAGGGAAATATTCCAAATCTGCCTGGGAACTCAGGGATGGTTTGAAATTTGGGGGAGGGATCTGAGGGAAATATTCCACATCTGCCTGAGATTGCAGTGATCTGGGGAGGGAATCTGAGGGAAATATTCCACATCTGGGAATGGGAATTCAGGGATGACTTTAAACCAGGGATAGGGATCCAGGCAGAGCACAGCCAGCACTCTTGAGGTGAGCCTTGTCCCCTCTGGGCTCTTTGCTGGCTGTAGCCAAGCCCATCCTTTAATTCCCAGGTTTCCAGCAGCTGTCTGTGGAAAACCAGGGTGCTGTTTTGGATGTTCTGAGCCCCTGGCTGTCCTGACCCCATGTGTCTGTCCCTCTGTGCAGCTGCAGAACTGAGAGCTGGGGGGAAAATCTCTGTCTGTCCACCCTCAGCCACTCAAGCAGAGCTGCACCCAGCCTCTCCAAAGCACAGGGGACTCCAAAATATCAGAAAAAAAGGTCCATTTTTAATCAATTCAAGCCTGAAAATGCCACAAAACCAGGACTAATGCCGAGTCGCCAGCAAGGACAGAAATTTATCACTCCAAATATTTTGCTTTCCTTCTCCGTGGTACTTAAGGGCTTTCTAAACTCAAAGGTCAGGGAGAAACTGCTGAGAGGAATCACAATCAGAGAAAATATTTCCATAGGGGGAGAATGTTTCTGCAGGAAACACATGCCCAGACTGACAAGGAAGAGTGGCCGTGGCTCTGCATCATCCCAGGCCTGTGTTTTCAGATTCCCTTTTCAGATTCCCTTTTCAGATTCCATTTTCAGATCCAATTTTCAGATTCCATCTGAGCAGCTGCATTTCCTACCCTCACCCACTGAGAATTCCAGGCTGTCTGAATGTCTGGCTTATCAGCACATCCCTAATAAATGCAAAGCAGGGTGATGGTATCTGCTGCTGGAATATTGCATTGTGTTGCACTGTGGCAGCTCCTGCTGCTGCTGCATGTTGGGATTTCACCTATTTCCTCCCCTCCCTGTATTAATAAATTCATTTAAATATCACAGGTGCCATGCTGGGGGCATCAGGTCCAGGATTTTAATTCCTGATCCATGAGTATTTCAGAAATGACACCAAAAACTTTGTTTTTTTGGTGTCTTAGGTGAAATCAGAGCACAGAAACCCAGGATGTGTTCACACCATTGGTCCTACAACACTGGGAGATGCAGAACTGGCAAAATTTTAGCTGTATATTACTTTTGTATCTCTAGATCCCTCTCAGCCTGTGCCTTTCTATGACAACACAACGATTTTTTAGTACAGATTCAATGCTTTTCTCTGCAATGCCAATATTTTTTTTCCCTTCAGGTGAACTCCCTCACCCAACAAACTCCCTTCCCAATGATTTCAACCCCTGCCACTCCTCGTACCGTGAAGGAGAGCTAAACAGGGAGCCAGAGAATCGAGGGAGGCAGCTGGGAGATTATTAATATTGAAAATATCAGCACCACTCTGGCCAGTGGGGCTGGAATTCCTCCCTCTGCTAAAGACAAGGCTGGAGCAACTCAGAATCATCCTGCCCGAGCAAGAAATCCCTCAGCATCCTCCCCTCACCACCAGCTGTCCCTGGAGGGTTTTTCTGCCTCAGCAGAGGTTTTTCTTAAGGAATTTCCACTTCTTTTATCGAGGACTGAACCTTCCAAAGCTGTCAGATGGGAGGGACAGAGGGGCAGGGAGAAACCCAAACCTCTGCTGGCTGCTCACAGGACAGAGCCCATGGAGCTGGGAGAGGAGAGGACGCTGCTGGCAGCAGGAGATGTTTAAAGTACAGGAAAACAGGGGAATTTCCTTGATTGGGAATTAATCTAGTGGGATTTGTTATTTATTTTTTTTACTGTCAATGGTTTTCAGCCTCTAGCCACTAGAGCAGGTTCTGAGATGTGATAAACCTGCAGGAAAAGGCAGAGGCAGCATCTCCCTGGCCCTCGGAGCTCCCTCTGCAGATGAAAGAGCAGCCAAGGCTCCCTTTCTGGGCGTTTTTCACATATGGAAATATTGGTAGAGATGTAAAATTCCCCAGTGGCCGAGTGCACACAGACACATTTGCTGGGAGCACCAAAGGCAGCTGGAGCCCTGTGCACACTCATCTTTCATGGGAATGTGTTCAGAGAGCACAACGAGCCCCAAAAAAACCCATCCTCGCACCCACCTGGCACCACGAGAGTGGGAGAGCAGAAAATAAAATAGTGGGGACAGGGGGGAGGAAAGGGCAGCACATCTGTGATGGATATAATTGCTTTTTTAAATGTATAATTGTGTGATTCGCACATACATCTGTGACGGATACAGGTAAATAATTGCTTTTTTAAAATGTACAATTGTGGGATTCACCATGTATATCTGCAATGGATATAGGTAAATAATTGCTTTTTTAAAAATGTAAAATTGTGGGACTTACCACATACATCTGTGATGGATACAGGTAAATAATTGCTTTTTAAAAATGTGTAACTGTGGAATTCATCACATCCATCTGTGATGGATAGAGGTAAATAATTGCTTTTTTAAAATGTACAATTGTGGGATTCACCACATACATCTGCAATGGATATAGGTAAATAATTGCTTTTTAAAAATTTGTAACTGTGGAATTCACCACATACATCTGTGATGGATACAGGTAAATAATTGCTTTTTAAAAATGTAAAATTGTGGGATTTACCACATCCATCCGTGATGGATATAGGTAAAAGAAGATCAGCTAATTACTCTAAAATCTAAGAGAAAGGGCAGGAAAAATACCAGGACTCCTCCTGTTACAATCACGTTTAATTAAGTCTCATTCAAAGTTACAAAATAAAATGAAAAATGGTGGTAAAAATGGAAAGCTTTAGGCTATGTCGTGTTAGGGAATGATGGAACCTCTTAACTTTGATCCATAGATAGATAATGCACAACCTGATCCCACCCGGTGTCTCCAACAAGATCGGACGCTTGCCAGCCTACGAGCAAGTTGTCCTCCTTCCAGAGGTGCACCCAGAGAGAAGGAATTATCGTGTCGAGCCTATACAAGAGGTCTGACGCACAAATCACTATAGAACAAAGAATTATATGAAAGATTAGCCAAGAGAATGGATCACGTGTGTTAACGGGTTGTGCCCCTTTCGGAGAGTGATGTGTACGAGTGTAGAAAATCTTTCCCAGCTTGCTATGGGGAGGAGGTACCTCCATGCTAAGAGAACGCGCAGATTTCCTCGGCGCATACCTAGCTGAGATCACCTCATGATAGCCATAAAACTAGTTATAGACACATTAGGGACCTAGAAGGATAGGAGTCAATGCGAGAACAACGACCTGAACACCCAACACAAAGAAAATGTTGCGTCCTTGCAGACTGTGTCATTGCCAGAGAGTCAAAAAGAGCTAACTGCATGACAAAACCCTGATGCCCACCAAGACATAAGTACTATTTTAGCACAATTATGATAGAACTTTACGACATTTTTGAATGCAGGTGAATGCCCCAATTGTACCGTGCGAGAGAAGGGTGTTAAAAAACAATGTTGAGCACTGAGACATCTGATGATGAGGCGATTGAGTCCTAAGTTATTATTAAAAATCAACATCTAAAGGTAATTCCAACCTAGTTAACTGAATTATGTTTTTATACCTATTTTCAACGTTATCATCTTCTATTTTCACGCTTCATTTCATGTAAGTTCTATTAACATAGTTCAACAAATCATGATTAAGTGAACCGACTTACCAATGCTATAGCGACCATACACTTACGCTGATAAGAAGGAGAACTTGTGAATAGTAGAGTATTTATTATTCGCATGGTCGCTCTGACCAGCCTCTATAAGTAGCTTGCACATGTGCTTCCGTTTGCCCCTGGAATCAAAAGGTAGAAAGAAGAATTTAGGTGAGTGATGGCGGCATAGACATTGTGAGGCGAGAGGGGGACCGCCGTTTGTAAAAAGCCCATGTGCAAATCTAGGACCTGATAAATTAACAGGGATTAATTTAATTGAACTAAAGCTACAAAATAATTAAGTAATAATTTAATAACATCGTATGAGTGATGTAACAATTTGAGGATAATACTCTAATGGTTCTGGGTGGTAATGAATAAAAAGTCGGTCTTTTATAGAACCGTGGTAAATTAACAAAATTCACTAGTTTAGTGTTAGAAAAGACAAGTGAAACACAGAACAACTGATCAGCCCCTCCCTGCCAATTCTCTCAGTTTATACACTGAACGGTAGAGATTGTTTCTGTCTGCGCCGAAATGACAGAGTATAACAGATCAGATCCCATTGCCCAGTTTTCAGAGTGATACAAGACTTAGTATACTAGAGCTGTTGGTCTCTATTCCACAGCTTTTGCTTTTAAGCACCTACTCTCCTGGCCCGAGAAGACACTCGCGGATCATGAAAAAATTAAATCATAAGCCCTTGGCTTACGGTGAGCACTGTACCATACACTTCGTAAGACTATTAAGACAAACAAGGCAAGGAAGAAGACGGGAATGTGTGTGGAATGAATTGTCAAAGAGTCAATTATTTCTCACTATGAAACACTCCGCAGAATAAAAATAGAGATACTTTTCCTAATAGCACACAGCATCATTTTGTGTTATCCAGCCAGTTGTAGACTTATAGAGAAGAAAAAGATGATCTCCCTTGTGCGCCAGGGCTAGAAGCGCAGTCGATCGCAAGGGCATTCTTTCGAATTAGATGGGGTACACGAACAATAGCACTTATTTTCTCAGTGAGTGATAGGTTTATTCCCCACTTACAATGCATTTGCTACTATATTAGTTGTTCTAAGGGTGGTCTTATGAAACAATGTCGATAGATATTTCAGTACGCCTCTCGTCATGGTAATAGTTTGAGAGACTCCTTTAGAGGACTCCTCCTAATTATTGTACTTTGTCCGATTCCTGTGATTGGTGAGAAGTAATGGACCAATAACATTAAAAAAACTCCTAATGCAATAACTTTTTCCCTCGCATTGCTTCCTGTTAATTCAGGACTCTTTCTTCTCGTAGAAGGTGGTGCGTTTTAGAAATGGCCTAGTATTTAACATCTACTATGTTCCAATTTTTTCAACGTCCGTGATGCTGCAGACCTCTGGAATAATAACTCCATAAGGAGCCTGTGTTTGGCTTCCCAAGAAGATTTCGGGCACTAATGCAAGGTGGTAACAATGAATGAAAATTAATGGACGTGAATATAGACCAGAGGAATAGTAACTCTAGGGTGCATGAACTCCTTCCTTCCTTGCGACCCCATTATCACCTAATTGGATGGGTTCTGCAGCTTGGGCTCCTCGGCTTCGGCCAGTCTCCTATTCATCTTGTAATAACAGCTGGACCCCAGGACTCGAAGCGCTTACTAACGTAAATTTTGCCATCTGGAGGGAGCTTACAATGGGAGAGCTGCTTCCTTTACCCTCCTAATCACGCATTAGAAAAATAATCAACTTAACCTTCAGGCCTAAATAAATAAATTCAACATATCATTGCGACATTACCCTTCCTTCAGCTAGTCCTTCGCACTTCATTACACTCCTTCCTTCTCCTTGCCTCCCTTTTTTTTTTTCTCTTCCTCCTTCCTTCTTCCTTCCTCCTCTCCCCTTCCTTCCTCCCTTCTTTCCTTCCTTCCTCTCCCTCACTCCAGATTCCAAAATTCCTTCCAAAATCCCTTCCAAAATTCCTTTCCATCCCAAATCTCCTTTCCTTTCCAAAATCCTTTCCAAAATCCTTTCCAAAATCCTTTCCTTTTTGACACTCCCACCCCTTTCCCATCGAGGCCAAGCTGGTGCTGGTGGCACTGATTTGGGGACAGTCCTATGTGAAGCATTAACAGCAAAATTGCACCCATTCTATCTAAAACCTGGCTCAGACCATGAAGATCATGAGCTGGGCTCAGTCCTGGACTCGTGACAGAATTATCAACCCCAAAAGAACATCTGGGACAGTCCAGGACTGGAGCATTGAGAGCCTGAGGTGGCACAATCCCTCCTTGAGTGTAAATATTGAATATCCCATCCAAGAGCACAGACCCACAGCACCAGACCATGCTCAGCCCTCTTTAGGCTGCTCAAAACTCCAGTTATTTTATTCAGTAACCTTTCCTCCTCCCACGTTCTGAAGCCTACAAGAAAAGGAGCTATTTTAGCTCTAAAGAGCTCATGAAATGGCATTTATGCTTTCCCGAGGCATTAAGGTGGAACCAAGGGATGTCCCATTGCCTGAAGGAGGAGGTGCAGTCAATGAAACAGTGACAAAAAATGGCATCTGCTGCCTCCAGAGTGGGCAAAGATGTGGCTGCTCATTATCCAGGAGGAGCTGAGGCATCCAAACAGAGCTGAGCTGCCTCAATCCCCTGCCCTGCGCAGCAATAGCAGGAGAAAAAATGATGAAAACATAATGGGAAAGCAATGAAATATGACCAGAGTGTTGTAATGATGGAATATAATGACTGCTAATGAAGCAGAGGTGGAGGAAAAAAAAATCAAAAGACAACCCTCAATTCTTGTGAAACACAAATAAGAGACAAGAAGAGTGAGAGAAGGAAGGGGGGAGTGAGGGAGAGGAGAAAGGAAGCAGTAGCTGGAAATGACTTTTAACTTCTCCACTTAGTGTTTTAAAACCAAAAAGCAATTACTGCCAGGCTGGCATTGCCTTTCTGCACATTAATTTCCTATTATGGATAAAATTAATGAGTTTAGCAATCTCCTCGTCCTCCCAGAGTTGTGCTCTCCATTATTGGTGTTAATAATCCGCCAGGGACTCCGACTCCAGAGCTCGGTGCCACAGCCTGGTTTTGTGAAGTTTAAAAAGAGAAAACAGAGATAAGGTGGGCATGGAGATTCAAAAAAAAAACAAAAAAAAAAAAAAAAAAGGAGGCAGAGCAGGAATATCCCACTGTCTTATCTATGCTTTCCACTTGGAAACCAAGAGGGGACACAGCCATGGTGTGTCCATTTATACAGCACATGGATCTGATTTCACTTGCAGCTCCTCTCCAAAACTCGGGCAGGGTGAAAATCTGAACAGCCCAAACTGGTCTGGCTGTGTGCCTGAACAAGGACTGGGTTTTGTAAATCTCGTCAAAACCAGACTTTTAACTCAATTTTAATGTCAGCAGCGTGGCACTGTCCTTAAATCCTACATCCTCACCATGGAGAGGTTTGTGAACAAACACAGCACGGATCCTTCATGGATCACAGCACACAAACACATTTTCTTTACAGTCCCTTCTGGGCAGAGGGCTCCTGATATAAAAAACCCCGAGTTCACCAGGCAGTGGCAGGTTTAAGTCACCTCCTTTGTCCTCTCTGCACATTAGCATTTAAAACCTACAATAAAGAGGCTGAGAGGGGAACTTTAATAAAAACATTTTTTTCCATTTGTTTGAGATGTTTATACTGCGCTTCCTGCACAGATTTAAACAGCACTGATGCTCTCAAATGCTGGGTTTTTTGTTTTTTTTTTTCCTTTCAGACAAATTGCCTTCTTCCCTCAGTTCTGTTATTTCCTAATGGTATGGAAATTTCACAGCCTCCTTGATGCCAGACTGCCAAATGTCACCTCCTCCAAGCTGGAGAAAAAACAGGTCCCAACCCTGAAAAAATCCAGACTGGCACTGACTGGTGGTGGTGGGATAATGGCCTGAACTGAATTTGCTGAGGGTCAATCTCAGTGTGAACAGAGAGGTCTCTACACCCAGAAATCCCCACTCCCCTCCACTGTTTTCTGCTGGAAATGGGAGCAATTTCTCAGCTGCAGAGCCCAGAGTGGGAGGTTTGAGGCATCCTGATGGTTCGAGGTGTGGAGCGTTTGTTCCCCTCCTGCAGAGGATCTCAGCTGCCACACCACCACCTTTCATCAGCTCGGAGCTATTTATAAAAGTGTTTAAAGCTCACAAAACCTAAATTTCCATTGACATCTCTGCTGGAAAATGCCTTTTCCTTCTTCCCTGGCTAAACACAGTGCTGGAGGAGCCATCAGAGAGGGTCTGAATCCACAGGAAATCCCAATTCAAAGCACAGGGCCCAGGAATTCTCTGTTTTATCCAGGAAAACATTCCAGGCTGAAGGAACCAGGTAACTCTGGTCATGTCGTGCCTGTATCTCCCTGTTGGGCTGCAGTCCCTCTGCAAAGAATTATTGTCCCAAATGCTCCAAAGTATCATTTTAAAGGTTTGGCTGCACAGGAAGAAATAGAAAAAATAAAATAAAAACATAAAACTTGTGGGAATAGGAATAAGGAAGCCTCCCATCAGCAGTGTACTCTTGTTCTTTTCCATTTCCAGAGGTCAAATGTGGCTTTTATTCCTGAAAATGCCATAAAGTGGCAGCCACTAGGACAAAAAAAAGCTTTTAGTAGAGCCTGGCTTGCAGACAGGATGCCAGAAGTGCACAGACACACTCAGCATTTCATCCTGCACAGTAAAAGTTTGTCCTAAATGTTCTTGTGCCCTGCGATTGTGGGCTGAGTGTAACAGAAATAAAGAATTCAAAGCAATTTGCATGTTTGCCTTCCTTTAGGGCCAGCCCAAAAACCTCTAATGATGATAAATTAATAGAGAAGATTCTGCTGTGCTCATCAGGGGAGCTCCGAAACATTGCAAACCAGAGCAAAATTAACTCTATCCCCTAGAAATCATTTCCATCCTCTGGAGCTCTCATTCACCCAAACCAGGTAAAAAAAGAAGAATCCTGTGTTTCCAAGGGCCTGAATTTGGAAATTTGGGGATTTCAACTCAAAAGCAAAATGCTGAAGGAGTTTTAGTGCACAGGTGCTGTTCCTTTGAAAAGACCTCGTGCCTTCTGCAGCCTTTTTTTAGGAAAAGAGCCCTGATTCACTCTGCAGCTTCTTTTACACTTGAGGGGGCTGAGATTTGGTCTAGCTGCAATCTCCTGCAATTTTAAACCCTATTACCCCTCAGCATGGTGCTGTATAAACCCAAGGCAGGGCCTTTAATTTGCCAGACAAAGGTATTATTTGAGTTCCTTTCACGGCCTAATTATCACTTAGCAAATACCATGTTGTGATGAGTATTTATGGATAATGCTCAGATAATACCTAATTATATGGTTAATTCTCATAATGATGGGAAAGCCTCAAAAAATATTCAGAGTCCAGATTTTTTAGACTGTCTCAGAACTCCCTTCTATTTCAAAGCACTTGTAAGTGGAGGATTTATGGGATTTTTTTTTATTTTTTTTTTTTACTATTTCTAGCGTGTAAAACAGCTCCTGCTACAATATCTCCCACTGCTCGCTGGAATTTGGATTCACAGGTAGGCTTGGGCAGCTTTGAACTTCTGAGTGACCTGACACAGCTCTAAACCTGATTAACTCGCCAGATAGCCCGAGCCTGGGGATAATTTATGTGATTGAACAGGCTGACCTTTCAGGGAATGAACTCCCAGGGGAAAATGGTCTCTGCTAAATGGAGAGCAGGGCTTGACTCCATTGAAATCCCTGATTTTCAAAAGCACATGGTGGGACAGGCAGGGCAGGGAGGAGAGAAGGGGCTGCTGGGGGGAGCTGAGTTCTGTTTTTCCTCAGTCCTTGTGGGTTTATTGCTGTTCTGTGGGCACTGCCCTGCCCTGCTGGACCTGCAGGATGCCCAGGGTGTGGCTGGGGTGGATGGAATTGGGCTACTGGAACATGTCCTGCCCATGGCAAGGAGTTGGAATTGACTTTTAGGGTCCCTCCCAACCCAAATCTGTCTGGGATTCTGTGAGCCACTGCCAGAGCCCAGCCCCAACCCCAAATCTGGGATTCTGTGAACCCCTGACACAGCCCAGCCCCAAACCCAAATCTGGGATTCTGTGAACCCCTGACCAGAGCCCAGCCCAAACCCAAAATCTGGGATTCTGTGAAACCCTTACAAACACCCAGCCCCCAAACCCCTCTGGGATTCTGTGAACCCTTGACAGAGCCCAGCCCCAAACCCAAATCTGGGATTCTGTGAACCCTTGACAGAGCCCAGCCCCAAACCCAAATCTGGGATTCTGTGAACCCTTGACAGAGCCCAGCCCCAAACCCAAATCTGGGATTCTGTGAACCCCTGACAGAGCCCAGCCCCAAACCCAAATCTGGGATTCTGTGAACCCCTGACAGAGCCCAGCCCCAAACCCAAATCTGGGATTCTGTGAACCCTTGACAGAGCCCAGCCCCAAACCCAAATCTGGGATTCTGTGAACCCTTGACAGAGCCCAGCCCCAAACCCAAATCTGGGATTCTGTGAACCCCTGACAGAGCCCAGCCCCAAACCCAAATCTGGGATTCTGTGAACCCCTGCCAGAGCCCAGCCCCAAACCCAAACTGTGTTTCCTGTGTGCTGGAGCAGAGCTGAGCCCCCACCTCCATCACTCAAGGAGTGAATTCATTAAACCTCCCCTGACCTCACGGCAGCCCCAAATGAGGGTCACTTTTATCAGGTAATAAAGAAGCTCCTGGGCTGGGATGGGAGTCAATCCCTCTCCCAGCTGAGGCTGGAGACACAATGATGAATTCACTGCTGGCTGCCTGGGTAAATGGTTCCATAAATACAGGAGAAATGGTGCGTGGACAAGACAATCAGACACTGCAGACTGGAAACACACAGGGACCTGGAGAAAGGGGGGCATTGCATTGTCAGAACTGCTCAGAAAGGAGCAAAAGTGCTGTCAGGGACCAGCAGTGAGTGTTTAAAGGAGGACAAAATATGTTCAGAGCAGCCCTGTGCCTCCCTTCAAACCCTGGCAACGTGATTGCTGCTAAATCCCTGTATTTTATCATTATTAGTGAATCTAATCTTGTGAACACCAAGAAATGGGAAAGGCCAGAGCTTTGGTGGATGTTTTTGTCAGGGGATGGCACCCTTCCTTTTGGCAGGGAAGGTGGCACAACGTGGTTGCCACCCACAATTTGAAGCTGGGAATGCTTTGGTCCCATGGGCAGCACCACCTTGGACTCCAGCATGCAGCTCCCCATCTCTCAGCCTTGATTTACCCCTGGAAAATGAGTTTAACAGACTCCTCTATGAAGTAGTCTCAATTAATTAGCATTTGTAAAATTGCTCTGAGATTCCCCGATGAAAGCCTGGCCTGGAATGGCAAATTGCTAATGATAATTAATAGTTGTTCATGGTCTCTTTACAGAATTCCAAATTATTTTCTGAGGGGAAGGCGGTCGGGATGGAGGCTCTCAAGGCAGAGATCAGTGAAAAACCCAGGACAGCCATTCCTCCCTTCCTGCTTCCCTCCCAGGATTTATGGGGAGAGATGACCCTGTTATGGGAAAAAGGAAAGGGAAGGAAAGGAAAAGGGAAAGAGGAAAGGAAAGGAAAGGAAAGGAAAGGAAAGGAAAGGAAAGGAAAGGAAAGGAAAGGAAAGGAAAGGAAAGGGAAAAGAAGCCCCACATGCTCTTGGATTCCCCTCACTGGGGCAGGGGGAGTGAGGAAGGAGGGGAAGAGCAGGGCTGCTCCATTTCTCTCCCCAATGGATGCAAAAGCAGCCCTAATTAAACAGATGTTCTTAATAATGCTCTGACAACTGTCCCTGCTTTAATTTGCTTCGCAGCAAAGATTAATAGAACAACACAACACTGCTTTACAAGGGGAGAAAAGGAGCTGAGCTAATAAAAGGCAGTAGCTTACACGGTATATTATTGCTTTTCTTTCTGCTTGTCTGGCGAATATTTACCTCCTCTGGGAGCAGTTTTCATATTTATTTGATCTCTCCTCCCAGCTAAAGCTGACTTTGTGCTACACTGCAGAAGGATTAATGCAGGGGCCAAGGGTGCACAGGCGTGTCAGGGTCTCCATGGAGATTCTGCAGCCTCGGGGAAGAGCTCAGGGGTGCTGGAGCCAGGGGAGCTGTCACCCAGCAGCAGGGGATGAATTCCAGGCTCATGGAGCAGGAAATCCCTGAAGCAGCACCAGGAAGGCAGGATGGTTGTCAGGCTGGTCCTTGCACCAAAGCATGGGTTGATCTTTGCTGGCAGGACAAGAGCAGGAACAGGCACAGAGGAAAGCATCCTGAACTCCTGGGAAGGAGTCAGAGCTCTGTGCTCACACCCTCCATTCACAGCTTTGCCCTGAATTTGTTTAAAATGAGAACAGCTGGACTTCTGCACCTCCTTCCCCTGGTCAGACCATCCCAGCACCTCCTCTGACCATCCTGAGGGGGTGTGGAGCACCCAAATCTCTGTCCAGCATCACACCCACACCTCAGGGGTGCTGCCCATGGCAAGGGGTTGGAACTGATCTTTAGGAACTCTCTCCCAACCCAAACCTGTCTGGGATTCTGTGAGCCACTGCCAGGGCCCAGCCCCAAACCCAAACTGTGTTTCTTATGCACTGGAGCAGAGCTGAGCCCCCACCTCCATCACCCAAGAGTGAATTCATTAAACCTCCCCTGGCACCATCCTGGGGCAGGACATTAAACACATCCTCCCAGCTGCTCTTCACTTTGGGATAACTCTGAGCAGGCTTGTTCAATGTTAAACCATCCCTGTCTGCCCAATTTGAATGACACAGCCAGAAAGAAACCAAGCTCTTCCAAGCAGAGGAGCTGTCTCCAGGATTCATAGGTGGGTCTGGATCTTTTTTTGTTCAGGCCACTCAAAAAGGGATATTTCCACAAACAGAAACAGACAACTCCACTTTTTAAAATTAAATTTGTGTTTCCCTCCCACACTTGTTACCTACTGTTCAGCTATTTAATATTTGAAAGCTCGATTTGTGGTGCAGTTGGTGGAGCTGTTGATGGTGCAGGAGCCCTCAGACAATGAGCCAAAGGAAAGAGCAGGAGCTGGCAGCTGGATACACTGCCCTTTGTTGGTATTAATCAGCCTTGTTTGCTTTGTGCCTTTTTGCAGCTCTCAGAAATGTCACATGTCACCCGGGGTGCCTGGCCAAAATCCTGTCACCCACCTGCCCCCACACCCACCACACCTGAATGTCTTTTCACCCCAAACCCCTTTCCATCAATGCACCTTGGAACAAAGTCCAGAGTCTCAAAATTGCCCACTGAGGGCAGCAATTCCTAGGAATGATGAGGGGAATGGATCGTTACACTTGGAGCATTCCCAAAGCTGTTCCACTCGATGGAGCGAGCAGCACTCAAACATCCACCATGGCTGAAATTGTGCAGGACAAAGCTCTGCAGAGCTCTGCAGCTGAGAGGTTCCCCTGATCTCAGACAGGGACAAAGGTGTCTGTGCTGCTGGAATTCCCATGGGGATCCTGAGGGATGCTCCAGGCTCAGTCTGGCCTCGTTCTTGGCTGTTACCTCACATCGCTCCAGGCTCCCTGGTCATCCAAGTGATGCCTAAATCTGGTTTATCTAAAACACAGCACAGACAGAATTAAGAGAATCCAGAGCAGTTCTGTTCTTGCAGGGCCTTCAGGGCCATTCAGGGCAGTCCCAGCCCAGCCAGGGGCTGCACCCACAATGGACAATGGCTCACGGCTTTTTCACCCTTTCTCACTTTTGTCCATTTGCACAAAATCGGGCTTGCATCACTCCAATTGCAGCTTGCAGCCCAATGCAGTCAAAAACTCCAACTTGGCTACCCCCAATTCTCTCTTTGTTCATCTCTTGGGGCCTGGCCCAGGGATGGTGTCCTTGAGTTTGGGGATGCAGGAGGAATTGTTTGTGTAAAAATGGGTTGAGAGCAGGCAGCTCAGCAACTGTCTGTGGAGTCTGAGTTTAAACCACTGGAAGAATCCCAGGGTTACAGAGACATGGAAACAGAGAAACTGAAATCCTGAGGCATCACAAGAGCTCTTCCCAGCTCTCCCCACCAGCTGCACCCTCCTGCTGCTGCTCCAGTTGTCCCTTTCTGATGTCCAAAGCTGTCCCAGCTCTGCTGTCCTGGGTACAGTGAGGAAGAGGAGCCTCAAACACCCATCCTGCCCCCATGGCCCCACACCTCAGCCCTGTGGCAGAGCAGGAGTTAACCCAGGATTGCAGAAAGAGCTGAATTATTCAGTTGCCCCCTAAATCAGGTCCTTGGAGCAGTCTGTGCACAGCAACAGCCCTGGCCGAAGGTTAATGACAGAATGTCCACGTCCCTTGCCATGCACTGATGATTTTTTTTCCTGCTTCCAACATCCCCCTCAGGCTGAGTCAGAGCCTGCAGGAGCCCCTCAGGGGGCTGAGTCAGGGCCTCCCACGCTCCCCCAGCACCCAGAGCTCTCAGCCAGCACTGGGAACACAGCTCTGGGTTCTTTAGCACAGCCTTGATGGGTGGGAAAGCCTGAACCAGCTCCTCATCCCCTCTTTTTAGCAATATTTTTAATTCCTGTCTCCCTCGAGAGAGTTTTCCTGGTTCTCCACGTAGGCTGAGTCACTCAGAAATCTCCTGCTTGTGTCCTGTCAGAGGTGTGGTGGCCCTTAGAGCTCAGCTCCATGGGGATCCCATCCTGGCAGCCCTCCTGGGATGCTCTGGATGCCCTGAAAGGGAATGGACACCAAAGATGGAGAGGGGTTTTTAAATGAACATTACAGGACAGGAGAGTGAAGAGAGAGTGATGATTGCTCCAAACAAATGCATAATGGAATGATGAAAACTGGCTCCTGTCTCATTTTCCATGATTTAGGGGGCAACTGAATAATTCAGCTCTTCCTGCAATCCTGGGTTAACTCCTGCTCTGCCACAGGGCTGAGGTGTGGGGCCATGGGGACAGGATGGGTGTTTGAGGCTCCTCTTCCTCACTGTACCCAGGAGAGCAGAGCTAGGACAGCTTTGGACATCAGAAAGGGACAGGTGGAGCAGAGAATGGTTTCAAACTGGCACAGAGTAGGGTTAGATTGGATATTAGGAAAAAATCCTTCCGTTTGAGGGTGGAGGCCCTGGCACAGCTATGGCTTCCTCTGGATCCCTGGAAATGCCCAAGGCCAGGCTGGACTTTGGGGTTTGGAGCACCCTGGGACAGTGGGAGGTGTCCCTGCCCATGGCAGGGGTGGAACCAGATGATCCTTAAGTTCCATTCTAGCCCAAAACCATCCTGGGATTCTGGGATCACCCCCAGCCTGTGCATTACTCATGCAATGAGGTTTCCCATTCACAGCCTGGGTGAACATTCCAGCAGGGAAAAAGCAAGGACAAAACTGCTCAGGGAACCTCAGAACCAAAGGGGAAACCCTAAAAATGCTCAGCCATGTGCTCTAACTCTGCTGAGGGACACTGATAATGAGCAGTCACTGCTCTAAGTTAATCAAGGGCCTCAAAGAGTTTTATAGGGATAAATAAATCCAATTCCCCTAATCCCAGCAAGATCCCCCAGACATCCAGTGCCACACTGGGCTGCTTCAAGAGGACACAGCAGCACCACCTGGACTCCAGCATGCAGCTCCCCATCTCTCAGCCTTGATTTACGCCCTGGAAAATGAGAGTTTAACAGACCCTCTATGAAGTAGTCTCATTAATTAGCATTTGTAAAATTGCTCTGAGATTCCCCGATGAAGCCTGGCCTGGAATGGCAAATTGCTAATGATAATTATAGTTGTTCATGGTCTCTTTACAGAATTCCAAATTATTTTCTGAGGGAAGGCGGTCGGGATGGAGGCTCTCAGGCAAGAGATCAGTGAAAACCCCAGGACAGCCATTCCTCCCTTCCTGCTTCCCTCCCACCAGGATTTATGGGGAGAGATGACCCTGTTATGGGAAAGAAGGAGAAGGAAAGGGAAAGAGGAAAGGAAAGGAAAGGAAAGGAAAGGAAGGGAGGAAAGGAAAGGAAAAGGAAAGGAAAGGAAAGGAAAGGAAAGGAAAGGAAAGGAAAGGAAAAGGAAAGGAAAGAAAAGGAAAAGAAGCCCACATGCTCTTGGATTCCCCTCACTGGGGCAAGGGGGAGTGAGGAAGGAGGGGAAGAGCAGGGCTGCTCCATTTCTCTCCCCAATGGATGCAAAAGCAGCCCTAATTAAAACAGATGTTCTTAATAATGCTCTGACAACTGTCCCTGCTTAATTTGCTTCGCAGCAAAGATTAATAGAACAACACAACACTGCTTTACAAGGGGAGAAAAGGAGCTGAGCTAAATAAAGGCAGTAGCTTACACGGTATATTATTGCCTTTTCTTTCTGCTTGTCTGGCGAATATTTACCTCCTCTGGGAGCAGTTTTCTATTTATTTGATCTCTCCTCCCAGCTAAAGCTGACTTTGTGCTACACTGCAGAAGGATTAATGCAGGGCCAAGGGTGCACGGCGTGTCAGGGTCTCCATGGAGATTCTGCAGCCCTCGGGAAGAGCTCAGGGGTGCTGGAGCCAGGGGAGCTGTCCACCCAGCAGCAGGGGATTGAATTCCAGGCTCATGGAGCAGGAAATCCCTGAAGCAGCACCAGGAAGGCAGGATGGTTTGTCAGGCTGGTCCTGCACCAAAGCAGGGGTTGATCAGTCTGGCAGGACAAGAGCAGGAACAGGCACAGAGGAAAGCACCCTGAGCTTCCTGGGAAGGAGTCAGAGCTCTGTGCTCACACCCTCCATTCACAGCTTTGCCCTGAGTTCATTTAAAATGAGAACAGCTGGACTTCTGCACCTCTTCCCGTGGTCAGACCATCCCAGCACCTCCTCTGACCATCCTGAGCACAGACCCCATCCTCAGGGGTGTGGAGCACCCAAATTCTGTCCAGCATCACACCCACACCCTAGGGGTGCTGCCCATGGCAAGGGGTTGGAACTGATCTTTAGAGACCCCTCCCAACCCAAACCTGTCTGGGATTCTGTGAGCCACTGCCAGGGCCCAGCCCCAAACCCAAACTGTGTTTCTTATGCACTGGAGCAGAGCTGAGCCCCCACCTCCATCACCCAAGAGTGAATTCATAAACCTCCCCTGGCACCATCCTGGGGCAGGACATTAAACACATCCTCCCAGCTGCTCTTCACTTTGGGATAACTCTGAGCAGGCTTGTTCAATGTTAACCATCCCTGTCTGCCCAATTTGAATGACACAGCCAGAAAGAAACCAAGCTCTTCCAAGCAGAGGAGCTGTCTCCAGGATTCATAGGTGGGTCTGGATCTTTTTTTTGTTCAGGCCACTCAAAAAGGGACATTTCCACAAAAGAAACAGACAACTCCACTTTTTAAATTAAATTGTGTTTCGCTCCACAGTTTGTTACTCACTGTTCAGCTATTTAATATTTGAAAGCTCAATTTGTGGTGCAGTTGGTGGAGCTGTTGATGGTGCAGGAGCCCTCAGAAATGAGCCAAAGGAAAGAGCAGAAGCTGGCAGCTGGATACCCTGCCCTTTGTTGGGATTAATCAGCCTTGTTTGCTTTGTGCCTTTTTGCAGCTCTCAGAAATGTCATGTTGTCACCCGGGGTGCCTGGCCAAAATACCATTCACCACCTGCCCCCACACCCACCACACCTGAATGTCTTTTCACCCCAAACCCTTTCCATCAATGCACCTTGGAACAAAGTCCAGAGTCTCAAAATTGCCCACTGAGGACAGCAATTCCTCTAGGAATGATGAGGGGAATGGATCGTTACACTTGGAGCATTCCCAAAGCTGTTTCACTCGATGTGAGCGAGCAGCACTCAACATCCACCATGGCTGAAATTGTGCAGGACAAAGCTCTGCAGAGCTCTGCAGCTGAGAGGTTCCCCTGATCTCAGACAGGGACAAAGGTGTCTTTGCTGCTGGAATTCCCATGGGGATCCTGAGGGATGCTCCAGGCTCAGTCTTGGCCTCGTCCTTGGCTGTTACCACACATCGCTCCAGGCTCCCTGGTCATCCAAGTGATGCCTAAATCTGGTTTATCTAAAACACAGCACAGACAGAATTGAGAGAATCCAAAGCAGTTCTGTTCTTGCAGGGCCTTCAGGGCCATTCAGGGCAGTCCCAGCCCAGCCAGGGCTGCACCCACAATAGGACAATGGCTCACGGCTTTTTCACCCTTTCTCACTTTTGTCCATTTGCACAAAATCTGGGCTGAATCCTCCAATTGCAGCTGCAGCCAATGCAGTCAAAAACTCCAACTTGGCTCCCCCCAATTCTCTCTTGTTTCCATCTCTTGGGGCCTGGCCCAGGGAGGTGTCCTTGAGTTTGGGGATGCAGAGGAATTGTTTTGTGTAAAAATGGGAGAGCAGGAGCTCAGCACTGTCTGTGGAGTCTGGAGTTAAACACTGGAGAATCCCAGGGTTACAGAGACATGGAAACAGAGAAACTGAAATCCTGAGGCATCACAAGAGCTCTTCCCAGCTCTCCCCACCAGCTGCACCCTCCTGCTGCTGCTCCAGTTGTCCCTTTTCTGATGTCCAAGCTGTCCCAGCTCTGCTGTCCTGGGTACAGTGAGGAAGAGGAAGCCTCAAACACCCATCCTGCCCCCATGGCCCCACACCTCAGCCCTGTTGGCAGAGCAGGAGTTAACCCAGGATTGCAGAAAGAGCTGAATTATTCAGTTGCCCCTAAATCAGGTCCTTGGAGCAGTCTGTGACAGCAACAGCCCTGGCCGAAGGTTAAATGACAGAATGTCCACGTCCCTTGCCATGCACTGATGATTTTTTTCCTGCTTCCAACATCCCCCCAGGCTGAGTCAGAGCCTGCAGGAGCCCTCAGGGGGCTGAGTCAGGGCCTCCCACGCTCCCCCAGCACCCAGACGCAGCCACGGAACACAGCTCTGGGTTTCTTAGCACAGCCTGAGTGGTGGGAAGCCTGAACGCTCCTCATCCCCTCTTTTTAGCAATATTTTTAATTCCTGTCTCCCTCGAGAGAGTTTTCCTGGTTCTCCACGTAGGCTGAGTCACTCAGAAATCTCCTGTTGTGTCCTGTCAGAGGTGTGGTGGCCCTTAGAGCTCAGCTCCATGGGATCCCATCCTGGCAGCCCTCCTGGATGCTCTGGATGCCCTGAAAGGGAATGGACACCAAAGATGGAGAGGGGTTTTTAAATGAACATTACAGGACAGGAGAGTGAAGAGAAGAGTGATGATTGCTCCAAACAAATGCATAATGGAATGATGAAACTGGCTCCTGTCTCATTTCCATGATTTAGGGGGCAACGTGAATAATTCAGCTCTTCCTGCAATCCTGGGTTAACTCCTGCTTGCCACAGGGCTGAGGTGTGGGGCCATGGGGACAGGATGAGTGTTTGAGGCTCCTCTTCCTCACTGTACCCAGGAGAGCAGAGCTAGGACAGCTTTGGACATCAGAAAGGGACAGGTGGAGCAGAGAATGGTTTCAAACTGGCACAGAGTAGGGTTAGATTGGATATTAGGAAAAATCCTTCCGTTTGAGGGTGGAGGCCCTGGCACAGCTATGGCTTCCTCTGGATCCCTGGAAATGCCCAAGGCAGGCTGGACTTTGGAGTTTGGAGCACCCTGGGACAGTGGGAGGTGTCCCTGCCCATGGCAGGGGTGGAACCAGATGATCCTTAAGTTCCATTCTAGCCCAAAACCATCCTGGGATTCTGGGATCACCCCCAGCCTGTGCATTACTCATGCAATGAGGTTTCCCATTCACAGCCTGGTGAACATTCCAGCAGGGAAAAAGCAAGGACAAAACTGCTCAGGGAACCTCAGAACCAAGGGGAAACCCTAAAATGCTCAGCCATGTGCTTCTAACTCTGCTGAGGGACACTGATAATGAGCAGTCACTGCTCTAAGTTAATCAAGGGCCTCAAAGAGTTTTATAGGGATAAATAAATCCAATTCCCCTAATCCCAGCAAGATCCCCCAGACATCCAGTGCCACACTGGGCTGCTTCAAGAGGACACAGCCCTGAGCTGCACCAAGGGAAATATAGGTTGGATATCAGGAAAAAGTTCTTTACAGAAAGAGTGATAAAGCACTGGAATGGTCTGCCCGGGGAGGGGATGCAGTCACCATCCCTGGATGTGTTTAAAGAGAGATTGGATGTGGTGCTGGGTGCTGTGGTTTGGTTGAGGTGTTGGGCAGGGGTTGGACTGGAAGATCTGGAAGGTCTCTTCCAACCCTGGTGATTCTGGGATTCTGAGATTCTGAAATTCTGGGGTTCTGGGATTCTGAAATTCTGGGATTCTGTGATCCCATGATTCCATGATTCTGTGATTCTGATTCTAGGATTCTGGAATTCTGATTCTCTGATTCTGGGATTCTGGGATTGTTTCCCTTTCACAGCCAGTGCTGTCCCCATGCAAGGCCCTTCCAGCATCCCCAGCGTGGTCAATGTGAAATTCTCTCGGTATTTTTCACGCTGCGGAGTTCCTGGCGGGTCTCAGCGAGCTCTGCAGAGCCCAGCATTATCCAATTAGCCCATTTTGCTGATTGCCATCTGGGTCACTGTTGTCAGGGTTACAGCTGGCTCAGCTCTCACCCAGAGATCATATTTGAGAATACACCTGGGGACAGGGGGATATTAAAGAATAACAGGGCTTCGGTGTAACACGATTTCCAAACATTCTGCAGCCGCTTGGCTGATCCTGGAGTGAAGTTCAGCTCATTAATTTAGAGCACCTCAAGAAAAGTTAGAATAAAAATGTGTTTTCCTGTGATCTCTGCGCTGGCAGTGGGTGTGGGAAGCACAGAAGGGCCTGGATAATTTTACCAGTCTGTAGTGAATTATACACGGTAATTCACAGAAATGGAATGATCCTGAGGGGTTGTGTGTGCCTGTGCAAGGGTGATGGGGAAATGCACATCTGGAGGAACTGTGGGAGAAAGAAAAAGAAAAAGAAGAAAAGAAAAGAAAGAGAAAGGAAAAGAAAAGAAAAGAAAAGAAAAGAAAAGAAAAGAAAAGAAAAGAAAAGAAAAGAAAAGAAAAGAAAAGAAAAGAAAAGAAAAGAAAAGAAAAAGAAAGAAAGAGGGAAAAAGAAAGAAAGAAAGATGGAAAGAAGGAGAGAAAGATGGAAAGAAGGAAAGAAAGAAGGAACGGAGGAAGGGAGGAAGGAGAGGGAGAAAGAAGGAAAGAAGGAAAGAAAGGAAGGAAAACCTAATTATTTGTATTTTGAATATTACTGCTTGTGAACTTGGGATTTTGTGTCTGATTCCAGCAAACAGCACAACCCACAGCAGCCTGGGTGTTGGAGAGATTTAACCTGCAAGGTTCTCTTTGTAAAATCATAAAAATGAATGTAAGTGCAATGAGATGGGACAAGACAGAGAGTGAGCTGGCTGATGTGAGTTTGGGATTGTGTGGCTGCACGCCCAGGTGTGACTGTGTGTTTGTGGAGCAGCAGCTGCAGGAGGTCAGTTTGGGACACGGCACTTTCCAAAATTGGGCTGCAGGGACAGAGCAGTGACAGCACTGACCCCGTGTCACAAAGGGTTTGAGCTGCACTCACATCACCCTCACCTGCAGCCACAGGGGTGGAGCAGCAGCACAGTGAGCATTGATGGTGGACTCACAGGCAGCTCCTCATTAAAAACCCTAAATCCTCATTCCCACAGAGTTTAGCACCAGCCTGAAGTTCCCAAGGTCTGAGCAAAGCCATCAGTGAGAGCTGGAGTGCAGCAAAGGCAGCCCAGTCCCTGGAGAGGTCAGTGGGCACCAGGGATGGATGGGGCTGCTGACCAGGCAGGGAGGAGATTGATCAAACAAATACATCATGGAACAGTGGAAATTGGCCCCTGTTTCACTTCCAAGGAGAGATCCAGCCAGATTTTCCCTGCCCTGGGAGAGAGCCTCCTGCACTCCCCTAATTGGAGATACAGCAGGAATAATAAATGCCAATTAGGTGGTGTTTTCCCAAGCATCCCGAGCTGCCTGGCTGTGCTTTGGAACCAATTTTCACTACAACTGAGCTGGACAAACGTGGAGTTCACCTGTGTGAATTCTCCCAGCAGTTAATTGCTCTTGATTCCTTCTTCTCTGGCTGTTAGAATTTCACACCCCAGGCAAAGCTGGTCCTGTGCATTTAATCCACGGGGTCAGGACAAAATTCCAGCTGGTGTGACAGCCCCGTTGTCCCTGGTGCCACTGGGGACCAGCCCATGGCATGAAGAATGGCCCAGCAGCGTTCCAGGAGTCAGCAATGCTTCCAGGAGGGATTTCAAGGACATTCCTCTGCAGATGGGGTGCTACAGCTTTGTGTCCCCCTGAGAACCTGTCTGCAAAGGGATAATCCCATTTCCCAACAGCTCTGTGCTCCAGAGGCAGCAGAAATCCCTGGGGACTGGCCCAGGGAGCAGCTCAGCCTCCATGCTGAAAGGAATGAGGAGGGAGAGTTTTTGCAAACAAACTGTGACTCTGTAGTGAGATAAAACCGATCCTGGGAGATGGAAGGGAACAATGGGAAGGATTTCCATGGGAATTCCCTGATTGACTGAGCCCAGACTGTGTTAATGAACCACAAGAGCAGAGACAAAGAGATGTGCATTAAAGGGGGGATGTGCATTAGAAGGGGGGGTGCATTGGGTGTTTTGGGGAGCCTGAACCTCTCCAGTCCCTCAGCAATGGGGAAAGAGAGAGGGAACTGGGACTGGGAAATTGGGATAAAAGAGGCTGAGTCCTCTATGGATTGGAGAGACCCCATGGAAATGCCCATGGCCTCTCCCTTTATTCATGGATAAAGTCACAGGACTCCTCTGTCTCCTTTTGGACATGAACCTCTGCTGTTTGTGGATTCATTTTCCTCACAATGTGATCTCTTTCTCCTCACAAAAACTGAAATCTGTGGAAACTTTTCCCAGCACACTGATACAGCAAATTCCACCTGGGGTGAAACGTGACAGCTGTTGAGGGTGGCAGGGACTGATCCCACACTCTGTGACCACCCCCAGTGCCAGGGACCTGATCAGAGTCACTTCATACACGGTTCTTACTGATCAACCCCCTTCCCAGCAGTGCATGAGTGTTTTGTGTTAGAAATCCCACCCTAAATGCTGATCAAACCCAACCTGCTCACCTCAATAACAGCAGCTCCATTAAAAACCTGTCTCAGGCACCCATTTCGCCTCTCTCCATCCCCGTCACGAGCTCGTCAGTAAACAGCTAAGCAGCAACTTGATTAAAAATGTGAAAAAAGATTTTCACCTCTCCAGATTTAATGCAGAGCTGTTTTAAGCTCCTTCCCACAACAGGTTTTCACAACTTGTTGGTTGAAATCACTCACACAGAATGCCGTCTATCCAAACACAAGCTGTGCTGCCTGGTCCAATCTCTGTTCCTCCCACTAACACATCAATTTATTTCAGCATTCCAGCATCTTTTCGATGATTTTAATACCTGGCAGAGATTTATGCAGAGGTGACTCATGGTCAAGTATCAACGAGCAATTTAGAAGCAGCATTTCCAAAGGAATCCTTGGAGGAGGCAGAGAGCTCTGTTTATGAGGGTTTGATTTCTACCCTCTCAATACAGAGCCTTCAAAAGTAATAATAACCAAAAAAAAAAAAGACAATTAGCAGATGCAGAGCTGAAAGGGGAATAGCTCAAAAGCTGTTGGAAACACAGATTTACAGAACTAATCCTTGTTTCTGTGTGCACAAACATCCTCCAAGGAGGGCACCTAACCCATTTATTTGGGTTTTTTTTTCCCTACTGCTGCCAAAACCTCTTCACTCCCTGGCTGTTTTGACCATGTATGACTAATGTAGAGAGGTTTGGGAGCCTCCAGGACAGATCCCTGCAGCAAACACTGTCTATGTGACCGCACAATTTAATGAAAACTCACTGGAACGAAATGTTTTTTTGAGATGAACCTTCTAAGGGCTGCCACTGCCCTGATAATGATAAAAGAAATCATGTCCATATTGGGTTTTCTTTTCTCCTTCGAAATGTAATCCTGGGGCTGTGTGTAAAGAAGCAATTGTATCTGAAAAAGAGAAATGGGACCATGTAAGAGCAAGCTTGGAGCAGATCTGGGCACGGGCAGAGGAGATTTGGAGTCTGAGAAGAGAAAAGGATTGAAAGGGAGAGACAGAAGAGAAAGGTGAAGTGGAGAAGGAGGCAGACCATGGAATAACATGGCAGATGGAGGGATGGAAGGAGAAAACAAGAGAAAATTAATATTAGAGAGTTGTCTGCACTCATTTATGCACAAATATCTTTATATTTACCCACCCACACTTTGTTTTTCCATCCCCGTCTGTCTCTGTGACCAAAGCACTGCCCTGTTCTTTCTCCTCTAAACTCCTGCTTTTTCCTCTCCCCATCCTCCTCTTTTTCTAACTCTCTCTTCCAGTCCCTCTCTGCTTCCAGGGAGAAGTTCCTCCCTCCTTTCGTCCATGCAATCCATCACAAACCCCATTTAGAGCTCTCTGGACACAATGAAATTCCAGTTCCCTGGTACATAAATAATCCCTTTTCATGTAATCTCAGGATTATTCATTTCAAAGGGAGGGCAGCAAATGTATGGAATTTTTATAAATGATGGCATATGAGAAAGGAATGAATGGGGTGCAACAGGACTTTATTAAAATACAAAGAGATTAGCAAGGTCTCGTTCCCTTCAATTATTAACAATGTACTTGTTCTCCAGAAAAGTACCCATGAAAATTTAAAACAGATGAAAATGGTTGTTCACTTAAAACTGCTCTGTTAATCTGTGAGAAATGTTTTATTCAAAGGCATTAAATGAATACTGCGAGGTTTGATATGAGATAATCCATCATTCATGTGGCACAAACACGGGGATCGATAAAAGTGTTGTGTCAAGGGGAGAGGAGAACATGGCATCTTCTGAGGATTTCTGCACAGGAGCCTTGTTCCAATTCGTGGGATGGCCAAAATCGATATGAAGTCATAGATTTTACAAACTGGATGCCTTTTTGTTCTTCCATTTATAACTCTGCAGTCTCAGCTCACGTTCCGAGGCTGAAAAAGGAGAAAACTCCCTCCCAAAACCTCTGGCTTGAATTCCCACCAAAAGCACGGGGACAGTTTTTGATGTTGAGTTTGGGATGGCCAAATCTCTGGGTGGGTTTAGGATTATCACTGCAAATGAGTCTACAAGGAAATCTGGGGCTGGGTTTCAGGTTGTGTCAGATTTCACTCCAAAATCAAGCTAAAATTTAGATTTAAAGCTTTCTCCTGGGTGTCCTTGGAAGGTACAAGGAGGATTGTGGGAAGACGTGCTGCTGCTTGAACTCCACCTTGAACCATTTTATTTTTATTGCTGTCACTGTCAGCACCAGAGCAGGGTCAAAAGAGACTCATCAGCACCACGGCCCTCAGAGCACGTGGATGTTCCTTTTGTTCTGAGGAAAAACACCCCAAACAAACACAAAAAAGGCCAAAACAGGGAAAAGAGAGGAAATCCATATAAAAGGAAAGTGTTGTACCAGTAAAACTGTGAGAACAAGGGGTTCTTTCACCCAGTGCGATTATTTTGGACACCATTGAACAAAAGAATTCTTGTAAAACACCATTTCCTTCCGATGTAAATGCACAGAGCTCAGAAATGATGTGCCAGGAACCAGGGCTAGCCTGGAGAGAGAGTTAGGAAAATGAATCCACAAACAGCAGAGGTTCATGTCCAAAAAGGAGACAGAGGAGTCCTGTGACTTTATCCATGAATAAAGGGAGAGGCCATGGGCATTTCCGTGGGGTCTCTCCAATCCATAGAGGACTCAGCCTCTTTTATCCCAATTTCCCAGCCCCATTTCCCTCTCTCTTTCTCCATTGCTGAGGGATTGGAGAGGTTCAGAATTCCCAAATCCCCTAACACAGACCCCATCTAATGTGCATCACCCCTTTTTTTATTCTTTATGTTTCTGTTCTTTTTCCCTAAGAATTACTACCAAGGGGACAGTTTTTTAGCCTCTCGCACCTATCGGTAGGTACGTGCGTGTATCCTAGTTCAAGTAGTCGTGTGTCAATGGGATGCGAGCTAAATGCTCGTGGAATTTCTGGTATTCCTCACTCCATTGCTCCTGTGAATAAATCACCCTCAGTCAGGAATCTGACGCTGGAGTTTACCAGCCGAAGAGATACACACACTTAGTTTTATGAAAAGGAACATCTTCCCCCCTCTTCCTACTCTCAGGAAATTACTATCGACTGAGTCTGCGTGTGTTATCACGCGAGTTGTGGTGTGCAGATCAGAGAGGATAGGGAAATTCAGAGAGCCAGGAACGAGGAATGGGCACTCTGACACAGCGTTGGTGCGACTCAGAGGTGGGTATTGAGGGGATGTGTGCTGAATCCAGGAGGGTGGGATGCAAGAGTGCTGGGATCAGATGGGAGTGGATCAGGAGGTTGAAGTGGTTTCAGAGACATGGGAATACAGTAGTGTGATGGGTATACAGAGGGTGGATGGGATCAGAGGGAGTGGATCAGAGGATGGATCAGGGAGATGTGGAGATTCAGAGGGAGGGAATCTCGATTGGGAGATCAAGAGTTGTGGGATCTAGTAGTCTCGTGCACTCAGTGAGGTGTGGTAGTTGCAGAGCGTTCTGAATACAGACAGGAGGCTGCTGGAAATCAGAGGATGGATCAAGAGGGTGAGGGGAGTGCAGAGTGTGGGATTCAGGAGGATGGATCAGGAGGAATTGGAGAATCAGAGAGTCGCTCGAATCAGTCGTGATGGGTATCAAGTGTATGTGCGAGACTGGATGGTATCAGAGTGGATCAGAGTGGTCGTATCACGATCCATTTCTGCCCCATAGGATAACTTCCCGTTCTCTACCCGCACTTCCCCTTTCGCAATACACAAAGGGCGTTGAGGTTGGGAAGGTGCAAGGCTGATCTAAGCACACAGATGAGTTTTATCTCCTCGGGACAAGGCTCTGAGCTGCTGATAGGCTGTTATTGATGCTCCTAATGATCAGGCTGTAACGGAGAAGTGAGGCTGCAGTGAGTGGCTGGAGTGAGCTCCAAGCAGGGCTGGGATTCTTCATCTTTTCCACCAAAATTAACTCAGAGAGGCCAAATAACCCCCAGGCCAGGGCAAATGAGGCTGCCCTCAATTTAAACCCAGGGAAATAAGAATTAACAGAGAAGAGGGAGCCACTCTGGTTAAATAACAATTCAGGTAGCAAAGCACTGAAATACAATTAATATGCAAGGAAAGCCCATCTCTCTCGGTATCTCTCTGGAACTAATGATGGAAACAGCAACTGTTGTGTCAAACTGACTCGCAAGCTGAAGGAGCCGTGAAAGAGGATGATAATCCATCCTGTGGCTCGATGATAAAAATTGTTTTTTCTCCGGGCTGGACTGATTGTGGAGGTTTGCTGGGTGGAACAGGGTCTGCCAGCCTGACCTCCCCCATCCACAGCTCGTCCATGGGAATAATTCCTTCCTGATACACGGTGTAAATCAAAAGTTGGGAATTTAGTTCAGGGAAGAAGCAAATTTTTTTCTGATTTCTTTGATCCAGTGCTGAAATTGCTCAGAATTATTCGTGTGAGGCTGGGGAAAGGGAAGGGAAGGGAAGGGAAGGGAAGGGAAGGAAGGAAGGGAAGGGAAGGGAGGTGAGAGGAGGAAGGGAAGGGAAGAGGAAGGGAAGGGGAGAGGAAGGGAAGGGAAGGGAAGGGAAGGAAGGGAAGGAGGAAGGGAAGGAAGGGAAGGGAAGGGAAGAGGAAGGGAAGGGAAGGGAAGGAGGGAAGGGAAGGAGGAAGGGGAAGGAAGGGAAGGGAAGGGGAAGGAGGAAGGAAGGAAGGAAGGGAGAGAGAAGAGGAGAGGAGAGGAGAGGAGAGGAAGGAGAGGAGAGGAGAGAGAGGGAGGAGAGGAGAGGAGAGGAGAGGAGAGGAGAGGAGAGGAGAGGAGAGGAGAGGAGAGGAGAGGAGAAGGAGAGAGAGAGAGGGAGAGGAGAGGAGGAGAGGAGGAGGAGAGGAGAGGAGAGGAGAGGAGGAGAGGAGGGAGGGGGAGAGGAGAGGAGAGGAGAGGAGGGAAGGAGGAGGAGAGAGGGGAGGAGAAGAGGAAGGAGAAGGAGAAGAGAAGAGAAGAGAAGAGAAGAGAAGAGAAGAGAAGAGAAGAGTTGAGTTCTGAGTGCACAGAGCTTTCAAGTGTCTGCAACAGCTTCTTTGGTTGATTAAAGGAGTGTTCACGTTAATCATATCTGGTGCTTAATGAACTAACACAAATTGCATCAAGCAGCGAGCCTTTTATGTCAGATGCCTCCCCATGAGACAAAGCTCTGCGAGAAAAATAAAGCCAAAAGGACCATCTGAGGCAGCCCCATCCTTCACTGCATGACAGGTCTGGAGTGGGTAAAATTAATGCAGTGTCTTGAAGCTGCCAGAGAAATTCTTATTTCTGAGTGCTGCACACCTTCTTCTGGGGGGAAAGACAACATAGACTGGGAAAACAGAGAAAAATATAGACAAAAATAAGGAAAATATAACCCAAGAAGAGTGTAAGCAACATAAGAACACCCCTTTGATCAGCTTTTCTGCATGCACACAGAAAATCCCTGCTCTGGAGAGGGGTCACCTTGTAATGAAACATTTTCAACCAACCAGTGAGTGCTGGTTTTCATCCTGACCTTTCATCATTCCCGCTGTGTTCATTGCCTATTCCTGGCTCTGTTCCCGCCTCCCGGCACGAATTTGGATAAATTTGTTTCATTTTCTCCATGCCTCAGCTTCCTTTCACTAACATTTAACAAGCTGGAATCGCTGCTCTGCGAGCAAGACTTTGAAATTCCTGGATGAAAGGAGGCAAGAGGCTCGCGTCTGCTATAAAAGATGACCAAATTTGTGAATGAATAAACCTAGGGTCAGATAACATATTACAAATACACTTGTAAGAGATAATGGAGCATTTATTTATAGAGCCATCAGAGGGCCAGACCTGGCCTTCGTGTAAATGGAAGCAACAGTCCATTTCTTCGGGCTCTGGGCCAGTTCATACAAAGGCTGACACATTATTAAAGCCAGAATAGGTCTATTTTCCATTTCTCAAGGCTGGTTTTTTCATTACCATATGTTTCTGCTTCTTTATCTTGCTTTTCTTTTTTTCTTTTGTTATTTTTTTATTTTTTTGCAGAGCTCTGATACGGCTCTGCAATCTATTACCGAGTTCATCAGCCACTAAATCTGATCCTGCAAGGATCACAGAGAGTTTCTCATGCTTCTTGTCATCTTCACACAGGCTTTGCTTGTCAATTTTTGCCCTGGACATTGGTGAAAGTGCAGCTTTTTACTTGTGGTGGGGCTCTTTTTTTGTGTTATTTTTTTTTGTTTGGTTTGGTGGGGTTTTTTTGTTTGTTTTGTTTTGTTGGGTTTTTTTATTGATTTGTTTGGGTGGTTTTGGGGGTTTTTTTGGGTGTTTTTTGGGTGTTTTTTTTGTTTTGTTTTTGGGGGTTTTTTGGGTTTTTTTTTTTTGGTTTTGGTTTTGGTTTCTGAGTTTTTGTTTTTTTTCTATGACAAGAAACCCCCAAATTCTCAGCGACCTGAACACGCTGATCCCCTTTTAGAGCCAGTTGAGTTTGGAAACATTTGGATCTGTGACCTGCAATGTCTACGATTTGAATTTGTGGTCCCAAATGAAGGGATCAGTGTTCAGGGCAGCAAAAAAATCCTTATTCCCCACTCTCCTGCTGTGGATCTGCCTGAAAACCATTGCCTGAGGATATTCTGGCTCTCACGTTTGTCTCAGGATCAGAAGCATCCCATGGGCGAGGTTTATCAATAAACACCAAGCTGCAGGGCTTGGTTTGCTCCCTCTTCATCAATTTTGTCTGGTTTTGCTGATGAAATTGCCTCGGTGAGTAGAATAAATCCATCAGACAAACGTGGTGCTTTGTTTCCTGTATCTTCTCTGCCTGGAGAGGGGAGGGGTCGTGGAGATTTTGCTGTTTGACCTTCTGGGAGCAGCTGGAATGTTCTGCCTTGAGGAACATCCTCAGTTGTGTTTGGTTGGTGATGGAATGCCCACCCTAACTCGTGGGTGGCTGCAGGACAAACCCTCTGCATCCCTTTGGTGACATCAGTGACAGGAAAATTAACAAATCCCTGAATTTTAGGGTGCAAACGCTGCCAAGGAGGACCCTTCCTAATTGAGGACCAAAATATCCAACTCAGAGTCAAAATACCTCAATGGCCAAGTGAAAGTGGGCAAAAGGAGGAGCATTTCAATGGGGAAGAGCTGAAAGTGCTTCAAAGAAGCTCCTAAAGTTCCTGAATTCTCTGATGGGAGCAGAGCAGGAACTCACAGCAGCTTTGCTCCTGTAGCTTTTATGGTTTTGCTGAAATCCTCATAATTTTTCCAGACATTTGTGCTGCAGTGCAGCGATCACAGCCTGGTCACCAGCTGAAAAACAGCCTGGTGGCAGCACAATCAGAGCCCTCTGTTTGCTTTGGGGAGGATTTTTCCCCCTTTATGTTCCGATCAAAAAAGAATTACACTGCTCAATATTCCCAGATTTAGGGAATCTCTGTGCTAATTCAGCTCAGCCTGAGTCAATCCTAACCTACCCATCCATATGCAAAAATATTCAGGAAATATCTGAATTTTGTCAAAGGAAAGCTGGAAAATGAGAGAGCAATAATTTTTTTGACCCGCAAAGATGTTGCTGTGAACAAGGTTAACTGAAGGGATTCATCTTCCCTGAGTAATGCTTTCCTCGTGAGCTTTTCAAGGCTGAGGGTTTGGCTGCCTGGACACTGCATCATTTTTATCACAGCATTTCTTCATTTTTCCTTTTACTGTCGGCACTCGTCTCTTTTACCTCCCTGTCTTTTAATTTTCAGCCCTTTTTTTGTGAATGGTGTTGATTTATTTGGCCTCTTCACCTCTCTCTCTTTGCCCTCCTCCCTGTTTTACTCTCCATAGAGAGGAGAAATTTGAATTAATGGAACTGCTTCCACCCTGGATGGGTTGTGCAGTCAAAATTGGTGATTTGGAAGAGCTCAGAGGCCACAGAGGTGTTCAGACAGATCTGAGAGCTGGCATTTCCTTCCCCCTTCTTTTCCACACACCTCCTTTGGCGAGGGCTCCCTTGGAATTCTGATTTCAGGTCCTTTTTCATTTTTAAGGGCACACAGCTTCACGTTACAGAGCTGAAGATTGTAAATGCCCAAATTTTCAGGCACTGCAAACATCATAAGGCTTGATTTTCCTCTGAAGAAGCAAAACTTGGCAGCCTGATAAATCCCAGCAATTTCCATAGGAACGGGTGCTCTTCCAGATGAAAACTAACGGGTAAATTGCACGCAGATTTTTTTCTTTTGCGGCTTTTATTTGTTTTTGTTTTTTTTTTGTTTTGGATTTGGTTTTGGGTGCTGGGAGCACTTTTTATCCTGTACAGAAACACTCACAAGGCCTTAAATTCTTTCCCTGCTTAACTCTGTGCACAGACGGTTTTAAGGACCACTGTAAAGAAACTAAAACTCGACTAAAAAAAATTAGAGAGGATCATACATCAAATTATTTGTCCTGAACCCTTGTTTGATTAAAAAGTTTGAGCATTTAACCCCTTTTTAACCCCTTACAGATTCATTTCTCCTGAACCAGGAGAGATTTGATGATGAGGGATGCAATGAATGACAGATTTGCCGAGGTCATTTCCTATTCCTTGCCATAAAGATCAGGAATTTTGGTTGAGAGATGCTCCAAGTGCTCCAAGAACTTTCTGCTGAGATATCTGATAACAGACTGACTTTAAAAACTTAAATTTCAAGGAGGTCAGCAAGAAGAGCAGTAACTTTTAAAAGCAATTTGAGTTGAATTTCTCAAATATATTTCTCAATAAGATAGAGTTTGAGCGACGTAAGGTTTTTAAAAGAAATTAAAGAACGTTTGTTGCTTATTTAAAGAAATAAATAAAAGACATCAAAGAATATTTGTGACTTATTTACAGAAATAAAGAAAGAAATCAAAGAATATTTGTGGTTTATTTAAAGAAATACGAAAAGAAATCAAAGACTATTTGTGGCTTATTTACAGGAATAAAGAAATCAAAGAATATTTGTGGTTTATTTAAAGAAATAAAGAAAGAAATTAAAGAATATTTAAAGAAATAAGCCACATGGATGAGGATACTTTAGTGAAATAATTAGGACTAAATCTTTCCCTCTTAGCACAGAGTTGCACAGACTCAGTTTATTATTCCAGCACTCTGGGACAGAGCTTCTCATGCTGATTTCCAAACTTTGCTGGGAACTTTCTTTCCATTTCCCTCTGTAAATGCTTCTCCTGTCAACTTTGGCATCTCTCCCATCCTGTGCTACCTGAAGAATATTTATCAGCTCACCAGGACCTGACCTTCAGGCCAATCCCTGTCCCAAATTCCCCACCCCATGAATTCCCTAAGCTCAGCTCAAAACCGTGCTAAGCTGCCCTCGTGCGTATTTTGGACAGGAGTGAGTTAAAAAGAGCAGAGCTGCAATTCCAGCCTGGTCCGTCTGCCACGGGAGTAGATTCAGTGCCTGGGATAATTCCTGGGGATTGCAGAGCAGTAACCCGGGGATGAACCCAGCCCAGGAGCCAGATGATGCCACGGGCTGCAAATCCCCCCTGCTCTGGCGATATTTATTGTCTGGAGCAGTGTCACATGTCCCCGACACAAACAGGCTGTCGGGAGCCTTCTGCCTGATGGCCTGCTTGACTGGAATGGGAACTCACATATTAACAGCTTTTGTCTCAAAAAAAGGAGGGGGAGCTCTGTTTGCAGGACAGAAGGCGCAATATCGAAATGATCCATCGCAGCTGATGTGCCCAGATGGCTTCGGGAAGGACAGAGACAGGGATGGATTGCCCAGCTCACCATGTTTAAAGAAAAAAAGCTGAGAAGGAATTCCTTTCTCTGTTGGGCCCTGATTCCTGAGCAGAAGACGCACCTTTTGGAAAGAAATCAAATAAAAATTACAGTTGAGGGCTGTTCCAAAAACTTCCTAGCCTGGTTTTAATCCCAGCACGATTCTGGGTTAGGGTTAGGGTTAGGGTTAGGGTTAGGGTTAGGGTTAGGGTTAGGGTTAGGGTTAGGGTTAGGGTTAGGGTTAGGGTTAGGGTTAGGGTTAGGGTTAGGGTTAGGGTGAGCAAGACGAAGACCAAGATGAGAGATGGACAAAAAAAGGGTTAAATTTTAGTGCCTCGACTAAACCAGAGCCTTAATTAACCTCAGCAGAGGGTCATACACCCTGGCTGCACCCATTCACATTTTCTTGAAGTGAATCCAGAGATGTATTCTCGTAGGATCTCATAGGATGCTTTGAGATCACTCTGAAAAAAAAAGAAAACTGCCATCGAGCCCTGGCGAAATTGTCATTACTGCCTTGTCATGCTTTATGTGCTTTTTAAGTAATTTCCCTCTCAGGCTCTGGTATTAAATAAAATTACCCTAAGCACCACCGCAAGGTCACTCTATATATTTAATTCCTCCCATTAAAATTCTTCATCTGCCACGTCTGTTGATTGGTTTGTCTGTTTAATTAGCTCCAATGGCTGTTGGAGCCGGGGCTCTGTTGTCTGTCAGGGTGACAAATTAGCGTATCCATGATGCAAATCTGGGCTTTAGGACACCCATCACACACCCGTGTTAAGTGACAGACCCCGTAATTACACGGCAATCACTCTCTCCCTGCTCCCGGGGTCCTTCCCGCCTTGAACCGTGCCCGAGGGATGCCTACAAATTGATTTCAGGTTCTGATCTGCCCTGCCCGATGCAGGCAAGGTTTACAGCTCCTTATCACACTTCATTAAAGTTCAGCACGTCCCAGGTCGCAGCCAGGTTAGGGACGGGGCAGTGCTGATCTCCCTGGAGCACTGTTATCATCCCACATCGCTGTCACCTCCCAGCATCCAGGAGCAAACAGAAAACAGCAGGAAATTACTGAATAATCAGAGCAGAGGATAAGCATCTTCCTCACGCTGGGATGCTGGCAGATAACCTGAGGCACAGCACTGATTGGGTGACAAGAAATTCGATAAGGAGTCCCTGGGGGAGACATGATCTGTGTGCCAGATTTGGAGTTTAGTAAAACAGAATCCCAGAATCACCAGGGTTGGAAGAGACCTTCAAGATCTTCCAGTCCAACCCAGTGTTCTGTTTGAAGGCACTGCTGTGTGTCACCAGCAGGACTCCAGGAGCTCCTGAACTTGGGGTTTCCAAGGATCATCCACCTCAGTGAGCAGAGTGCCCTCAGGATGGGCTCACCCTCACTCTACAGAATCCCAGAATCTCAGAATTCCAGAATCCCAGAATCCCAGAATCACCAGGGTTGGACGAGACCTCCAAGATCTTCCAGTCCAACCCCTGCCCAACACCTCAACCAAACCACAGCACCCAGCACCACATCCAATCTCTCTTTAAACACATCCAGGGATGGTGACTGCACCCCCTCCCCGGGCAGACCATTCCAGTGCTTTATCACTCTTTCCATAAAAAAACTTTTACCTGATATCTAAACCTTACAAAATGAGGGCCTTGTTACCCCTGTGAAACTCTTGCTCTCTCCTGTCACTTGGGCTCACCAAAGAAGGATTCTGGGAATGACTCAACTAAACTGGAGGTAGAAAATAAGTTCCATAACACTGGAAAAAAAAAAGGATAGAGCCTGTGAGAGCTCACACCGTGGTGTGTGGTGCTCGGTTCTGACCATGGCATGTTCCTGGTGTGTTTTATGGGGTTGGTTCCAACCATGGTGTATTCCTGGTGTGTTTTATGGGGTTGGTTCCAACCATTACGTGTTCCTGGTATGATTTATGGAGTTGGTTCTGACCATGGCGTGTTCCTGACATGGTTTATGGTGGTTGGTTCCAACCATGGCATATTCCTGGTATGATTTATGGCAGTTGGTTCTGACAATTGCATGTTCCTGGCGTGATTTATGGTAGTTGGGTGAAACACTTCATTGTACTTCACAAGAATATAAATCCAGAATAAGTTAATAGTTTAAAAACTTCTTGATTTTGCAATAAACCGATTCCTCTTTGCACCTGCCTGGGGGTTCTGTGTCGTTTCTCATCAGGGCTCTGGGGCTGTGGGATTTGTTGGTGATATCTGGAAATTGGGTCCCTCTCTGAAGGAGATGCTCCTGGTGGAGCTGGGAATTGTTTAATTTCTGTGTTATTGTCATCATTTATCCAGCAAGGGAAAGGAATTACTCAGTTTGGTGAGGGAGGCCCACCCCAGCATTCCCTTCTGGCCTGGGGTCACACAGGGTCATAACTGGGCTCTTTTAGGGTTTGGCAGCTCCTGGGAAGAGCTCAGAGGAGCAGATCTGCTGCAGGAACGGCGCCTCCCCTCTGCATTCCCCTGCTAAAATGAGAGAAAGGCTTTTCCCAGCCGTGGGGGTGAGGAGCCTTTATTTAATTAAATAAACACAATGAAACCTTTCCCTCTTGAGCACAGAGTTGCACAGACCCAGGTCATCATTCCACTCCTCTGGGACAGAACCTCTGGTGCTGATTTCCATCAGCAGGGGCACAATTCTGACTCTCTGACCCCTCTACCTGCAAACCAACCCACCCTGAGGTGTTTCCCCCCCTCCTTTATTCCTGCTCACCGTGGCTGGCTGCTCCCTGAGCCTTTTCTGCCACCCTACAGAGCAAACACGGCGTGAAAGAAAGCGAGATTTGCAAATGTTCCGTGTTTTTGGAGCTGGCTGAGCTCCCCAGCATGCAGGGGGTGAGGTTGTGCAGATGCCTTTGCTTCCCCTCGGTGGCTGAGCTTCCCCAGCACTGAGCCAAGGATTATTCTGGTGGAATTACAAGGGACGGCTCTGCAGAGAAAACAATTTCACACAAGGCTACACCAGGCTGGGATGGGCACAGGGACACGAGGGGAGCAGCTGAGCACCCTTGGTTTGCCAGGGTGAGGAGCCAATTAGCGTAAAACAGCAGACAGAGTGGTTATTTATTTATTTTTTTTAAGAGACAGAAATCTGGAAGCATGAGGTGATTTGATTCCACATAATTTCCTTTGCCAGGTTCAATACCACTGTGTCCCCATCCACCCCCTTCCTGAGCACTTTGATGTTGCTTTTCTCTGCTCCCACAAAAAGCTCATTTTGCTTGGATGATGAAGGATGGGCTGAGATTTACAGGACCTGTGCACCTAATATTCTAATTCCAGCTGATTTTGGACAAAATGACCGTTCTCTGCACTTGAGGAGCCTCATGACAGAAGGGAGGAGTTCTGATGAGGTTTTGAGGAGTTGGGGTCAACAGGAAACCAGAGAAATGCAGGTGGGAAACAAATAGCTGGGCAAGAAGTGCCAAAATTTGACAAGTGCAAATATAATCCTCAAATATAATCCTGAGAAAAATCTCTTTTCTTCCAGTGTTCCTTGTCCTGCTGCCTGCCCAGGGTGACTCTGATCCCACACCCACCCTCTCCTGTAAAGGGATGGCAGCTGGGGGGCACAGATATTTCATATTTTGGGGAAAACTGAGCTCTCTCCTCACTTCTGCCTGTCTGTGCTGGGCTCCTGCAGGTTAAACCTTCCTCAGGTTTTCCATCTGGAGAATGAGGATAATGATGCTGACCTTTCCAGAGGTGCTCGCAGTGGTGGACGGCACGTGGAGGCTCCATGCTTGATCTTGTGTTGTAACAGAAATAATGGTGAAAAAACCACGGCCTTCTGTTCCCCCTCCCTGACCTTTCTCCCACCCTCTTTCCGTGCCAGAATCTCCGTGCTCCCAGCTCTGCAGCTCATCAGATTCTGGCCAGGGACTCTGACAACAAAAATAAAACATTTCAGGGTATGAAATGTCTCCCTGCTCTCCCCTGCCACCATCTTTCCCCTGCAGAGATGCCTAAATCCAGTTTAGCTAAACCAGAGTTCAGACAGAATTGAGAGAATCCAAAGCAGTTCTGTATTGCAGGCCTTCAGGGCCATTCAGGGCAGTCCAGCCACACCAGGGCTGCACCCACAATGGACAATGGCTCACGGCTTTTTCACCCTTTTCAACTTTTGCCATTTGCCAAAATCAGGGCTGAATCCTCAATGCAGCTGCAGCCAATGCAGTCAAAACTCCAACTTGGCTCCCCCCAATTCTGTTGTTTCCATCTCTTGGGGCTTGGCCAGGGAGGTGTCCTTAGTCTGGGGCTGCAGAGGAATTGTTTTTTGTAAAATGGAAGCAGGAGCTCAGCACTGTCTGTGGAGTCTAGTTAAAAACACTGGAGAATCCCGGTTACAGAGAACATGAAATGAGAAACTAATGATCGACATTGCAGGAGGGGTGATCAATACTGGGATATGCTCCCCACAACTCCCACAGGAGGAAGGCTGTGACACCCCTGGCACCGTTCTGGTGTTATGGTGATGATGGGGCTGTGCTGGCACTGGGGGAAGATTGGCTCCTGGGGCTGATGGATAAAGTCGATCATAGCATGAAACAGCTGGGCAGGAGAATAATGACCCCTCTGATTCCTTCCAACAGCGGGTGCTTAGTAAGGAAAGCTTGCCGAGGATTTTCCCTGATTAATTTGTAATTATAGAAGCTTGATTTTGGGTGTGAATGCCATGAAGCCTTCGTTAAGCAAGGTTGTCTGAGCAGCTAATTAAGGCAGAGGAACCTTTTTGGGATGTCACAGCCATTCCTCACTGCTGGAGTGATGAGCTGGACTGCTCAAACAATCCCCAGAAAAGGGAGCACCCAGCCTAAGACCCCATTCCTGGGCTGCAAAATGGAATTAATGATTGGATGGGAGACAGATAATGCTGGGATTGAGGTTTCAGCGTGTTTTCATGTATATTTCATAGACCTGTTTGCTTTTTGATGTTCAAAGCTCTTTGATTATTCCTTTTAATCCTTTTTGGAGAAGTTCTTCGGTGTCAGCTGCAGCCCTGATTTGGGGTTGTGGAAAAGGTGAGCAGTTTCTGCAGAGCCAGGGGACACCAGGTGAGTTCAGCCACGGTTCCAGTTTGGGGCAGCAGCACAGGAGAGTCCTTGACCTGTCAGTGAAAGGGACTGGGTGATTCATGGAGCTGAGGAGTGAAAATCATTACAAAAATGAAAAGAAAATCATTACAAAAATGAAATCATCAGCACAAAAATGAAAAGATTTGTTTCAAGTTTGCTTTTGTAATCTGAAATTCTGCAGGCAGATCCCAACCCTGCAAATCAGTGTTTTATAATCTAAAATTCTGCAGATAGATCCCAACCCTGCAATCAGTGTTTTATAATGTAAAATTCTCTAGACAGATCCCAACCATGAAATCAGTGTTTTGTAATCTAAAATTCTGCAAGCCCATCCCAACACTGCATTCAATGTTTTATAATCTAAAATTTTGCTTGCAGATCCTAACTCTGCAGGGGCACAAGGGATTGCCCACCCAGCAGTGCCACCTAAAAATGTCTTTGATTGCTCTGCCAGCACCCAGTTTGAACCCAAACACAAAACTGGCAATTAGACATGAAAACTGAATTTCCATCTTGCCCCTGGCCAGGGTGAACCCTGTCTGAGCAAACAGGAACTCAGAAGCTCGATTTCACTCAGCCTCACAGCTGTCAAGGCAGGAGGAATTACCAAAATCAACAAGAAACTAATCTCTTTAATCCTGGAATTTTTTTTTTAAATAAGTTTAAATAATTGATACTCTGTCAGCAGCAGCCTGAATCCGTGGAGGGGAGATTAATATTAAATGAGAATGTTTCTCCCTTTGTGATAGGGGGAAGGATGGCAAAGTCACAAAATGAGTGACTTTGCACTCTACAGCTGGATAGGGGTGGGTGAAGGGCTGGTGGAATTGTTCTGATTGTTTTTGACTCAGAATTCATGCCCAGCCTGACCTGAGGTGCAGAAAACAAGGATGGAGTGCCCTGGCTCTGCCAACTTGGTTCTGACTGGACAAAGGGAGGAAAATATTGGAAATAGACAGTGAGAGGATAAAAACTCCCTGAAAATCTCTATAAATGGTCTCCCTGAGCAACCTGGGCTTTAGGGGCACTTGGCAGGGTCCCCTGTGCCCACTCTGTGCGCTGCCTGAGGACAAGTCTTTGCTTTCCTGCTGTACTCAGCCTTTTCCCACGTGTGGGGCTGACAAGTGATGGAAAAACTCCAGCCTGGCATGGCTGTGATTCAGATCTGCTGCTGGTGGCACTCCCAGCCACAGCCAGTGCTGTGCTGTGGCTTTTCCCAGCCTTGCCACAGCTTTTCCAACCCTTGCCATGGCTATTCCTCACCTTTCCATGGCTTTTCCTCACCTTGCTTGGCTTTTCCTCAGCTTGCCATGGCTTTTCCCAAACTTGCTGTGGCTTCTCCCCTCTTGCCATGGCTTTTCCCTGCTTGCCATGGCTTTTCCCACCATTGCCATGTTTTTTTACCTCTTTCCATGGCTTTTTCCACCCTTGCCATGCCTTTTCCCAAGCTTGCTGTTGCTTTTCCCAAACTTGCTGTGGCTTTTCCCTGCTTGCCGTGCCTTTTCTCACCCTTGCCATGGCTTTTCCCATCTGATCCCTCCCCAGGGCTTCTCCCTGGAGCCAGGCAGGTCTCAGGGACCCTCGCTCAGGGCAATGTGTACAGCCCCGATGAAAAATGGCATTTCCAGGGGAAAGGGAGGCACAGCCAGAGCGTATTGCCGCTCTAACACCTCATTTTCTCACTGGTGTTAGTCCCAGTTAAGGAAGGCATTTTTGCCCATACCCACAAAGGTTTTTAGAGGCTTCAAATGCTGAGTTCAGCACTGCTCTGTCACCTCTGTGAGTCTGGGACTTGAGCCTTTTCCCTGCAAACTCTCTGAATGCTGACGAGGCCACTGCTCCCATCAAAGCTGCCACATTGCTCACTCTCTTATCAGCCACGACACTGATATGGCTCTGTCCCCACCACGGGCCTCATCACAGGAGCCTCTGGTGCCAGTTAAAAGCCAGCAGCTCTGTCTTTGTCTCAGCCTTATCTCCCATTCAGAAGAGGGATCATTATCTGCAGCATCCCCATAAAAATCAGCGCTGTGACATCACTCAGGGGAAAAGCAGCCTCTCTGACAGGTGGCAGCGCCAGGTCATGGCAGCAGCCACAAAACTCGGCAGAAATGACAAAGGAAAAGGAGATTATTTCACATATTTCACGGCAGAATCCCTGACGCTCAGGAGAAGCGCTGGAACGGCGCCTCGGAGCCTCGAGCCAAAGGGAGGGGGATAAAATACTTAAAATTAAATACTTTCCTCAGTATTTAATATAAACAGGCAGAGTTTTATTAACCTGCCCCCCGAGGACCCGGATGAGGATCGTTTTTGGAGCAGAGGAACAACGAGGAGATGAATAACAATGGACGGGATCGCAAGCGCAGGGCGGTGATCGATACCGCACTGAGCTGGAATAGCAGCTGGCGTCCAAACATCTCAAAAGGGAAAAAAAAATAAAGCAGTAAGAGCTCATTCATCAAGCACCTCATCTTCAGAGGCACTTTGGTGGTATTAAATGTTTTATTCAGCTGGGGGAGGTTTTGGGCCACAGGGAGAAAGCAGAAGTTGCCCAAAGACGCAGATCTCAGATACAGAGCTGCAAAAACAGCCCGAGGTCCCACGTTCAGGGTTCCAGGGGTTAATTAATGCCTTTTTTTGGGGGGGTTGATGCCTAAATCCAGGCTTACCTAAAGCAGAGCCCAGACAGAATTGAGAGAATCCAGAGCAGTTCTGTTCCTCCCGTATGGCCAGGCAGGTCTCAGGGACCCTCGCTCAGGGCAATGTGTACAGCCCCGATGAAAAATGGCATTTCCAGGGGAAAGGGAGGCACAGCCAGAGCGTATTGCCGCTCTAACACCTCATTTTCTCACTGGTGTTAGTCCCAGTTAAGGAAGGCATTTTTGCCCATACCCACAAAGGTTTTTAGAGGCTTCAAATGCTGAGTTCAGCACTGCTCTGTCACCTCTGTGAGTCTGGGACTTGAGCCTTTTCCCTGCAAACTCTCTGAATGCTGACGAGCCCACTGCTCACCATCAAAAGCTGCCACTGCCTCACTCTCTTATTCAGCCACGACAACTGATAGGCTTGCCCCACCACGGGCCTCATCAGCAGGACCTCTGGTCAGCACTCAATAAGCAACAACAAGCACGCACCATATACACTTGAGTCTTTGTCCCAGCCTTATCTCCCATTACAGAAGAGAGATCATTATATCATTGCAGCAATCCCACAATATAAAAAATCAATCACGCTGCTCTCAGCAAATACAACAAAATACAGGGAGCAAGACCTAACATCCACACACATCTACACACATCTGAAGGTTGGAAAGCGCAAATATACACCACCATGGCACCACTACACAAATATACACACACACACCCCCACACCCACACACACACACATATAGCATACACACAACACTACAGCAAATACACACGACAATGAGGCACACAAAATAAATGACAACAGCGAACACAATAAATACACAACAAGATAGAAGAATCTACACACACAACTATCCAACAATAAAATCTATCACGGGCTCCTAGTCCAGAGACACACAAATACACCAAATACAGGGCAACTGACAACAAATATCCACCCAATAGACATAACACTCACACCAACAACATAAACACGTGGCCTGTGCACACACAGCACAACACAAGCACAAGCATGAGACAATCAACACACAAATAACACGCAGCATTACACGGCACACGATCACCGAAGTCCATAGCGGAAGTGGAAATACTAAAATTAAATACTTCTACTCAGTATTAAACATGGAGAGTTTATTTTACCTCACCAAGAACCAGATGAGACAAATGATACACTTTCACTGGGAGCCGCTGTTGCAACGCAGGCAACAAATGACACAAAATCAGCGACAAAAGTACAAACAAATTACGCCAAAATACACGCCACACACAAAACTATAGGCAAACACGGTGCTGTGCACAGACAGCACAACACAGAATCACACCAAAACAGCAAAGCACACACAGGGGCAACAGAGAGTGGGCACAGGGGAACCATGATCACAAATAGACACGCAAATACAGAGAACATTTTAACAAATACATACAAATACACACAAATACACGCACATGGGCTGTGCACGGACAAACACAATCAAATAAATAGACGAATACTGCACAAAATACAACACAAAAAAAAAACAATACAGCAAGAAGGGCTCGTTGCTATCTGGGTACACGCTACACAAAATAACAACATCACACAGCGGCTCAAAAAGCAAGTGTGCAGAACAGAACAACACACAACACAAAAAATAGCACGATAAACACAAAAATGACAGCACCTACACACTAAATAACAACACAGCCTGGTGCATTGGACACCAAACACACCACAACAGGCCAAAACACAAGAAATACATCTACAACCATAACCCACCACACGAGGCTGTCCGCATCGCGTGACCACACAGGACACATAAATTACACAGAAACACATGGAACAGGACAATACTACATGGTGGACATTAATATATCACAGACACAAAAACACACATAGTTATTCTATCACACAAAATGCACATCACAAAAATACACACAAACCGACACACACACTGGTTGTCACGCGTACAAGGGACGGCGAGCGAGAAACACTGGGTTCTATCGGAGGGCTGTGGCCGCAACAACCACACACCAGCCGGACACACAACACAATAACACACAATAGACAACCATCATATTGCCACGGGTCAATGTGCAAACCCAACACACACAAGACACAGCACAAAACAATACACAACACACATAATCACAACTAAAATACCAGAGTATAGAATCAAACATATACATACGGGATCATGTGCCACCCTTGAGAGCACAAGCACACATCACACCCACCAATGTACTACAAACACAGGAGGTTGCGGGGACGCAGGCGGATACACATCATAAACAAACTTAAACACACACACAACAGCCTTTTTGGGGGGGATTGATGCCTAAATCCACTACATACAGCAGTTAGCACAATTATCATACAACAACCAGCAAGCATAATCATCACACACAATAACGACTACATGAAGCGGAGTGTGAGCACACAACATAGCACAATCACACACAAAATCAACAAGCACGGCTAGGTTTTCCCTGGTCACATACTATATTACACAAACACACATACACACACACACACACACGTGTACAGGACGTGTGCACACAAACACACACAGGGGAGCAGACATCCCGTCCGCCTATGGCAACGTGAACCGCGTTTGACATCCCCATTTACACGGTTGGCCAGAGCGACTAGTGCCTCTCGTGCACAACGACGATGCCCCCGCTCGCAACACGGAGCCGGGCCTGTGCTCGATGCCACACTCCACGTGTCTGTGCACACCGAGTGTCTGTGCACACCGGGTGTCTGTGCACACTCAGTGTCTGTGCACACCGGGTGTCTGTGCACACCGGGTGTCTGTGCACACCGGGTGTCTGTGCACACCGGGTGTCTGTGCACACCGGGTGTCTGTGCACACCGGGTGTCTGTGCACACCGGGTGTCTGTGCACACTCAGTGTCTGTGCACACCGGGTGTCTGTGCACACCGGGTGTCTGTGCACACTCAGTGTCTGAGCACACTCAGTGTCTGTGCACACCGGGTGTCTGTGCACACTCAGTGTCTGTGCACACCGGGTGTCTGTGCACACCGGGTGTCTGTGCACACCGGGTGTCTGTGCACACCGGGTGTCTGTGCACACCGGGTGTCTGTGCACACCGGGTGTCTGTGCACACCGGGTGTCTGTGCACACCGGGTGTCTGTGCACACTCAGTGTCTGTGCACACCGAGTGTCTGTGCACACCGTGTGTCTGTGCACACTCAGTGTCTGTGCACACTCAGTGTCTGTGCACACCGGGTGTCTGTGCACACCGGGTGTCTGTGCACACCGGGTGTCTGTGCACACTCAGTGTCTGTGCACACCGGGTGTCTGTGCACACCGAGTGTCTGTGCACACCGGGTGTCTGTGCACACCGGGTGTCTGTGCACACCGGGTGTCTGTGCACACCGGGTGTCTGTGCACACCGGGTGTCTGTGCACACCGGGTGTCTGTGCACACCGGGTGTCTGTGCACACCGGGTGTCTGTGCACACCGGGTGTCTGTGCACACCGGGTGTCTGTGCACACCGGGTGTCTGTGCACACCGGGTGTCTGTGCACACCGGGTGTCTGTGCACACCGGGTGTCTGTGCACACCGGGTGTCTGTGCACACCGGGTGTCTGTGCACACTGGGTGTCTGTGCACACTCAGTGTCTGTGCACACCGAGTGTCTGTGCACACTCAGTGTCTGTGCACACTCAGTGTCTGTGCACACCGAGTGTCTGTGCACACTCAGTGTCAGTGCACACTCAGTGTCTGTGCACACCGGGTGTCTGTGCACACCGAGTGTCTGTGCACACCGAGTGTCTGTGCACACTCAGTGTCTGTGCACACTCAGTGTCTGTGCACACTCAGTGTCTGTGCACACCCGGTGTCCTGCTGCACATTTCAGCCCAAAATTCAGGGGAGGCCACCCCAGGGTCGATATGATTTGCTGTTGAGGTGAATGTATTTTGCCTGTACTAGGTGTAAATTCTTGTGTATTTTTTCGTGTCTGTAGCATGCACAGCCCATGTCTTCCGTAGTGTAATTGTGTGTTTGTGTGTGGTTTGCAGCCTTTAGTCCCTGGCGCCCTATGGCACGCGTGTTCCGTACTGCTGGGGCACCGTGGGGCTGGTGGGGCAGGGGGACCTCCCTGTAACCCCAAGGCTCAGGGGTGACAGCAGGACGCCCCAGATTCCCCATGACCTCACCCTTTCAGTGGAAGACTGGCACAAAAATAAAATGGTCTTCCAAGAGTAACACTATCCATCATCGGAGCCCACCATGGCCGTTCTCGAAATGTCCCCCGAGATGCACTTGAAGGGCCAATTTGGTGTGGCAACCACAACCCTCACCCCACTGGCATCTCTGCCCTTCTGACCCTCCAGAAATGCAGGGACCCCCATCTGAGAAACTGCCTTACCTTCACCCCACCCGCTCTCGCCACCAATGGGCCAATTTGCCCCCATGGCCTTAAACAGCCGAGGGAAACGGGAGCATGGTGGGCCAGCAAGGAGAGCACAATACGCTACCCCCAAGTAAGTGGTTAAAGCATCACTCCAGCGAGGAGGAGCAAGTGACAGTTGTGTCACTCCCAAGGTTGCCGGTGAGAAAAGGCGTGATACAGGCGTAGTTTACATGTCCTCCTGGCAGGCCGCGTTCTCCATGGGGAGTATCAGCCATGGCACCTAACCAGCACTGAGACACCACCGAGCTCTTGGGGGCACAGAACTCCGGGCAGCACTATAAGGCAATAATAAGAGCACACGAGGTGAAACCAAAAAAATTGGGAATGTACCATGAAGGGTAACAGTGAGCAACAGTGCACAGGTTCACTGTAAAAGAAGTTTTTCAGCCATGGACTGATTCCAAGCCATGTGGTTTTATGGAATACCTTAAAGACAGCAGGGCCTGTGCTGCAGACACATTATCTGCCCAAGCCTCTTCCCTGACAGTGAACATTTCAGGCTGAAGATCAGCTTAAGTGCTGAAATAGCTCTTCTGGGACAGATTTTGGGGCTGCAGAGTTTCCAGTGCTTACAGATGCACCGTCTCTGGCAATATTTGGTGCTTTTTAGAAAAAGCCTTCGTTCCCAGAGCCATCAGATCACCTGGGAAGTTCAACTCGCAGGCAGCAGAGCTTGCAGGCACAAACTCTGGAGAGTTAAAGCTCTGCAGGAAAACCCTGAAACTGTAACTGCCTTTATCTGCACTTTTTTTTTTTTTGTTAATTTTATTTCAGATTTGATCAGATAAAAAGGCCGACTCACAGTTTTTCAACACTTCGGGTCAGCAGATGCAAAATCCTCCTCTCATTTTGTCCACGTGCTCTCTAAATATATCCATTAATTACAACCCATGAAGAGTAAGAGTTGGGCTTTGAAACAACCTTTGGCCCTTCCCAAAAACAGAGCCTGGATTTCCACCCCAAAAAATGGAGCCCGGCCGTCCTGAAGCAGCACTGAAGTCTCACACCGTGGAAATTCTGCGACTCTGATGGCAGAATAATTGCCTGCTCTCTCAGTACTGATATATTTTTGGTTTCTGGTTGGCTGCATTTGCATCTGGCTCTGCAGACTGCCTTCGCCCGCAGCGCCTTTATCGGATTTACTCGGTCCCGTGACTTAGTGCCTTTGTGAAACCCAGCTCTAAATAACCCAAAGCAGCCCCAGGAAGGCTGAGTTTGCTGGAGCAGGGACAGGAGCACGGGGGACATGCAGACATGAGGAATCTGGAGTGCACTTTGGGCTGGGAGAGCATCCTTGGAGCTGTTCTTGCCGTCCCTCGCAGAGCAGCGACAGAGCCTTGAGCACAAGCAGAGCCCACGGCACAAACACTATAAATAACAGGAATGGGGCCACTGCTGGTGACATCAGAGCAGAAATTAGGGAGGCTGGCAACGGTGGAGCTGCAGCAAAACTGAAATATTTTCACCCCAGCGCTTTCTGGAAAAGGTCTTTTATCTCAGAGGCTGAGTCAGAGGCAGGGAAGGGGGGCAGGTGCCTCTCCCCCGCTCAGCTCCTGCGGGGCTCTCACTTGTGGCTCACAGGAGGAATTTCTGGGAGCCATTTCTGACCCCCCACCTCCCCATTTCCATGCTGGCACGGTGTGGGTATTCAGACAGCACAAGGAAAGTGTTTTCAGTGGGTATTTTTCACCCGACTGAGTCACGCTGTGGGGTGTGCAGGGAGGGAGCAGAGCCAGGCTTTAATAAATGCGGTGTCACCACACTCCTAAATGACATCGCCATCCACTGCATTGCTGCCCCCAGAGCCCATCACCCACAGCATCCCCTGGGACGGGGCCTTGCTGCTTCTGCTCCCAAATCACACCTGAAAGGAACGACCAGGGAGTGACTTTGAAAACAAACTGTGACTCTGCGGGTGAGATAAAACCGATCCTGGGAGATGGAAGGGAACAATGGGAAGGATTTCCATGGGAATTCCCTGATTGACTGAGCCCAGACTGTGTTAATGAACCACAAGAGCAGAGACACAGAGATGTGCATTAAAGGGGGGATGTGCATTAGAAGGGGGGGTGCATTGGGTGTTTTGGGGAGCCTGAACCTCTCCAGTGCCTCAGCAATGGGGAAAGAGAGAGGGAACTGGGACTGGGAAATTGGGATAAAGGAGGCTGAGTCCTCTATGGATTGGAGAGACCCCATGGAAATGCCCATGGCCTCTCCCTTTATTCATGGATAAAGTCACAGGACTCCTCTGTCTCCTTTTGGGACATAAATCTCTGGTGTTTGTGGATTCATTTTCCTGACACCCCCATCCCTCATCTCCCCGTGTCCAGCAGAGCTGGGGCAGCTGCTCGGGACATTCTGCTCAGCAAACACCTCCAGCAGATCCCAGCAGGAGTTTCACTGCCAAGGTGCCGTTCTGGTGGGATTAAAGCCGCTCCCAGCCTTTGTGTGGGTTCCTCCTGGATGATTCAATAAAACAAAAATAAAATTTTACAGCTCAGGTTTGAGTGTGGATTGTGTGAGGGAGCTCTTGGAAGTAAACCAGGGCTCGCTGAAGTGGCCACGAGAGCCTTCAGCACTTGAAATAGCCAGGGAGCAAAGAAAACACAGATTGAGCTGGGAATGCTGCATCACAGAGAACACTCCTGCAGTGCCACAGGGTGACAGGGACACGGGTGGCTTTACCTGAGGTGGGCAGGAGCTGAGGATGGCAGCACCTGAGCTGACAGCTTGTTTCCCCAAGGGCTGGGCTGCTGCAGCTTTGCTGTTTTTTGGTGCCCGAGCTCTGCAGCACAAGGAGAGCTCGAGAGCATCCAGATGTGCCGCAGACAGAGCCCAGCTGTGGCTTTTAATAGCCCAGCCAGGAAAGCACGAGTGCTGCTGTGGAACTGCCTCACTCAGCTGAGCCCCTTGAGGTGAGGGTTTGGCACCTCCTGAGTCTGCTGCTGGTTCCTGCCAGCTCCCAGTTCAGCCCAAGGACTGAACTTTAGGTTTTTAGTCACCCCTGAGCTGCTTGGGCACGGGCACAGCAAAGGCAGGCAGTGGAAATCCTAATTCCAGCCATTCCAAAAAGGGTGAAGTGCCTGGCCTGAGGAGCTGGCAGGAGCCCTGTGCTCCCCAGGCAAAGCTGCTCGGTGATACCTCCAAAAGAAGCAGGAAAAAGCAGGAATTCTAACAGGAATCCCAAAGCACCATGAAGATAAACGACAAAGGGATAATCAGTGACATGGCCAGCCAGGATCACCCATCCACCTTTTCTCTGGAAGGTTCTCACTGCTTGGAGAGACAGCTTCAAGCCACAGCTCCAAAAATCCAAATTTTCTTCTTCCCTGGGCGATCTGACATCATTTGTGTGCTTGGCCCCGCTGGGCACACCTTGGCAGCACAGGGGAGGGTTCCAGGGGTGATATTTCCTCTCAGCTGCTCTCCACAGCTGCCCAGCTGTTTGCTGGACTCCCTGACAGGACAATCCTGCCATTTTCTGCAGGTTTTATATCCTGTTTTATATATGCCCTTTTCTGTGGGTTTTATATAAAAGGGTTTTATATCCTGTTCCCATGCAGAAGGGACAACGTGGAGAGCACAAGCAGAGTCTGGGAAGTGTCAGGGATGCCCAAAAAAACCTAGGCTTGAAACCACCAAAAGTGGCAAGGAGGGAGAGCTGAGAGATTTGTGTAAGAAATTAGAAAGTTCCAATTAAAAGTTATAATTTGCCATTTATACTTTGAATATCCTAACTATGAAATCAGCTGTGTCTGGTTTGATATTTATCCTACAACAGGGAGTTTGGGGGTGCTCAGCCTGCCTGAATAAACATCATCCCTGTCTCTGGGAACCTCTTATCCCAGAAAACTGGGTAGGTGATGCTGGAAGAGGAGAGAGGCTCAGGAAAGTCAATGATTTTCCCTCAGGTCAGGAATAAACCCATCCTGCCTGTCTCATGGTCACCATTACCTTCATTCTTTGGGCACCAAGAACAGCAAAAAATTACTCTGTTTCCAGATGGATTCTAATTTTTTTTTTTAAGTTTAAAGCAGAACAGACAAATAAAGTCTCACATCCAGGCTTGTCCAGACACAGATTTGGATCCAAACCTTCCCTTCCCCATTCCTCTGGTCCTCTCTGCATTTCTCAGGTTTGCTTTCTGAGAAAATCCCAGGTCCCTGCTCTCGAGTTAAACCGACAATTTCACGTTTTTCCACCGTCTCTTTTATCTTCCTGCTGCTGTCCTTGGTGCTGGATTAACGGAAGCAAAGCTTTGGGGCCCGGTTTATGTAAATTGCTGGCAGCCACCAACAGCCACAATGCGCTTTGTCGCAATGAAACGCGGTTTGTAGCGAAATCTATTATAGCTCAAATATAAATTAATTATAATCCCTTCTGCCGTGGCGAACCTTCATGTATAATTAACGTTGATTGTGGGGGAAAAAAAAGGGAGGAAAAATCCCCTTCTGAGCGTTTCGATGCCAGGAATGATTTCCACGTCCTGAATGGCTCTCCCAGGAAGGGATTTTATGGTTTACCTGTCCCCCTACATGGGGCAAGGCACAGCTGCTTCCAGCTGGAGCCAAAAGATGCTGCTGGAGCAGGAGGGAAATGTGAGAACTTCCCTTCATGCCATGCTCTGGGCTCCAGATTATGGACAGGTTTGGGGGAAAAGAGCGGTGAGAACAGGAGGATTTGGGAGTGTCAGTAGCACAGTGCTGATTAAAGATGTTAAATGTGGGAAGGAGTGTTCAGAGCTGAGCTGGGGCATCCATGGGGCTTTAAAGTCCAAATTTGCCCATATCCCATGAACTTCAAAGTCCAAACTTGCCTGTATCCCAGGGGCTTTAAAATCCAAATTTGTTTCTATCCCCTTGACTTGAAATTCCAAATTTGCCTCTATACCATTGGCCTTAAAATCCAAACTCACCTCTATCCTATGGACTTTAAAATCCAAACTTGCCTCTATCTCATGGACTTTAAAATCCAATTTTGCCTCTATCCCATAGACTTTAAAGTTCAAATTTGCCTTTAGCCCATGGGCCTGAAATTCCAAATTTGCTGCTATCCCATGGGCCTTAAAATCCAAACTTGCCCATGTCCCATGGACTTTAAAATCCAAATTTGCCTCTATCCCATGGATTTTAAAATCCAAATTTGCCTTTACCCCATGGGCACAACCCAGCTGGTTTTCCCAGGAAAACAGCAGGAGCTGTGCACACAGCTGCACTCCAACCCCCTCGAACACAACATTTCCACTGGAGCTGAGCTCTCTCAACGTGGTAAAATTCACCATTCAAGCACAGCAATAACAGCCCTGCAATTTGCAGGCTCTTCCTTCAGCCTGGATCGGCTTCCAGCAGAACTCAAGGACCTCCTGAAGCGGGTGTGAACAGCTCTTGTGGGAATAGCAGGGAAATGGTGATGGCTCCGAGGCTGAATTTGCTCAGGGCAGAGGTCAGTGCCAACACTGGGCAGCTCAGGCTGGGGAATGAAAATTTGGAGGCTCCTTCCCCACTCCCTGCTCCCGATCTCTAATGAGAGTCAATTGCTGCTGATAAATTTTACATAATAGCTTTTTGCTCGTTCTGCAAATTAAGCAGAGAAAAATTGCCTATTAGAGGGAAAACTGGGGCGCTCCTTCAAACTCGGTGTAACCTGTTCAGCTGCTGGGGTCGGCTGCGGGGCGGATCCGCAGCTCCCTGATGGATTTTCTGCAGGGAGCAGCAGTTTGCAGTGCTGGAGCAATGCCTGGCTTCAGAGCTGATTCCAGGAGCACATCAAAGCTGGCTGGGGCCAGAGGGGCTGGATGGATTCCCAGGTACCTGTCCTCTCCTCCCTTCTCCTGCTGGTCACCCACACAAGATGCGTTTATTAAAGATGGGAAACGCCAGCCTTGGTTCTCTGAGGTTTTTTTGGTTTTTTTTAATAGCCAGGACCTGTCAGAGGAGCTCATGGATTTCCAGAGCCTTCCCCACCCGGTGCTGCCCTTCCAGCAGTTATTTAACCCCTGGAAATACCCCTGGCAGAACTCATCTTTTGGAGACTCCTTTCAATCTGGGGCACAGGATGGCACCAACTTTTATTTTGGAAGGAATTCAGGCTCAGACCTCACTAAAAAATCACCCTAAACCATTCTTACATATCACAGTTGTAAATTCACTTTCCATATCCTCTCCCAATCACAAATTTGGCCCTGAGCCCTTCTTGCTTTCCCCGAGCTAGTTCATTTTTCTTCCCTGCCCAGTGTTTAAGAGGCCATAAAACACCAGCACTGCCCGAGATGAGCTTAAGGCCCCTTCCACCCTAAGCCAGGCTGGGATTCTGGAATTCCTCCATCAGTTTTGCCAAAAATCAGACTTTCCCTGCCCTGTCTGCCAGCCCTAACATGAGCACACATTTCTCAGTGCGTTCCTTCATCTACATCCATCCTGCCATGGAAATAACCAAACTCGGGATGCGATTCCCCAACCTCCCTGACCACGGGATTTAACAGCTCATTTTCCTCCCTCAGACACTGCTCCCTGGGGGTTTGTTACCTGCAAGGGATCTCACTTAAACCCGGGGTTGTGCTTTTCTCCCCAGGGTTGTGCTTTTTCTCCCTGCTCTCTGCCCCAGCGCTGCTGGAGACAATTCTGAATGTCTTGGCTAATCAGTGGTGTCGCCCAGCCAACCTCATGCTCCTGACACGTGTGTTTTGCTTTTTTCTTCTCCAGCTGAGAAAGAATTACCCAGAAATTTCCTCCATCCAATGTGAAAAATGAAAAAAAAATAAATAAAAAAGGAGGGGAAGGGAGCAGAGGAGGGGAAAAAGTATCAGTAAAGGTCGCCAGATCTGACCTTGATCTGCTTCAAAAGCTGTTTGTCCTTCAAGAGCAGCATCCAGAAAGCACAAAAAAATAAGTGGTATCTGGAGCTGCATGACAAGAGAGCAGAGTGCCCCTCAGCATGAATAATGATCCATTGTCAGCTCCTGCAGCACCGGGGCTCGCAGGATCCTCGCGGTGGGGACACAAATTGCTGAGATTTTCAGATTCCGCCTGAGTCTGAGTCACTGCTCTGAAATATCCGAGCCTCTTCCCTCTGCATGCACACAGAAATTCACGAAATAACCTCTTCTGGCACTAAATAACTGCTGCTCCTGGGAGGAAATGGTCTTGATAGCCAAGGGAGGCGGTGCTAGGAAAGATTTTATTGACAGACACGTGCAGAGGGACTCGGAGATGCGACAAATTCCCCAATTCTTTCAGCCAAAGAAAACAAATTAGAAAAAAACCAGACCATATTGTCGACATTTTTCTCTTTTACACTAATCCCTTCTCTTTTCCATCACTGAGATCTTTTATTTTCTAAATATGCCAAATCGTTGGAGAACGGATCGCCCTCTCCCCTGCCTCCTCCAAAACAAATCAATGTTTCATTCAACCTGAAACGCATATTTCCTCCTCCTTTGTTTTCCCTCCACCCCTGGGAAGGTAACAAATGCTCCTTTCCCCCAAAGTGTGCTTTTTGCTTTTCAGCACATTGCTGGCTGGAAACGCTGGTTATTTACACAGCTCCATTTATTACTTCTTTTAGGGTTTTGGAGTTTTTTTTTTTTTGTTTTGTTTTGTTTTGTTTTTTTCCTAGGGAAATCAATTCACGGCAAGGCCGACCTGTTGCAGTTCCTCTTGCCCCAGTCAGGCTCCAGATTCTTGGCTGTGCCTCTCCCATGAACAACACTCAAATTTTGGAGCTCATTTGAAGGGCTCAGGGAGAAAATTCTCAGCATTTTTGGGGCTCATCCTAAGCTGATCACCACCAAAAATTGGTATCTTCTATTTGAGAAGTTTTAGGCTAAACCCAGCTTTTCACTCTGATTTTTCCATCTCTGGCTGAACAGAGGAAAGGCTCATTTAGAGTTTGCCATTCCTCACTTTTTCTTCAGCTGTTGACCCAAACCTCTCCCAAGCCCACAGCAGAGCTCTGGAAAAGCTCTTCCAATGCTCTCCTCCCTCCCTGAGCCATCAGGAAACCCAAACCCCACAATTCTCCTTGGATTTATGATCACCCCACACCTGAGCCCTGGCTGGAGGGAGAAACAGCCCAATCCTGGCAGTCGACCCTGCTGATCCCACAGGACCTCACCAGAAGCAGCCTCCTGTTTGTGTCATTCAGTAAATTCACTTTATTTGCACCAAACAATGGCAGGAAAGTGAGAAGCAGAGCTTTGGAACCATCTAAGAAAACGAGCCAACCACTCCATCCTGAGCTTTAATTAAAATGGGCTCAGCCACTTGGTTTTATTTATTTTCTGACAGCCACCCTCCATTTTCTGCCTAAATACAATCGACTCCCATTTTTCAGTGCCACGGCGGGGTCAGCGACCAAAGTACAGAAATAAAACTCACGTGACTGAGTTAGTGCAGTTCCCAAACACTCAGAGTTTTATTGCCAGCAGCTAACTGCCTTCAGAGAACATCTGCTCCCAGCTCCAGTGCAATCTCCAGCCCAGGCTGGAGCTATTATCGAGCCTGAGGAGCCCGAAGAGACAGGATCTGGTATTAAAGGCTGATCTGCTTCCATTAAAGTGTTATCACCTCCTTTTCCTTTCCTCTCCTTCCATTCACCTTGTGGTTTTCAGCTTTGCCTTCCCAAAATGTGTTTTCACCCAGGGATGTGCACTTACCTGGGGCTGGTGAGGGAGGAGAAACTGGGGGCTGGAGGTTAAACTGGTGACAGAGGATAAACTGGAGGATGGAAGATAAACTGGTGAGGGAGGATAAACTGGGGGGCTGGAACATAAACTGGAGGATGGAGGATAAACTGGTGAGGTAGGATGAACTGGAGTCTGGAAGATGGAAGATAAACTGGAAAATGGGAGATAAACTGGAGGATGGAAGATAAACTGGGGAGCTGGAGGACAAACTGGAGGATGGAAGATAAACTGGAGGCAGGAGGATGGAAGATAAACTGGAACTTGGAGGGTAAACTGGTGAGGGAGGATAAATTTGGGCTGGAGGATAAACTGGAGGTTGGAGGATAAACAGGAGGCTGTTTATCCTGAAATCCTTTGCAGGATTTCACCCTGTGACCCCACAACTTCAAATTAAGGGAATTGAGCCCCCCTCTCTTCTGGACCTGCCTGAAGGAGCAGCAGAATTCCTTGGGGGTTCAAGTCCTCCAGGACAGGGAGATAATTCTCTCTCCCTGCCTTCACACCATGGATAGACCCCTGAAATCCTCTAATCTGCCTGATAAACCCCAGTGTTTTTATCCCAAACTGTCCCTGCCGTGGTTTTCTGAACAGGAGATCTGTGTGATGACAGCAAAACACCTCCCAGGGCTGTGAGAGCATTCCAGCCACTCTCTCTTTTCATCCTGAATTACAAACCCAAACGGTGGCCAGCCAGCTGGCAGGAGCCTTCCAGCAAACTGCAAATCCTCTGCTTTATTTAAAGGTTGTGAATGCAGAAAACAGAATGGCATTTCAGGATAGGATTCCTGACATAATGAGCAGGCTGGCAGTAAATAAAAGACAAGATGGGAATCAATAGCTTGTGAAAGAGGAAAGGAGCATAAAAGGAAATGGGAGAATACAGAGAGGGGAAAAGTAAAACACTCTTCCTTTTTTTTTCTCCTCCAGAGACGAAATTTGTAGGGGTTTGGGCTTAATCCAAGGCTGAAAGAAAGCCACAGCACAGCTATCAGTGATTTCAGCACCCTTTGGATCAGGTTCTCTCTTTTTTTTGCTCCGATTTCCTGCCCACCCTTGTGAAATAACCCCTGGGATCCCTTTGGAGAGTAAATCCCCGCGTTCCTCCCAGGTTGTGAGTGCAGCAAACGGGGCTGAGCAGACTCTGCTGCAGCCCCAAAACAGCCCTGGGCTCTCCCTGACACCCTCAGGTACCTGCAGAGACCCCTCTCCCCAGCTCGGTGCTAATTGCAATTAACTGGAAGGTTTGCAATGAAAGCAAACACGGCAATGGAGTTAATTTTAGCAAAGCACTAATGAGCAGCACGCCAGCCTCCTTTTTTACCCTTCTGACCAACCTCCTAATGTGCCTTCTCTTGCTTTATTGAAATCATTAACCACGAGCCTGCTGTCCTCCTTTTGGAAAACACATTCCTTCCAGATTCCTCTCCACGGGGATCTGAGAGAGCTTTACCAATCAACAATTCATCGAATGAAGTCTCCAGAAATCTGCTGTTGTGTTCCCATCCTGAACTGACCTTGAGCTATTTAAACCTAGATGGATTTCAATTCCACAGTCCCACCAGATCCTCCTTCCCCGCCCTCCACCTGGGATAAGAGAGGCTTTTCAGAACATGTTAGAGGAGGGCTGCTAAATGATGCATTGAAAAGAGCTGCAGGGAAAAACAACTTTATCATCTTGTGGCTTGAGCAGAAGGGGATGGGGTTCCTCGGTGCTTTAAAATATAATGAAAAAAAAATAAAAAAAAAACCAACCCAGGCAGAGAGCAATGCAAAAAGGAGAATTAATACTTTTTGATGGATGAATAAAAATGGGTTCAACAGAGAGCAAGGTCCCAGGAGAGTCCCAGGCACTGCCTGTTCAGATTAATGCAAATCCCACACTGGTATAACCTTTCCTTGGAAGATGAAAGGGTAAAAGGGTGCAGCTGCTGAGAGGAGGTGCCAGGAAGGGACAGGGGAGTGAGGCTGTGGAGCAGCCACTGCTCAGAGTTCAGAGTTCAGAGTTCAGAGTTTAGAGTTAAATAACACCAGTTCTTGTGATGGTTGAGGCTGGGTTCAGTCGGTGATATCTGTGCTGGGATGGAGCGTTTCCAACGTGGATTTTGGGGTGAGTGTTTGTAGCCATGGCTCACCAGTGTGGGATGGCCTCAAAGGCACCAAGGGACAGTTTTGGGGTGCTGGGACATCCCCGAGGGCAGAGGCTCTGCAAATCCTCATCCTTTGGGCTGAGCCACTCTCACAAATTCCAGTGGCCTCCATGCGCTAACTGCCTGAAAACCCTGCAGAAAGAGGATTTCTCCCCCCAAAACAGGGAGGGGAGGGGAGGGGAGAGGAGGGGGGAGGGAGGAGGGGAGGGGAGGGAGGGAGGGGGGGGGAGGGAGGGGAGGGAGGGGAGGGAGGAGGGAGGGGAGGGAGGGAGGGGGAGGAAGGAGGGAGGGGAGGAGGGAGGAGGGGGAGGAGGAGAGAGAGGAGAGAGGAGTGAGGAGAGAGGAGAGGAGAGAGGAAGGAGGAGGAGAGGAAGGAAGGAGGAGGAGAGGAGAGAGAGAGAGGAGAGGAGAGAGAGGAGAGTGAGAGAGAAGGAAGAAGAAGGGAAGGAAGGAAAAGGCAGGGCAGGAAGGAAGAAGGGAAGGGTAGGGAAGGGAAGGAAAGGAAAGGAAAGGGTTTTGACCCCATGTCCTGCATATTTTCCCCCAGAGTTCCTTCTCCGGGCTCAGGGCACTCCTGGGGGCAGTCAGGATGCACTGGAGCTGCCCCACAGGGGTGGGTGGCACGGCAGGGCTGGGGCAGAGAGGAGGCATCAATCTCTGCTGCTGCCGGCTCTAATCAGCTGCACCCCGGCTGCCGAGGCACCGGCACCTCATTTGCAAAGCCTCCGCTCGGCTCCCTCATTAGCATAAGTATTGTTTTCCATTATCCGCGGTGATTCACATTAAACTAATGGAAATTCATCTGTCATCGGGAGGATCTCAGCAAAGGGCAGCTCTGAATTCAATTAGGGACGATTTGCCCCTCTCGTCCTCATCCCACACCGGTTTGGGTGGGAAAGGACCTTAAACACCATCGAATTCCAGTCCCTGCCGTGAATTCCGACCCCTTCCATGAGATCAGCAAATCCAGGAGCAGTTTCCCTGGAAGTCGCCTGTTGGTGTGGTTCCAATCCTGCCTGATCTCCTTGCGTTGGAGGCAGAATCGCCTCTGTTTCTACATCAGATTTGAACTCGGGGGCGTCAGGATGACAGGATGAGTAATTCTGGCTTCCAAGGCAACTTGGGCTTTTACCAAGACTCCCTAATTTATGATAAATAGTGCCTTTCATCCTTACCATGACTCCATCACTCGGAGATCACAGTCTGGCTGTTTTTTTTTTTGAAATCCAGGGCTGTTTGATTGGGTTCTCAAAGGGAGGATGGCTCTGGGTCAGCACCTGACACAGGAACAGCAGCAGCAAGGACTGTGCCCTTTCTGTCGCAGGCTGTGTGGATGTCCCGTTTCACACAACATTTTTGCCCTTGCAGAAATCTAGTCCTGGAAAAAAAACCACAATTAGTGCACAAAATCCCCCTCAGTTTGCACCAAAACTCTTTCCTTCATTCAGGACTGCTCCACTTGCTGGGAGGTTGTTGCCCTGGTTCTTTCAGTAAAAAAGAGCCTTCTTTGCTCCATAAAGAGGAATTTCAATGCTGTGCTTTGTGGAATGCTGGGATCCTCCGAGGTAATATTTGCTGCTGAAATGCACCAACAGGTCAGGGAGGGGGATGATGGTGGAGTTGTCTGATCCCTCCTGGATGTCCTGAGCAACTATGAGGACAACCAGAGCCCACCAAGTACTTTTCCTCCCCACAGCTCCAATTCCCCTCTGTAAATTCCCTTTTGGTCCATTAATGGCACTTGTGGAGATGTCACTCCCCAGCCCAAATGAGCAATGGCTCTCAGGAGCAGCAGAAGAGTAAAAGGCACAAAATCGTGCCCTCAGTTTGCACCAAAACCCTTTTGGTTATTCAGGACTGTTCCACCTGTTAGTTGTTGTCCTGGTTCTTTCAGCACTGTAAAGTTGATCTATTTTTTTTGCTTCAGAAAGAGAAATTTAGATATTGTACTTTGTGGAATGCTGGGTGAAATGCACCATCAGGGCAGGGAAAGGGCATCAGAGTGGAGTTGCCTGAATCCTCCTGGATGCCCTGAGAGCTGTGAGGAAAGCAGAGCCCACCAAGCGCTTTCCCTCCCCACAGCTCCAACTCCCCTCTGTAAATTCCCTTTCACGTTCATGGCACTTGGGGAGATGTCACTGCCCAGCCCCAATGAGCAATGGCACTCCCAGCAGCAGCAGGTAAAAGGCAAAAAATCGCCCTCAGTTTTGCACCAAAACTCTTTTTGGTTCATACAGGACTGCTCCATTTGCTGGGAGGTTGTTATCCTGGTTCTTTCAGCACTGTAAACTTATCCTTTTCTGCTTCAGAAAAAGAAATTTAGATATTGTGCTTTGTGGAATGCTGGGTGAAATGCACCATCAAGGCAGGGAAAGGGCATCACTGTGGAGTTGTGTGATCCCTCCTGGATGCCCTGAGAGCTGTGAGGAAAGCAAAGCCCATCCAACACTTTTCCTCTCCACAGCTCCAACTCCCCGGGGCTCACCCTCTGTAAATTCCCTTTCCCGCTGATGGCACTCGGGGAGATGTCACTCCCCAGCCCAAATGAGCAGCGGCACAACGAGCAGCAGAAGGTAAATGGCTTTTAACAGGATAACGTGTCAGTTAAAGGCTGAATTATTTCCCTGCTGTCACTTCCCTTTCCTCTGCCCTGCGTTATTTGCTGTTACTGACAGGGAGCAGCGATGCCCTTGGCCCTGGGACACACTGATTGCCTCTGTGCTCCAGGAACAGCTGAAATCACCTTCCATTATTTTTTTTGGGATGCAAATGAGTGACTCGTGCAGTCAGATATTCACTCCTTCCATGGAGGTGTCCTTCACCAGCAATCAGATGCTTTGGGCGCTCTCTCAGACAGATTTGCCAGGAAATGAACTTTTCCGGAGCTGTTTGTGGTCCAGATTCATAATTTGGGCCTTCTAACCCCAAAAACACCATAAAGGTGATGCTGTTCCTGCAGGAATCCTTTGGGGCAGGAGATTCCCTCAAATATTCCTACAGGATATGAAGATGGCAAAGGCATCCCGGATTTCCCGAGGCTGGCTGCAGGTTCTGGGTTTCCAGGAGCTGGATAAATCTGCCTGGTGCCAAGGGAAATTCTGCTGCTTGAGATCTTTAACAAGACATCGAGGGGGGATTTATGGGTGCCAGTCTCCATGAATTATCTGGGAGAGCCATTACATGGAGAAAAGCGGTAAAAGCGGCGTTAGGCGCCGTAAAACTGATGGAAACCAGAATGTTAAGGAAATTGTGAAAATGAATGTATTATTCCTTCAGCAGTCCCAACCCTGACAGAGCTGTGCTTTCTCAGCTGGTTAATTGTTGAGGAGCAGCAGATGGGGAGGATTCCTCTCTGGGTTCTGCAAAACCAGAATTTTCTGTTTTTACTGCCCGGCTCTGGTTTGAAATGTGCCCTTGTGGAAGCGGCCCCGCGGTTCTGTTTGATTTTCTCCCTTCCAGATGTCTCGAGATCTGCAAATCAAGCCAGGCCTTTTTCTGTGTCATCATCCTTGGTAGTAAAGGTACTGCAGGGCAAAATGGACTTTTATCTGCTCTTCCAAGGTTTTGCTGAGATTTAGGAGGCTCCTTACTGCTCTCCTATATTCCAGCGGACTCCGGAGTGGCAGTGAGTTAAAGGCACTAAAATCAGTCAGTATTTCCTTCAAGCTTTAGTGGATTTTATTTGGAGTTCGACTAGGTAATGATGGCTCTGTTCTTACCCGGTTTAGTACTCAGATCTTTCATCCTTTCTTTTAAAAGCCTTTGTGGGAGGTGAGTGAGAAAGAGCTCGGTGAATGAGTATTATTGTCCTGAAAAACAGTTTAAAATGCTCGGAGGGCGTTTCACGTGTCCACCAAGAACCAAAAATTCCTGAGCATCCTGAGCTGGGGAACTTGGATCAAACAGGAGGGATTCGGGGTTATTTCAAACACTTGGAATGTGGCAGGAGTCTTGGAGCAAACACATGGAAAACCAGATGGTTTCTTTGCGACAGAACCCTGAGCATAACAGGAAAATAGAATGTGCTCCCCTCCCTCACTCAAAGCTGGAGAAAAGGATCTTTAAAATGCCTCGCGTGTGTGCTAAATAAATAAATTCCAAAATGAACCTTCTGGCCAATCACAGTTTAGCTACCCTGCAATTAAACAAATCCACAAACTGGCAGCGCATTTACATCTCATTAACGGGAGGCACACGCGGCAACGGCACGAAAATGTGGAAATTAGACACAATTACCACGTTGGCTGCAGGCAGGAGCGGGGAGCGCTGGGGAGGGAGGTTTTTAGGAGAAGTTTGATGGTTCCTTAATCGGCTGCTGCCTCCCCGGTCCCACCCAGCTCTGCCCGGTAAATGAATTACCCAGGGAAGGATCCGCGATGCTCTGCAGTGTGGAATTACCGGGGCAGGATCTGTGACATGTGATACCCTGGGTGCTCTGGGGTCACCTGGTGTCACCTCTGCTGGCACTTCATGGGCACGGCACGGAGGAAGGATGGAATTTCGGAAGGAATTGTTGAATTTTGGAAGGAAGGAAGGCAATTTGGTAGGAAGGAAGGATTTTTTTTGAAGGAATTTTGGAAGGAATTTTGAGAAGGAAGCAATTTGTAGGAAGGAAATTTTTTGAAAGGAAGAATTTTGGAAGGAAATTTTGAAAGGAAAGGAATTTTGGAAGGAATTTTGAAAGGAAAGGAATTTTGGAAGGAATTTTGAAAGGGAGGAATTTTGGAAGGAATTTTGAAGGAAGAATTTTGGAAGGAAGGAATTTTAGAAGGAAGGAAGGAATTTTGGAAGGAATTTTGGAAGGAATCTTGGAATTTTGGAAGGAATTTAGGAATGAAGGAATTTAGGAATGAAGGAATTTAGGAATGAAGGAATTTAGGAATTTAGGAAGGAAGGAATTTAGGAAGGAATTTAGGAAGGAATTTAGGAATTTAGGAATTTAGGAAGGAAGGAAGGAAGGAAGGAAGGAAGGAAGGGAAGGTTCCTTTCCATCCCTTGGGTGCCTGGAGCACTTGGCTGATGTCAGGATTTATTTCCTTTGCAGAGCTCCTTCCTCTTCCCTTGCCTCTGGAAGTTCCCAGCTCTATATTTCTTACATATCAGTATTTCTGTATCTGGAAAGATACTACACCTCTGTTTTTTTAACAGATTCCACGTCCCTTCCCCCTGAGGAGGCTCGTTCCTCACAAACAGACACGGTGTGTGCGTGGGTGGGTGCAAAGCCTTGAATAGGTGCAAATATTAATGATGTAAATAACAAATGCTGCTTCGTTAGGAAAGGTAATTGCAGTTAATTATCACCTCAGGCATCACTTCTGGGAGAAGGGACTGGCCTTTCCCGGGGAGAGGTTAAATTATGGGATTCAGGAGCCTTTCCACAATAATATTAATTAGCTGTGAGGCTGCTGGTAGTGATGCCCATTGGAAAAATATTTATTTAAATATTTATTTTAAATAAATACATCTTTGTTTTAAATTTATGTAAGTGTTTCTTTTAAAAATAAACCGACAGTGATTTTCAAAAGCAGCAGTGACACAGAAGGGCCATTCTTTGGGGGAGATATGGTGTGTGGGATTTTTTTTTTTTTGTTTTTTTGAAACCTCCACTGAGGCAGAGATGGACAGACCATACATGGATGCTGCTCCACCCTCTGCCTTCATTTCTGCTTTTATTTTTTTTGTATTTCCAAAGCACCACGGTGCTGATCAGCCCACCCCAAAGGCTGCTGTAAAACACTTCACCCCAGGGAATCAAAAGGGGTGAGGAATGGAGGAAAGGCTGTTACTGCCAATCACCCACTCTGTCCAGGTATTTCATGGCCCTATTAAATACAGCAAGTGTAAATCTCACAAATTGCCTTGAAAAGGATTCAGCCACTTCCAAAATGGAGCAATATTTTGGATATATGACTGGTGCTTCAGATCCATAAATCACGAGGTGCTGTATCCTGAGCTCACAGGTCAGTGCTGTTAGGTGTTTGTATTTTTGGAAGATCTCTGCCTTTTCTTTCTGAAACTCTTGCCTGGCCTTTATCACAGCTTCCATGGGCTCAAAACAAACCCTGGGACATCCCAGTGGGAACGAGTGAAGTCAGAGAGCTCTGCAGGTTGATTTATTCACTGCAACCCACACTATTATTGGAGTTTTTCCCCCTCAAGAACATCTCATTGGGTTTTTTTCCCTTTAAATTCCATCTGTGGGACAGCTGTGATCCCACTGTGACACTGAGGAGAGGCTTTATGGCTCACACAAGAATGGATGAGCCCCTGAATTGATGAAGAATTAATGATTCTGTGCCAGGGCTCTGCTGCTGAGGGGCTGCAGGGGATCTCTGTCAGGAATTCGGGGGGCTGAGGAATTGCAGGAATGAGTTCAGAGCTGAAATTTCCACAGCATTAATCACCAACCTGTCAGGGAGTGTTTCAGTCCAGATTTGGGCACAGCTTGTCTATGAATAATCCATGTGGGTGAGGTGTGGGGTTACAAACGAGCTCTGCCTGAAGTGCAGGGTCATTTGGGGGGCTCTGAAAGATCCCTGGAACCTTCCCTTTATTATCCCTGCCCTGTTCCCTCCAGTTCTTTCCCCTGGAGCACACAGCAGGGTCACACAGCTGAGCAAAGGTGTCAAACTGGCCTAAAAATCAGCTGAGGAAAGGTGTAAAACTGGCCAAAAAATCAGCCTGGACTGACAGAGCTGTGTGAAACTGCTCTGTGTGAAACCAGCACGCTGCTCTTTCATAAAACAACTTTTTTTTGGAAGGTTTAATCCAGGTGGTGCCTCAGGATGTGGCTTTTTCTTTTTCCTGATGATTGAGATTTTTAAAATTTATTTTAAAATTTAAATTAGCTTACTTTAGGAATAGTTAATCCAGGTGATGCTTCAAAACATGCCTTTTTCTTTATCCTGATGACTGAATTTGTTTTATTTTAAAATTTAAATGAACATATTCCAGTAGGGGTTAATCCAGGTGATGCTTCAGAATGTGGTTTCTGCTTTTGCCTGATAGACTGAGTTTGTTTTATTTTAAAATTTATTTTAAAATTTAAATGAACATATTCTAGAAAGAGCTAATCCAGGTGATGATTCAAAATCTGGCTTTTTCTTCTGGCTGATGACAAGACTTGTTTTATTTAAAATTTAAATGAACTTATTCTAGGAATAGTTAATCCAGGTGATGCTTCAAAATGTGGCTTTTTCTTTTTCCTGATGACTGAGTTTTCTAGAATTTATTTTAAAATTCAAATGCACATATTCTAGGAAGGGTTAATCCAGGTGGTGCTTCAGGATGTGGTTTCTGCTTTTTCCTGAAGGTTGAGTTTGTTTTATTTTCAAATTTAAATGACCATATTCTAAGAAGAGTTAATCCAGGTGGTGCTTCAGGATGTGACTTTTTCTTCTTCCTGATGACTGAATTTTCTAAAATTTATTTTGAAATCTAAATGAATATATTCTAGGAAGAGTTAATACAGGCACTGCTTCAGGTTGTGTTTTTTTCTTTTTACTGATGGCTGAGTTTGTTTTATTTTAAAATTTAAACAACCATATTTTAGGAAGAGTTAATGCAGGTGATGCTTCAAAAATGTGGCTTTTTTTTCCTGGCTGATGCCTGGTCCTGCTTTATTTGAGGTTTCCTATGAAGATGTCTCTCCCCAGCACTGAGGATGGGCTGCAGTTGCTCCTCTACTGCCAATCCGTGCCCCTCATCCCTGAACACAGATCACAATGTGTCAGGAACGAGCTCTGATTCCTGAGCTCAGCAATAATTCATACAAACGTCTCCCAGCTTGGCCAAGAGAAGCAATTGCAGCTGGAACAGTGCATAATCCATTTTTTCCCTGGCAGAGAAGAAAGGGAAGAGAACCTGCTATCACTCTGATTTTTATCTTTTTTTTTTTTAATTTTTTTTGCAAATGCTCTGACACTGCCATGATGTGTGGGAAGATGGAATCTAAAGATGGATATGAAGGGGATAAATCACAAAGCTCAGGTGTAGTCACTGACAGGCTCCATGGAAACTGCTCCCAGCCATCACTTCCTAACGGGGCAAACCAGGTTTCCTACAAACAAATTTGGGTGGATGCAAATGAGAATGAGAACAGGATTTAATCTTTGGGTTCAGATGTCACAGTACGGGTGCATTATTGCTGAAGAAGGTGATGCCTCAGGATTTCAGTTACTCTATTTTCATGTCTCTGTAACCCTGGGATTCTCCAGTGTTTAACTCCACACTCCACAGACAGTGCTGAGCTCCTGCTCTCCCATTTTCACACAAAACAATTCCTCTGCAGCCCCAAACTCAAGGACACCTCCCTGGGCCAGGCCCCAAGAGATGGAAACAACAGAGAATTGGGGGAGCCAAGTTGGAGTTTTTGACTGCATTGGCTGCAGCTGCAATTGGAGGATTCAGCCCCGATTTTGTGCAAATGGACAAAAGTGAGAAAGGGTGAAAAAGCCGTGAGCCATTGTCCATTGTGGGTGCAGCCCCTGGCTGGGCTGGGACTGCCCTGAATGGCCCTGAAGGCCCTGCAAGAACAGAACTGCTTCAATTCTCTCAATTCTGTCTGGACTCTGCTTTAGGTGAGCCTGGATTTAGACATCAATGGATCTATTTAAACAAACTGGAATGGGAGCATTTCCTTGGGTTTTTTTTCCTGAGCTCTCCAGTGCCTTGCTTTTTTGGCAATTACCTCCTCACCACCCTATTTCTGACAGAGTGAAACAACTGCTATGGAGTGGATCCAAGCAGGTGTAATTCTCTTGTGGATTCCATCTTTAACTTATTTGCAATAATTGCCTGAGCCAGCCAGAATTTTTCTGGAAGGTCCTGGTTCAGATAAACCCCCGCTCTGCTGGGTTCAGCTTTGTCAACAGTGGGAGAGGCGTTGTGAGAACAACAAATTAAACCTAATCTCACCTCCTGAAATATTTCATTACACAAACCCCATTTATTATGCAGAGCTGCCCTTTCCAGCACGTGAGAGCTGCTGAGGCAAAGGGAAGAATCAACAGAACAAATCAGCAACACAAATTTGTTCCAGGAGAGAACAATCACCTTGTGGGATCGACCGCAGCTTGGCTTCCCTGGCCTTGTTGGCACTTGGCACATGCAAGAAAAAGGATTCTCCTGTAAATTGGGCTCCTTGTGGTGTCTTCTAACCCAGGCATTTCTGAAATTCCCTCATTCCCACCCATCAGAGCGAGTGGGAAGTTTCCAGAATGTTTGGATGGATTTGAGATCCTTTTCCACAGCAAATATCCAAGAGCTGCCATTCTGGAGTTTCTCTTTTGCCCGTTTGTGGGATTTCTTTGTGAAGATGCAAAGGACACGGAGAACCTGTGCACCCTGATTTGTGTGTCTGGGGCTGAAAGAGCTCTTCTGAAATGTCTCAGTTATAAAACTGCTCATTTAATTGATCCTGGTAACCCAAAAATAAAGATCCATCGAAGTTGGCAATCCCTTTCCCCCCCAAACCCCACTTTATTCCACAAACCAGCTCTCTCCAAAGATATTTTCCAGCAAACAGAGGTTATTGATGGCTCTTCTCCCCCACTTGGAGCAGATTTGAGGGGTTTTGTTGGGTGATTTGCCATGGAACAGGAGGGAAATAAATCCCCCGCTGGAATCCCACAGCCCCTCCAATCAATGTGCCTCCCAATTAATTCCTTTCAGAAGGCAGGACTTCTGAAAGCAGAGCACTGCTGTTAGCTCGGGCTCTAATTTATTTTGAAGAATGTGTAATTATCAAGCTGTGAGCAAATTGCCACGGCTTTCACCTGGCTCCTTTCGGGGCTCATTGGCATTCCGAGGAGCCGTGGATTAATGAGAGAGCAGCAGAGGACAGCCATGAGCCAGAGCAGGGCCAGGGGAGGAGTGAGGCAGCAGCAATACCTTGGGAGAAAGGATTGCAGGCCCTGAGATGCAAATCTTGATTTTCTTAGTAGAGGAGAAGAGTAAAAATTCACAGTTCTGCCAGGCCAAGGGCATTCTGTGCCTCGTGGGATGCAGCGATGGATGGGAAAGGTGTGGCTTTCTGAAAAACACCCGAGGTTTCTTCCTCTGAGCTCTTTTTAGTGTCCTTTTGCCTTTTTCCACACTTCTAGGACAGAGAGGAGCACACTGGCAGCCTGTGCTGTCACTTGTCAGGGTGTGCTGTGCCTTTCCAGGTGTCTGGGTTGGGCTCATTCTGTATTTTCATTTTACAGAATCATGGAATCACAGAATCATGGAGTAACAGAATCACAGAATCACAAAATCACAGAATCACAGAACCACAGAATCATGGAATCACAGAATAATGGAATCACAGAATCTCAGAATCACAAAATCATGGAATCACAGAATCATAGAATTACACAATTACAGAATCACGGAATCACAAAATTACAGAATCACAGAATCACAGAATCATGGAATCATGAAATCACGGAATCACAAAATCACAGAATGAACCAGGCTGGAAGAAACTTTTGAGATAAGTCCAGCCTATGACCCAACATCTCATCAACCAAACCACAGCACTGAGTGTCATGTCCAGTCTGTTTTTAAACACATCCAGGGATGGTGACTCCACCTCCCTGTGTGACAATTCCAATGTGTGACTCCTCTTACCATGAAGAATTTTTTTCTGATGTCTCATCTAAACTTCCCCTGGTGCCACTTAAGGCTGTGTCCTCTTTCAGAGGTTTACACGTGGCTGTGGAGGAATTTCCTTCGATTTTCTGAAGCTGGGTTCAGAGTCAGGTGAGGGATGCTGAGCAGATGGATTTTGTTCCTCTTCAGCAGGAAAATTTTCCATTTCCCACTGAGTTTTTGGTCACTCTCAACCCTTTCACCCCTGTCTTTGTGACAATGACAATCACAGCGAGTGTCACCTGCACACCAGAGGTGGATTTGAAGGGGGTGGGACAAACAAAAGCGTTTTCCTGCTGGAGAGCAGTCGGTGTCACTCACTGGGGACACGAGGCAGTGATGAGAATGAGCAGGAGGGATGGTGGATCCTTTGTGCCTTGTCCCCTTCCCCTGGGATCATCTGGGCTGTCACTCACTGTGCTTTGCTCAGCCCCTCTCCAAGCAGGGGAGGTTCAAATCCCAGTTTTTTCACTGCCCTGCTGAAGGATTGCTCATTTTGATGGTGATGTGATGTGATGTCCCCTAACCGCTGGCAGACACAAACCTCCAAAGGTTTCTTTTAGGGCTCACTGAGCAGGGAACTGTTCCTGGGAAGTTCAGAGCACCATAAAGCAAGGCTGGATTAAAACTGATATTGTAGAGGGAAATAAACCCCAAATATTCATCTTTGTGTAGTCCCACATCCCATATTTTCCCTATACTTGAGTTTCTTGGGGAGAGCAGGGTTTTGGTTTTGTTTACTCCAAGCTTCTTCGGGCTAAACTGCAGAAACAGAGAGCGTAAAACTTTCAGTGAGCCCTTGCCAGAACTCTGGGCTGTGCAGGACTGAGCTGTAATCCTTTTTACTTTTGGGGACTTTACAGCTCCCTGTTCCTGCAGGAGTTAAGAATTGTGTGCAAACAGATTCAGGTTCTGATTTTTTCTAAATTTTCTTTCAGTTTCTTCTGGGCTGAGCAAGCAGGAAGCTGACACCACGAGGAGCAGAATGTCAGCTCCAAAAAGGGGACAAACACTTCATTCTCCAGAGTTTGCACTGGAGGAGCAAACAGCAAAGCTGTTTAAAACCCCGCTCCAATCCATTTAACAAATTGTTTCTCCTCTATCTTCACCCTGGTTGTTCTTATTATTACACCTGTTATCTGATGGTTATTTAATCTATATTTTGTAATTACTTCCCTTCTGTCTCTCACTCCAACATACATTCATTTTCTCGTTGCGCTGATGCGCTGACCTACATTATCCCAGCTGTAAAAGTCAATTATGCTGCCTGTGATTTTTCAAGTGGTGTTTAGCAAATGGGTTTGTGTATTATCCACCCCTTACCTGGGGCTTTTACGACAGTCAGATTTTCTCAGGCTGCTTTTAAAAATAATCTCTGGAAATAGAAGGAGTTTTTTTTTTTTCCAGAATCTGGATGCAAATTTTACTGAAATAGGGAAATATAAATATAAATAATATAAATAATAGGAAATAGAAAAATAGAACTAGGGAATTCTGTCTGCTTATAGGGACAATATGGAGCATGGAATCTGATGTTTCTCACTGTGATCGGAAATTTATCGTCCCAACCTTCTGTGAAGTTCTCAAACTGTGTTTGAGTCCGTGGATTTTGCATCTCTGACATTTAATACCAGGCTTTGAGTTAAAATCACGCCTGTGGCATCAAAGAAATCCCAAAATCATCTGTACCCAGCACACAGCTCCTTCCCAGGGGACGGCTGGGTGGGTGGGGACTATTTGTTTTTTAATCAAGCCTCTCTCATTAGTGCCTGACTCTTCCCTGCATGCAGATCTTCCCCCAGCCTTTCCCAGGTTTTCCTGCTCCGATATTGAGATGTGAGCACGTTGCAGATGAGCTTTGGGGCCCGTGCTAACAAGCTCTCCAGGCTGATTTTGTAGGGGAGGAAAAGGAGTTGTCAGAGGGGATTTGATGGAGAGAGGTGCAATCATCACAAACCCCGGGCTCTCCCCGGTGTAGGGCTGATTGCTTTATAATTCCACATCACGAGAGGGCTCAGGGCAGCAGCCTCAAACACCCACCAACCCTTTGCTATTCTGGAAAACATGAAATTTTTGGGGTGATGCTTATGAGGATTTCCTATTTTTCTAGTTAAAATTGGAAAATTTCTTGGGAGAATTCATCCTTCTCTCATTATTTGTTTTGGGTCTGTTCCCCCCCCCCCCCAATCCCTATTCATTATCTGTACATACAAAAAAAAAAAATAAAATTGAACTTCAGTGCAGTTCAACAAGTGCTCTGGTGAGGATTTCCTGGTTGAAATATGTGACATTTTCCCCCTCAGGCGTTTGGGGATGGATCCAGTTGAGCCCCAGTCATTTCCGACAGCACATTTGAGCCCAGCCTAAGCAGCGACTGATTTAGTTTGGCTTTTGTTCCCCCTCAAAATCCCTCCTGTTAAAAGCAGCTGTTCTTCCTTCATTTAAGGCAGAGGAAAATTAAATGACATGCCCAAGGTCATAAGCAGAATTTCCTGCAAGTCTGAGCTCAGTGATTTAATTGCGAGCTGAGATCTAAAGGTGAACATTTGGGTGGGATTTCTTTTTTGCTGAATTTTGGGAGAGGGGTGGAAAGTCTGAGGTTCTTGAGGGATGATTCCAGGTGGTGGATCATGAGCTGGGTCCCATCTGGTTTTATTTTTATGTGTTTTATGTACCTGGTTTTTTTGTTTTTTTATTACAACATTTTCAGGGTGCTTGCAAACACGATTATTTTTGGGAGTTATGAACGAATATCAGAATAACCAGAAGATCCCCGTGAAATCATAAAAGTAAATAAAGACATTTTAGCCATTTTTTTGAGCTTGTTTTCTCCATCATAGCCCTGTCAGTGCAGGAATGTGTGCCTGGGGCTGGGGAGCTGCAGACAGCGAGGAGCAGGATTTGATGGCTGTAAATGTGAAACCATCCTGTCCCTGGCTTTTCACACTTTAGTTTGGAGGCCTGGAAATGCCTCAATTTTAATCCCTGCTCCTTGGGAGGTGTTCAGCAATCAGCATCTCACTGCTGTGAGCCCAGCTGGGAAGGCAGACCTGTGCAGGAGCTAATGCTGCAGGAGAAAAAAAATAATAAGAAATAAAAATCTCTATTTTAAGAACCGTTAAGAGAAAATTTGATTTTCGCCAGGCTGGTGTTTATAGACTGGTGTTCTCTCCTCTCTGGGAAGCCAATCTGTGCTTTCATGGGACTCCTGCTGGAAGAGATCAAACAGCAAATTCCTGCAGGGTTGTGGTGGATAAAGGGCAGGTGAGGATGTGACTGGGGGTGCTGGGGAGGAGAGAAATGGTGGGAATGGGAGAATGGGAGAAATGGGGAAAAAAGGAGAAAAGGGAGAAATGAGAGAAATTGAAGAAATGGGGAAAATGAGGGGAATGGGAGAAATGGGAGAAACAGGAGAAACAGGAAAAAAAAGGTGAAAAGGGAGAAACAGGGGGGAATGAGAGAACCAGGAGAAATGGGGGAATGGTAAAAATGGGGAAAGTGGCGGAAATGAGTGATGGGGGAAATGGGAGAAATGGGAAAAATGGGAAAAAAAGGAGAAAAGAGAGAAATGAGAGAAACTGAAGAAATGGGGAAAATGGGTGAAATGGAATAAATGGGGAAAAAAAGGAGAAAAGGGAGAAATTAGAGAAATTGAATAAATGGGAAAAATGGGAGAAATGGAAGAAATGGGAGAAATGGCTGGTGTATTTTCCAACGCTGGAGGAAGCAGGATGAGCAGGAGGAGGAAAGGCAGCCCAGCCCTCCCTCAGCAATGGCAGCTCAGGTCGTTTTTGGAGAATATTTGGAAGAGCAGCACCCGTCCCTTACCATGGACAAAGCATTCCCACCTCGTGCTGACTCCCAGGAAGGCAAATCCTTGTCACTGAGACAGAAATCCTCAGATTCCCTGTGCCAGATGCAGGGAAATCTCCTCCAGCAGGTCCTGCTCATGGCCAGAGGCAGCTCTTCAATTATGCATCTCGGATTTTGGAGTGCTGCTTAAGTGGAAGTTTCCAAGCCACACCAGAGGGAAGCATTCTTAGTGCGAGAGATTTGGTCCTTTAGACTAAGACTCTTCCTTTTTACCTCAGATTAATTTTTCAGGGGAAAAATGCCCAGTGGCCCAGCACAATAATTACATATTTTCTCCAAATCCTCTCGTATAAAAGGAAGGCAAAACTCAGGATCTTGCAGCAGGAGAGAGATGCCTGCTTGGAGTTGTACTTTGGTGAAAATGAAGGGTTTGACTGCAAATCTTGATGCTGTTTGCTGTGAAATTGTGACCCTGAAAAAACCTCAATCAAAAGCTGCTTATTGGCTACAAGGAGTTCAGCAAGGAAAGCGAGGAGAAGGAGAAGAAAATAAAGGAAAAGAAAATAAAGGAAAAACAAGAAATTCAGTGTTCAGTGCTGGGGAGGGCAGAGGGGTGAACAGATCACTGTTCCCGGAGGAGTTGCAGAATAAATAAATCATTAGAAATGCTCAGAGTGGTTGCTCAGAACTCACCCAGCCTCTCCCAGGGTGTTTCAGCCCCGTGCTGTGCTGCTCCCACCGGGAGCATTTTGGCTGGTGCAGAGCTCTGTGCCTGCAGGGTGATGGAGCACCGGTTTCTCCCTCTGCTCGAACTCATTTCTATTTCCCTGACTGTTTTAACACCACTATTATATAAACACACACATAAATATGTCAGTATACATATATATTGGGGGCATTTTGGGGACATTTTGGGGTTTGGGTTTGTTGGTTTTGGGGTTTGGGGCACTTTTGGGTCATTTTGGGGGTCATTTTGGGGGGTCTGGGGTCACTTTGGGGTCATTTTGGGGTCATTTTGGGGTCATTTTGGGGTCTGGGGCACTTTTGGGGTCATTGGGGGGTCTGGGGGCATTTTGTGGGGTCTGGTCATTATATATATGTATATATATATATTATAAAATATATATATTGATTATTCTATTCTATTCTATTCTATTCTATTCTATTCTATTCTATTTCTATTCTATTAAAATATATTATATATATATTATTTATGAATATGTTCAGTATATATATAATATATATATATATTTATATATCTTGCTGACTGACATGTTTGCAATGAGAACCACACAGTGAGCGTGGCAGATGTGGGTTCAAGGCCCTGGAAAATCAAACATGATGCTTCTTTTTGCACTGTTACATGAAAATACAACATTTTACCCATCTGGCCTGAGAGCGGGCAGATGCTTCCCTTCGATGTAGTTTTATGGCAATGCTATATGTTAGTGTTGAATTATTCATCAATTTAAATTTTTTTTTGCCAAGCTGTAACTCACACTGGTTGTCTTCCCTCCTCTGTTGGTCCGTTTTCTAGCATATCTATCAACATTAAATATAAAAAAAATTTAAAAAATAAAAAATAATAAGATAAAAAATTAAAATACCAAAAATATTAAATATTCACATATTAAAAATATCAGAAATATAAAATTATCAAAACTATCAAAAAATAAAAATATATATTTTTTAAGTATCAAAAATATAAAAAATATCAAAAATATCCTCAGCTGCCACTCATGGAACTGAAAGCTGAAAAGAAACCTCATAATTTTCTAAAATATTCTGGGCATTCTGATGATATCTGTATTTTGGTCACTCAGAAATAGAAATGGAATTCTTTGGCTGCTTCAGGTGGTGTTGGTGCAGCTTCAGCTGGTTTGGAAATTGCTGAGTCACTCAGTTTGGAAATTGAGGTCACTCCAAAGGTTTTCCTTCATCAAAGTCTTCTCTGGAAGGATGAATGAGGAAATAAAGTCTAGGATTAAGCTGCTATGAGATTTCGAATCTTCTTCCTAATTGCACAAAAAAAAGGGCCAACAAACAACTTCCAAAATCGGTATTAATGCTATTCTTGTTTTTGATAAAGATTTGATCCTCCAGGGCATCCCCCTCCTCTTTTATAGCAGCCATTCTTCTCCAAACCGTCCCAAGCCTGCATGGGAGGTAAAGTTGATAGAAATGTGGAAAATTTTGTTCTTAATTCCCATTTCAGAGGTACCCATGGACCTTGCACTGAGTGGGGAAGGAATTCCAGGTTGTTAAATGTGACTTCTTCCTGTGTAGCCTGGAATCAAGCAACAGCCTTATTTCTGATTGCTGAGGCACTGTTTGGTAAGAGGGGGTGTGTTTGTACAAATGGGGCCATCATGGCTTTGCTGTCATTCAAAATTAATGAAGTTTCGAGCTTGGTTTTTAGCAAAAATAATAAAAAAAAAGGATAATTATGTGGGTCTTTATGAAAAAAAACCAAAAAAAACCTGAACAAAAACAAAATTGAAGCCAAAAAGGCTTCGATTGCAAAAGCAAAATGAGATAAATAACCCTGACAGAGGAAGAAGGAGATCTCACTAAATTGAATCCAGTCAATTTTAACATTCACAGCGCCAGAGGCAATCTGAGGCAGTGGAAACGTAATGGAAAAAGCACATTCCTGAAGCTGACTTACAGAACGCCGTGTTTGAGGCCTTAATGATGATAAATCAATGATCTAGAAAATAAAAATCCCTTTCCCATTATCCAGATAGACACACAAATTCTTCTCTGGCTTCGAGACGGAGGCACTCCAAATTTTCAATCAGCGTTTCGCATCCCACTACCTTAAAATTATCACTAATTAAACAGAAACACAACACAGACACTCGTGCATCTTCATCCTGTGTAGAGAGATTTGTCCAGTTAGGAGAGTTAGTTGGACTGAAATACTCTTTTGTCTCTTAAAAATAATAAAATCTGATAAAATCCAAACATGCCAAGGTTTCCCAAAGTTGCCAATGCTGGGTGTGCCAGCCATGAAATGTTGGGTGTCACAACCTGGCAGTGGCAAAGGAGTCTCCCCTATCCAGAATGGAAGGAAATAATGGCATTTCCATTAGTCAGTGTAATTAAATTAAATTTGCACAAATCTGTGTTGATTCCCTGATTTCAGAGGTCACCCAGCTGTATCACCTAAAGGAGCTTGCTCTGCTGAAGTAACAGATTTAATTCCATTTCTATTAAAACCTGGGAGTTTTGGAGTTGCATTTCTTTCCCAGGGCAGTTTGTGGTGTTTTATTTGAGTTCATCCCTGGGTGTTTCACTGCTGGACTGTGTTTAATGCAATGGACAGAAGTTGTTTGCCATGGAAAATGTTTATTCTGGACCATCTGCATGCCCAGAACATGTGAAGGAAACCCAGAAATTCTGGCTCCACCAAACTCAAATTATTGAAGTCTCAATTTAAACCTGAAGGAGAAAATCCCAGGGGAAATGAAAACTTGGGATGACTCAAAACCAGTGAAACTCTCCAGAAATAAGAGGGCCAATTCTTCTCTTTTCAGCTCCCACAGGTTTGATGATGTGAATGATTAAAGCAGGGAATAAAGTCACTTTTTACAACAGTGGCTGTCATAACTTCCCGGTTTCCTGGGTGTAATGGCAGTGGAATCACATCCCATTTTGTTTTCAAAGACGTAAATAACACTTATCCTCATGACTGGAAGGTTAATTCCATGACAGCGTAACAGCCTGGGATATTTTTCTTAATGAAGTGCTTCCAAACTCCAGATATTTAACTACATCATATTTATGTTGTAATTATTCTGACTTGCTTGGTGCATTTCCAGTCCCATAAATTGTGCTGGTTTCAAAGAGGCTCCAACAATGCATTGTGGACTGTAATTGTTGGGTAATTACACTGTGATTATGTGGTGATGAATTATGGTCCAGCAGAACTTTTTCTCTTGTTTAGATCATTTTTTAAAATCATTCGCTGTCCCCCTCAAGGTTCCTGGACAGGTTTCATGCCCCTTTCTCTGACCTTTATGGCAGAGAATACCAGGAGAGTTGAATAATGGCTTTTTCTGGATTAATCCTGGTGGTTAATTGGCTTCAGCACCCCAGGGATTGCAGAGCTGATGAAATTTGTCCTCAGAAAAGCCCGAGGCTTTGGTGTCTTTGATTTTGCTAATGAAAAGCTGTCATCCTCCTTCTGTCAGGACACTCTCTGCATGTCTTGACTTAAATTTACCTTTTTATGGGAATTCCCTGAGGATTTTGTTGTGTGTGTCTCCTGCTCCTCTCTCACATTTGACCAAGTTGTCTCAGATTTATTTGGCGACCAGAAGATGCAGACTAAGACATAAAACCACTGTAAAAGCCTAAGAGTTGTTTTCCTGGGGAGCAGGGTTCAAAATCTGCATATTTCCAATAAAGCTGGAGGCAAAAGAGTCCATTTACACTGACTTTTATTGCCTCTTCTAAAACTTTATTTTAATGCAACTTCAGGGAAGGAAAAAAAAAAAATTCTAGCCTGACTCTGTACCAATTAGGATAATGGAATTGCTAATGAAGTGAAAATATTTGCTCTGTTCCATGTGCTCAGGGACATCTGCACAGGTACATTGTCATTCCCTTCCTTGAACCTGCGATCTGCAGGTGCTCGCTGGAATTTCAATGGGCAACGCTTGGTCTCGCCCGTTTCTTTTTTAAAACAGATCAATGCCCGCTGAAACCTCCTGGATGCTGCTTTAAACAGCCCTTCCTTTCCTGCTGCTCATCTTGGACAGAATGTTCCCTTTTTCTGTGCCCTGTGGTGTTCAGAGCCTGCTGGAGAATTCTTTCTGGGGCATCCTGCAGGATGGGGCTGCTGTGGGGAGGAACGCTCTGGGTGCCCCCCAGATGCCCAAAATAAATGGTCAGGGCTCCCTTTGTCCTGAAATCCCATCCTGAGAGGGTGTGGGGGTCCTGTTGGAGTCTAAAGGATCACAAAAAACACTGAAAGACTGAGAATGAGATGGTCTAATAAAAAATCTGAGAGGAGAAACCCTCAGCATCTCCGTGCTCTGATTGATGCATTTTCTGTTTAATCACCAGAACTCGCTAACGGAGTCATTCCTCCTCCCCAGATCCAGCCAAGAATAACCACAGTCACATTTTTAGAGGGCTGTCAGTCTGAGCTTTGATGTTCTAATTCTGCACATACAGAATCCTAGGGAAAAAAAATAAAAGAGAAAATAGAGAAAGAGATAAAGAGAGAAAGAGAGAAAGAGAGAGAGAGAAAGCAAGAAAGCAAAAAAGCAAGAAATCAAGAAAGAAAGAAAAAAAGAAAGAAAGAAATTATTTATTTTGGAACCGGCCAGGCATGAAAAGCAAAAAGTTGTTGCATCAGATGAGCCCTAACAGAGCAGCTGAGAGCTCAGGGTGTTAAATCCCGGCACTGCTCCAGGAGCACATCCTCAATATCTGCTCCCTTTTGTGCTCCCACCATGGCTGTGGTCACAGGACATTTTTGGAAGCTGCTGCTCCATCTTTGCTCAGGTGTTTTTTGTGTTTTTGCACTGTCCCTTCACAGGCAAGCAGTGGGATTTTTTTTCTGTCCCCCCAAGGGAACAGGAGGAAACAGGAAATCTTCTCAGGCTGTGTTGTAGCTGAAGAACCCTGATTTAGGAACTTTATTTCCTACCCCAATAAAGGTCTCCAACAAGACCCTTCCTGATTTTAACAGCAGCTGGAAACTGCCAGGGAGAGAGAATTCTGCACCTGTTTTATTTTTTATTTCAAAAACTGAGCACCACAAGAGCTCACAACTCATCCCCTCAGGAGCTTTGGTTGTGGAAGGAGCCTGGAGCACCTGAGATGAAAATGTGGAGCTGCTGAACTTGAGAAGGGACAAATGCCAGGCAATGCCTGCAAAATAACAGATTTTATTATTTTAAAATTATTTTTAATCACTTTGGTTAAGGACAAGTGGCTGTTAGAAGGCAAGGAAGGAAATGTGAGGATGAGGTGGGGAGGGGCTGTTGAGGAAAGGGGGAATGTCACATTCAGGGACAGAGCTGCCATCTCTGCTTGTCTCAGGGACAAAACACGGCAGGAAAATCTTCAGTGGCACCAGGGAATTGTGTGCAATTTGTGCTGCAAACCTGGGAGAGCTGCGTGGTGGCTTTGAAATCCCACTTTAACCCCTTCAGGAACACCAAAACCCCTCTGACAGATGCTCACACCCATTTTCCCACACTGAGGGACATTTTTGATGATGTTTTTAACACAGAGCTGTGCTGTTTGGTTTCCTTGGCCTCCAAAAGCCAGGAGAGACGTTTCAGCTCCTTCATGGATAAAGAAGCTGCTCCGGAGGAATTCCTGCCCCAAAAAGCAGGAATAATAATGTTTAATAATGTTTAATAATGTTTAATAATGTTTAATAATGCTCTGCACACAGGGATGGATAACCCGTGCAGAAGTGGGAGGTGATGGTGAGCAGAGCAGCAGCACGGGGTTGATGCAAAGGTGGAGATCCAGCTGCTCCTATTCCTCATCTGATGGATTTTCTCCTCAAAGGCAGCAAATCTTCAGAAATCCCTCCCTACAAACTCTTGCTCCAACTCTGTGGGAGCTGCACCAGGATCAGAGCCTTTCCCTGCTGCTCACTCACACCCAGGGCTGGGTTTTGCCTCCTGAGGAATCAAACATTTCCATCCAGGGCTCAACCTGTCCCTGTTTTAAATTCCATAAAATCAACCCCTAAGTGGATATTTACACCGTGGGTGTACAAATACACCTTGACTTCCACACAAACACTCTGTATCTCCAGAGATATCCCCTGAAGAAAATATTATCTTTATCAGCCGCACATGAGCATCAATTTGGAGAATTTTTCATCACCAGAGCCTTCCTGAGGGCAGCATTATTGATTTAATCCTGACCCAGCCCGGCACCAGCATCACCATCAGCAAAGGTTCCTCTCAAATTGGGAACTTCTGCCTTTCCCTTAACTTCATTATCAAAACATTCGCTGCTCTGAAAACAGCAATAAAGCAGCCTACTTCTGCCAGAGATAAATTCTGTTTACGATCTGAGCCGCGGCTCTGATAATTGAGACCCGAATGCCAGAAAGTCATAAAAAAGTTCCCCGTGGCCGCGAAGTTCCCTCCAGTTTGCCTTCCTCGCTCTAATAATCTTATCTTCGTGGCGTTTTTCTCCTGTTAACCACAGCACATTGAATTATCCGGGAGCTGGAGCTCCTTTCTGTATTTTGCGGGTTGTTCGGGCTGCATTTCATTAGCGGCAATAAAGAGGTGTTTACCGGAATAACAACACATTGTACAGGCTGAGATAAGCTTCTGTCAGGAAGTGTCGACAATGCACAGGCAATTCCAGGGTTTGTTCTTTGTGTTTCTGGCGCTGTTGGTGGAATTTCAATCGAGCAGAGCTCCTGGTAGTTGGGTGTTGAGGGCAGCAGGGTCCTGTCACTGAGAGGGAAAAAATAAAAACTCTCCAACAGCAATTTAATGTTAGAAAGTCAAGGCATTGCTTTATTCACTGGCCAGGATGTTGTTCTGGCCAGGATGTGCCACAGAGATCATTTCATACACACAGCCTGGGTGTGCAGAGAGAATTATTCCATGACACGAGGATTTTACAAGATTTTTCCCCAAACTTTATCCAGTCAAAACCCACAGAACTCTATTGGTTTAATGTCCAGCTTTGTGCAGTTCTCTGGATTTGGGTTCCTGTTGGATCTGGATTTGTTCCCCTCCGATTCTGATCTGGTCCTGCTCCTCATCTCTCTTTGCCCAGACCAGGGGTGTCCGACCAGGCCAGGGGTGATGTTCTGTCAATGGTCACCAATGGTCACTGATGGTCACTGGTGGCTCTTGGTGGTCATTAATGGCCACTGATAGTCACCAATGGTCACTGATGGTCACTGATGGTCACTGATGGTCACTGATGATCACTGATGGTCACCAATGGTCACTGATGGTCACTGATGATCACTGATGGTCACCAATGGTCACCAATGGTCACCGATGGTCACTGATGGTCACTGATGGCCTTTGATGGTCACTGGTGGTCACCGATGGTCACTGATGGATCACTGACTGAGTCACTGTGGTCACTCATGGTCACTGATGGTCACTGATGACCCCTGATGGTCACTGGTGGCTGTTGATGGTCACTGATGTTCACTGATGGTCACTGATGGCACTTGATGGTCACTGATGGCTGTGATGGTCATTGATGGTCACTGATGCACTGATGGCCACTGATGGTCACCGATGGTCACTGATGCTCTTTACATTTTGTGCTCCTCCCGCTCTGTTGAGCTTGAAGCTCCTCAGGCCTCACCTGCTGGAACAATGCCCTGCAAAGAAACTTCAGCACCTTCCCCAGGGCAAAGATGAACAAAATCTTTGACTGAAGTTATATAAAAGTTTTTTTAACTGGTGTATTTTCCAATACCTCCCTCGGGATGGTCAGCCCTGCAGTGCAAGGGGATTCACCAAATAAAGCAGCTCAGAAATTTTTAAAAAGCCGCACCGAGATGTGGAAGTGGAATAATAAAAATTTAGGGAAAGGTCTGTAAGGCCTAAACTGGTGTTGGTGAATGGGGAATGAAACAGAGCCTGCAGTGAGAGGAATTAATCTTTTTCAGTAGAAATTCATTCCCCAACCAGCAGAAAATTGGGGTTTGAGAATCAGAACCACGCAAGAAGTTCAGCATCACCCGAATTCAGGATGCAGCACTCTCCATACAACAGCACTGGATGTTTTTTTGAGCTGAACAGAGCCTGGCACAGGTTCCAGGGCGCCCCTGTCTCAGCCCCCACTGGGTGAAGGGGAGCACAATCCTGCTGGGTTATAACCCGGGAGAAATTTCACTCCAGCTGGGGATTCTTATCACCCTTTCTGCTTTTTTATTTTATTTTTATTACTTTTTAATTTTTTTTTATTTTATCTTTTTATTACTTGATATGGTTGTACATAAATAGAGTTTGTTTCAGCAAAACCAGAATGAGATCTGTGACTCGAAGCGCTTTCCTGCCAGCCCTGGTGTCCTCTCTCAGGACATTTATTTCAAGCCATGGGGTCAGTTTTGCACTTAACTGGCTTTCCAATCCTCAGAAATAATCTCCAGAACCACCAGAAATACCTGGTTTCAGATGAACATATTGCTCCAGACTGTGGCTCAGTGTTTGTCAGTGTCCATTGCCTTTGAGATTTGCACACTTTGGGAAGGGAGGGTAAAAAATCATTCCAATATTTGCCACGGAAACGAAGGAGTAACATTTTCCTCAGGGCCTGGACATATTTATGATGTTTAGAGTTTTTTCAGGGAATGGCAGGAACAAGTGATGCCTTTTCCCCTGCTGGTGCAGGACTGAATTTTCGAGGTGCTTGCCCTCTCCTGCTGCTCTCGAGTGTCACCTGAACCATTGGAGCGCTCAGGTTGTGTCAGACCAGAACCAGCTCATGCTTTGTACAAAACTTTTATCTCAAAAAGATAAAAATCTGAATTTTCCCTGAGATTTTCAGGGAAAAATTTCCCTTCTCCTCCTGTCTTTCCCTGGGCAGCAGCACAGTGCTTTGCTCAGCCTTAATGGTACATTCAGGACAAACCTCATACTGTCTCGCTTTTTTTTTTTTTTTTTTTTTTTTATATTCAACCGTGTAATCAGCTGGAGTTCTGCTTCAAAGGAGAACAGCACAGAAATATCAGCAGGCTCCTTTGCTGCCAGGCTGTTTCTGAGGCTGTTTTCTGCTGTTGCCAGCGTGGTCTCTGACCACCTGTGGCCTCAGCCTTTGAAGGAGCCCATCCTCCCCTAAAACAGCTCTGCAAAATTTGTGCAGCAGGATTTTCCTGAGGATTGGGGGTCTCAGGTGATTGAAAATGAGGGGAGCTCCAGGTTTTATCTCCTTTCCATCAGCATGAGATGGGTACAGAGCACCTCAATCCGCCTTCCCCGTGCCCTTCGCTTCGCTCTCGGGCCATGAACGGCAGCCAAACAGATTTGTGTGTTAATCAGCAAAAGAAAAACAGCAAAAAAAGCAGCCCCAACCTGTGCAATAATTTGTTCCAGCGTGTGCTGCTCCATTATTAGCTGATTCCTCTGGAAAATTACCACCAGGGCAGCTTTGCTGACTCGCACATGTATAATGGATGAAGGGAGCCATCAAAGTTTAATGCACCCTTCGCAGTGTTCTTCCTCCCCGTGCCTGTGACACCAGCTCTGTTTTTGTGTCCCCAGCACTTCATCACACCCTGCCTGACACCAGTGCCACATAATCAAGTGCAATCAGCCACAGAGGGATTTTTTTGCTCGTGTTCGCACTCCCATCGTGATGTGCAATATAATTTATGGGTTTTTTTACAGGTTTGTGCACCCACAAAATGCTTTCTGTGTTTATCTTCAGTCCAGGGTTCTTTTCTTCATAATTACAAACACACATGGAGAGCAGCCCTTGTCCTGAGGAGGCTGGGATTTAAACAGGAACACAAAAATTAAGTTATCACACACAACAACAACAGATGAACAAAACCAAACCTAAGTATTTTATGATCAGGGCCTTCTGCCACCAACAGATCATAATTTGTGCAGGTTTTTCTTCATATAAAATTAAGAGAGGGAGAATCTGGCTCGATATGTGTAGGGAAGTAAGAGTTTAACAGCAGAATAGGTGAAGTAAATACAAGATTGGACTCTGTAAGGAAAATGTTGTTGTTTCCCATTTAGATTTCTGACAGGGCCATTTGCAGGAATCTGAACACCATTATTTAGTGACAGGTTTGCCTTACAATTAGCAGCCAGCATGGCAGATTAATTCTCAAAGCCACACACTCCAGGAATTAATCCATCCACCTCTGGAGAGGGCACGCCCCTGCTGTGCAGAGAGCAAGGGAGAGATGCAGAAGGTTTGGTTTTGAAGTTCCAGAACTGTAGAAAATTGTGATGGGCTTCAGGCCCAGCCTCAGGGAAACCTGGGTTTGCAGCATCACTGAGAAATCTGTGGGTTGGAGCCCTTTTGAAGTCAGAACCTGTGTGGTTTTACCACACAGAGCTGAAACTCTAAAGGGAGGAAGAGGAAGGAGAACAAGAAATGAGGTGGGAATGTGCCACAAGTGTCAGCCTCGTGGCACTGCTGAACAACCAGGCTGTTCCACCACAGTCATCTGTGAGCTCTGCTGCTTTCAAAATTCTCACTTTTGGCATCAACTTCAGGGATCACCCCGAGCCGCCTGCCTAAGTTTAGCTGTTCACCCTGTTAAATTAAATTCCCTGCCTTCAGCAGCATCCTGAAACATGATGTATGTGTTAACTGAGCTCCAAAAGAAAAAAAAATATTGACCCAGCAGTGTAACATCTCCGACAGGAACTGCAGGCGCTGGGATAATTATATTGAGATTTTTGAGCCATGTGTTTTTGAACTAAGCTCGTCGATGACTTCATAGATTTCCTTACTTTCTCCCCTCCTGCAAAGAATTCTGTTCTGCTGCAACTCTCTCTGTAATGCCAAGCTCCTTTACATTTCCAACCCACGGGAGAGTTCACAGCATTACTAATTTTCCCCTCCAAGCCAGCAGGTTTGGATTTAATAAGGGGGAGCAGCGTTTTGTGGTGCGGATTTCTTCCAGGATAATTCAGCAGCTTTTCCAAACGGAGGTGCAGCATTTCCACAGGGCTGTGACCTCGGGGATTTGGCAGCTCAGAGGGGGACTTGGGGAGCCAGGAGAGCTGAATTCCCTTCCTGCTGTTGCCACAAAGCCCCATCATGAGCAGTGGGGTCATTTTCATTGCTGATGGGGGCATTTTGTGGTGCTTTTCCTTAAATTTCCTTTAATTCCAACTATTCCACTTTCAAGGGTTCTTTGAGATGCTATTTCAGGTGGCTCTGATTCCTTTCACTCCATCCCCTCAGCTGGCAATGGGGAAGAACCTTTCCCACATTTCCAAGGGGTGAAGCTGCTCTGGAGTCCTGGGGGCTGCTTTTTCCTGGGGGGATTTGAGAATTCCTCTGCTGGCAGGAAACAACAACCCTGGGAGGCAGCAGCAGCACCAAACTGCCCATCAGGAGGGGTTCAGGGGGAAAATAGGAGGAGAAAATGATTCCCTCTGTGAGCAGAGCCACAGGAGGAGTTCAGGGAGGAAAACAGGAGCACAAAATGATTCCCTTTGTGAACAGACCCACCATGAGGGCCTGAAGGAGGTTTTTGGAGGTAACCACTCGAGGGAAAACAGCTCTGGAAGCTGCAAAAATATTCCTGGTGCAAGGAAAAACAGCAACACCTCTGTGCCGGGTGAGCTGAGGGAAGGGCAAGCAGGAAAAAAAAAGCGTTTTTCCTCCTCTTCCCCACCGCCCATTATTCATTTTAAACATTAACCTTTTAGGGAAGTAGAAAACAATCACACATGCTGGAAAGAAAAATTGGTTTGGTCTTTGCCGTAATGGCTTTCTCGGCTGCGAGAAAACGTGAAAGTTAATTTTAAAAACAAAGGCAGAGCAGGGAAAGGCTGGGAGCAAGAGGAATGTGAGATGGATTTTGTTCCTTCCTTCAGCACTCGCCAGAAGGATGAGCTCCAACTCAGCAGCACAAAGCACTTGATTAATGTGGAAAAAACGGGAAACTTTTCCCTGCGGGGAGAAGAGTAAACTAAACCCATAAGGTGGCAGAAAACTGATTTCATTTTAGGTTCCTTTTTATTGAGGTAAGGGGTAAGTAATGGGCACCCTTTGCTCTCTGTTTTCAGAACTCCTCTCCAATCATCTTTTACATATTTAGCAGCAAAAAGGAGGGGAAAAGGGTGGGAGAAGAGTAAACTAAACCCATAAGGTGGCAGAGAACAGTGATTTCCTTTCAGGTTCCTTTCTCTTGAGGTTTTTTATCTGGGTAAGTAATGGGCACCCTTTGCTCTCTGCTTTCATAGCACTCTCCATTCATCTTTTGCATATTTAGCAGCAGAAAGGAGAAGAAAAGGGTGGGAGAAGAGTAAACTAAACCCATGAGTTGGCAGAGAACAGTGATTGCATTTCAGGTTCCTTTTTATTGAGGTAAGGGTTTTATCAGGGTAAGTAATGGGTACCCTTTGCTCTCTGTTTTCAAATCTCTTCTCCAGTCATCTTTTGCATATTTAGCAGCAGAAACGAGGAGAAAAGGGTGGGATTTATGGAAGATGCCATTAATTACAGCTCACCCTTCTGTTGCAGTGCCAGAAAGTGATGGATTTGTAAGAGCTGTGCACCGCGGGCACCGTAAACAGGCAACAAGCCTGCGACACTCCTGGTACTGGGAAGAAAATTGTCAGCTAAAAAATCCCCCAACAAACCTGTCAGGGAGAAGTTTTATCAGAAACCGTATAAATTCGGTTTATGACCTTTGTTTATGTCTTTGTTCACCAGCTCTGATGCAGGTTTTTAGTTGAGTCAGGGGAAGCTGTGGTGTTTTGGGCTCGGGAGGTGCCTGGGGGTGTTAAATGCCTTTAGAGAAGCGATCGAGGTAGGGAAGGAAAATTGAAGCAGATGAAATCTGGGCCGTGTGTCTTTCAGGAGGTGGGAGCTTCATTTCAGATGGGTGGCACAGCTCGAAAGGAAGAGCTGACACCTGGCAAGGCTGCCTGGGGCTGCGGAGAAATCCCCAGAATCGTTCAGAATTTAACTGTGGTGGTTTGGGCTTGTTGGGAAAGTTTCAGCTTTCAGGAGTGACCCGGGGCAGGGGGAGAGGTTCCCAACCTGGGTCAGGGAAAAGAGCTGGGTCAGGGCAAAGCAATCACAGAAAAATGTGAGGGGAAAAGCATTTTCCTTAAAAAGCTCTTAAATTACTCAGGTACCTTGCAGAAGCAATTTAAAAGAGTCAACTTGATGCTTTTTGGATGCCCTTGGAATGGCTTACACAGCAAAGCAGCAACCCTAAAATAAGTTTTACACTTTCATTTTATGTTTCACACTCGCATTTTGTGTTTTACACTTTTATTTTGTGTTTTACACTTTTATTTTGTGTTTTACACTTGCATTTTGTGTTTTATACTTGCATTTTGTGTCTTACACTTCCATTTTTTTTTGTTTTACGCTTGTATTTTGTGTTTTACACTTGCATTTTGTGTTTGATTTCTCTATTCTGCTTCTTCTGTCCTGAGGCTGTGCTGACAATACCCAGGAGCTCCTGCAGGGGAGAAGCAGAGCAGGTTCTGCAGGGTCCCAGCAGCGCAGGGACATCAGTGACTGCTCTGCTCACACGTTTGGAGCAGAATGAGGAGCAGGCTCAGACTGAAATCCTTGTCCCTACCAAGAGATGTTCATTCTGGGCAGAGATATTTCATCAACCCCCCATTCCCCTGGTGCTCCTTGGATATTTCCTGGCATCCTCCACAGGTGCTGAGATTTCAGGCAGTGAGCAGAGTGCACAGAGTAAAAATTTGTGCCTTTTCACACCCAAAACTTTTCAGCAGCAGCCATTCTTCTGCTGCAACGAGGTAAGTGGAGAGAGCCTTCCATTGAGAGGGACGAGCAGCTTTTCCTTTGGAGGCTGGTTCAGCTGCCAGAATTAGTCTGTGGGAAGGGAAGAAAGGAGTTATAAGTCACACATTCAGCCAGCAGCATAATTAAGGCAGGAAGAGAGAAATGAATAACCCAGTGGATGGCTATGAGTAAGTGTCAGGAGATTTTTTTTTTTTTTTTTTTTTTTGTATTTAGGTGCCAGACACTGCTTCCCTCAGTTTTCCAGTGTCCCATCCGCTGTGAAAGGTGTAATGGATAATTCTGTGTCCTGGAAACTCCAGACACACAGGAAAGAAGGAGAATGTTCTCCTGAAAATCTCCCTGAAATCTCAGCACCTCCGGAGATTGCAGTGGAATGTCCAAGGAGCACCAGAGGAATGGGGGGCTGATGAAATATCTCTGCCCAGAATGAACATCTCTCGGTCAGGGCAGGGATTTTAGCCTCATCCTGCTCCAAACGTGTGAGCAGAGCAGTCACTCATGTCCCTGGGCTGCTGGGACCCTCCAGAACCTGCTCTGCTTCTCCCCTGCAGGAGCTCCTGGGTGTTGTCAGCACAGCCTCAGGACAGAAGAAGCAGAATAGAGATATAAAACACAAAATTCAAGTGTAAAACTTCTTTTAGAGGAGCTGGTTTGCTCTGTAAGCCACTCCAAGGGCAATCCAAAAACATCAGGTTGACTCTCTTAAATTGCTTCTGAAATTTATCTGAGTGATTTAAGAGGTTTTTGAGGAAAATGCTCTTTTTCTGTGATTACTTTGCCCTGACCTGGCTCTGTTCTCTCACCCAGGTTGGGAACCTCTCCCCCTGCCCCTGGTCACAGCTCAAAGACAGGACTTCCAAAAACTGTCTTTTGAAAGAAGATGAAGAAGCCATCCCAATTTTTTGCCTGCTCCCACATGGCAAGGGATTAGAGCTGCTCGTGCCACAGAGGTGGCAGCAGCAGCAGCAGGGGCTGCATGGCCTGGGCAGCACCAAACCCACACCAGGGATGGGCAGCTGAGCTGGCAGCAAGAGCTGGGATAAACCTCAGGTGTTGCTGCTGCAGCTCCCCAGGGATCCAGGGAGGGCTGGAGAGAAAAACCCGCTTTTCCTGGTCTAGACCATCCCATCCATTGTGCCAACAGCCCTGTTCCCCCCTCTGCAGGGCAGCCAGCAGCTCCCCCAGACCCACAGACAGCGCCAGAGCCTTCCTGGCTGCCCTGGCACCTCGGGCACTGCAGGATGAGCCCCTGGCCTGTTCTGCTGTCCCTGCCAGCTCCCTCAGTGCAGCAGCATTCTCACCAGCCCCTGCCCGTGTTTTCTGAGTGCTGTTCAGTATTTAGCAGCCATCCCACAGCCCTTTCCACACATTCTGTAATTGCTTTTTGCCTCCAGCTCCGCTCCAGGAGGTGAGGCAGTGTCTGCAGCCAGGGACATTCAGAGCAAGGCTTCTTTTAGGTGAGAGCCCCGATTAGCTCCTGCCTTCACTCTGCCCTCCCAAATTCCACCAGAAAGCAGAATTTCCCACAGAGGCGAGGGGAATAAATCAAAACCCCCATTTTAGGAGGCAGCAGTTGCTCATACCATGGCAGAGTTTATTCCCAGAGTTCCAGTTTGATCCTGAGCTTGTTCTCACACTGCACAGAATCTCCTGCTCTCCTTGCCCTGTCATTAAAGTTGTGTCCCTGTGCCAGGGAAAGGTTGTCATGGACCAGGACCAGGAAAAAGCTCTGATGGACTAGGACCTTGGTCAGAGCCAGGAAAAGGTTCTGATGGACCAGGACCTTAGGGAGAACCAGGGAAAGGTTCTGATGGACCAAGACCTCTGGGAGAGCCAGGCCAAGGCTGTGATGGACCAGGACCTTGGCAGAACCAGGGAAAAGCTCTGCTGGACCAGGACTTTGTGCAGAACCAGGATAAAACTGTGCTGGAGCAGGACCTTCTGCAGAGCCAGGGAAAGGCTCTGAGCATGCTGAGGCAGGTGAAATACCCAGCCCTTTGTGTTTCCCTGCAGGTTTTCTCTGTGCCAGCTCCACAGCGAGTTCCTGTGTGGAGCTGGCTGGGCTAACGATGGAAATCTGCTGCAGGATGGAAGTGTGTGTTGTGCTCAGGGCTCCAGGAGCTCCACATTAGTGTGCTCTGGGATGAGCTTCGCTGCTTTTTTGTGGGATAAAATCTCTCTTTTGCCTGGCAGTTGGCTTTTAACAGGCTCAATTATGTGAGTTTGCCCCGAAACTCTGGATTGGAGTGGCTCCCCGTGCCAAATCTTTCTGGCAGCTGCTCTCAGTGCTCAGGCAGACCAGAATTTCCTCAGCTTTTCCCTCTTGCTGCCTTGTCCCATGGTTCCTCACACTCCTGGTTCTGTGCCCTCTGCACTTTGCTCCCTGTTTTTACCCAGCACTAATTCCTTTGACCTCATCAATATTTCCTCCCAGTCCATGGCTCTTTCTGAAGATGAGGCAAGAATTCCAGGAAAAGCCCGGTGCTTGTTCCTTGAAATGTTCCATTGTGCTAATAGGCAGAGGAAGGGAAAATAACCCAAAGCTTTGCAGCTGCAGTGCAGCAGAACCCTGTTAAATAGGCAGAAGATTTCAAAATTATTGGCTTTTCACAGCCACCACCACGCTGACTTTCTGCATTTCTAAATCAGTCCTGGGTTAAGCAGGCAGCATCAATAATTGGTGGGTTTTTTTTCTTTTCTAGAGGCTTTTTCCTCAGGGATTCTGTTCACAGAGCAACAAGATGAGGATCTGGAGCTACAAGCTCCTGCAGAAGAAAGGCACCGTGCTGGGTCTTTCTTCTCTCAGAATATTTCAGAGCAGTTAGGCAAAAGGAATTTGAACATGTTTAATACCTTGCTTCAGCAGTTAGGCAGGACAAAAGCATGAGAGTGCTCCTGCACTGGAAATGCAGTTGATTTATTAATATAAGTGCCAGGGGTGGTGCCTGCTCACAGCAACGAGTCCTCCTAGGGAACAGCTCCTCAAGCTCCAGCTGCTTGGGATGAGCATGCCACAGATTTTCTGTGGCTGTTGCTCTTCTGGCCTTGTTGTTCTTTCAGTTTGCAAACACTGAAAATGAAATTAATGCTGATTTTTTAAAAAAATCAGCTAACTTCAGGTGTATTTTAATCTGAATTGTAGATAAGAGTGGCACATAAGTGGATTTTTTGTGGTGCACATGAAGATGGGGTGAATGCAAGAGGTTCAAATACATCTGAGAATATCTAAAAGCAAGTTTAAACAAAGTTCTTTACCTGAGAACCGAGGAAACCACAGCCCTGTAATCTCCTTTGCTCAGGTGTGGGGTGAATATTGAAGCTGCACAAGGAAAACCAGGATTCCTCCTGAATTGTTAATGAGCTGTAATGGATGCACGAAGTGTTCTCAGCTGTGCCCTGGAGACAATGGCAAAACGAAAAGTGGGATAAAAGGAAGGAAAGGAAAAAAAGGAATCACCTGAGTTCCCTCCAAGCAGAGAATCCATCCCAGAAATGCAGCTCAACACATCAAACCATCCCTTTTCCACACTCAGGGAATCTGACAGATCCTGAGCTGTTTTATTTCCCTGACTTTCAAATTTCTTGTGATTCAGTGCTCTCTCCTTCAGGCCCTCCACTCCATCAAGATTCGAAACCTGGTTTAAAAAAAACACAGAACCCCTTTGCCTTAAAAAAAAAAAACTGAACAAACACAAACCCTAAATACATAAATTCAAAGAATCAATATTTGAAACAAACAAACAAGCAAACACAAGACAAACACCTTCCTGCCTTTAAAAAAAAGACTGAGTCAATAAAGGATGGCACTTCCACACCTCACTGATTTTATGAAAAACTAAAACAAAGCTTTGTTACCTGTAAAAATGAGCAACCCAGTCTTTTGAGGGTGCATCTCTACTTTAAAAAAATCTTCCTGCAATTTTAATTTGGGGAACCTGGGGAATACACAACACTAGTGTTATCCTTGCAGGTCATTAGCATCCAAGGAATCCTTTTTTTGCACGGGAAGAGGCAGCACAGCAGATGGTGCTTCTGAGCACGAGGTGGAAAACAGCTGCTTCCCCACTTATTTATTTCTTGGCTGGCACGGCCAACTGCTTGGAGTGAGGTAGAGGTGCAGAAAAGAAGTGCTGGAACTACTTTTTTTTGGTCCTAATTCTGTTCCAAAGGAGCTCCAAGGTGCTCTGGAAGCTCTTTAACTCAATTCTAGCAGGAATTTTGATGCAGTCATCGACAAGACAAAGGCATTTGGTGCCCCTGCTCACTTGAGGAGAGCTGTGGATGCACCCAGGAAGGGAACATCAGGGCAGGGAGTTAAACTGGGGCTTCTGAGGAGGAAAGGGATTCAGGAGAAGGACAGGAATGAGGAATTTCCTGCTCCTGGTCATTGTGGGACAGTCAGGAATAGGATGAAAGCTCCCCTCAGCACCCCAAAGCAGAGATTCACCAGCATCCCTGACACTGCAGGTGATGCTTAATTCTGGCTACCTAACCCAGAGCCCAGACAGAACTGAGAGACTCCAAAGAAGTTCTGTTATTGCAGGGCCCAGCCCTTTTTTCCCTCCTTTTCATCCCCTTCCCTCCCTCATCCCCCATTCCAGCTGCAGCCAACACTTGATTCGAGGCAGTGAAAGTGGCTTTTATTAACTTCCAGATACAAAACCACAAAGGAAACATTTCCAGCAGCAAAAACAGAGCCCCTTGTTTGCACCCAGCCTCCCCCACACCACCACCACACATTTGTAGGAATCTCCTGGGTTTATAATTTGTTCATTCAGGTTGATAATACTGATGCCATCAATACTTCTCTCGGACCATTAAGCAGAGCAAGCGATGACAAGCAGAGGGGAAAGGAAATCAAACAATGATGGGGAGCATAGGAAAGTCACAAAGCTGCACGTGGCACCTCCACAGAGCTCTCAAAAAGGAGCTTTTCCTCAGCAAAAGCAGAGCCAAGCAGTGCTCACCAGCTGCTTGCTGAGGGAACAGAGCCATCCCTTCTCCTGTTCCACCCCTTCCAGAGGAAATGCCTTCTGTGCTGCATGCAGGGTGTAAGACAGCCAGGAATATCCAGCAGACAAGCAAAATATGGCAAAAATAATTCTCTTATTGTGCACAAGAAACACATTCTTTTCACAGGCTTTTTTTTTTTTTCTTTTTTTCCTTTTGTTTCTCCTGTTCCACCCCTTCCAGAGGAAATGCCTTCTGTGCTGCATGCAGGGTGGAAAACAACCAGGGATATCCAGCAGACACATGGATTAAAGATGGCAAAAATAATTTTCTCCTGTTGTGAATTAAAGATGGCAAAAATAATTTTCTCCTATTGTGCACAAGAAACACAGTCTTTATCAGTCTTTTGCTCCATTTTTTTCCTGGTGTCACCCTGGGCACTTTGTGCTTTCCCAGCCCACAGGAGCAGGGTATAAAACAGCCAGGAAGATCCAGCAGACACATGGATTAAAGATGGCAAAAATAATTCTCATATTGTGCACAAGAAACATGTTCTTTACTAGTCTTTTGTTTCATTTTTTCCTGGTGTCATTCTGGGCACTTTGTCCTTTTTCAGCCCACAGGAGCAGGGTATAAAACAGCCAGGGAGATCCAGCAGACATGTGGATTAAAGATGGCAAAAAATAATTTTCTCCACTTGTGCACAAGAAACACAGTCTTTATCAATCTTTTGCTTCATTTTTTCCTGATGTCACCCTGGGCGCTTTGTGCTTTCCAGCCCACAGCAGCCTCACTCTTGGCTGCTGTCTGCACCAGGCCTGGCTTTAGGTTTTTCTGCTGGAGCCTTGAGTCTCCTCAGCCATCTGCAGAGAGGGCTGGCCCTGCACACCCTGTTGGGTCTCCGGGGTGACCCTGAGCTGCTGTCCCCTGTCCCCTGCTCCATGACAGCCTCTCCTGCACCCCCAGCTCCCCTCTCTGCCACAGGCCGCAGGGACAAGCCGCTTGTCATCACCTCTGTGTGTCCCTCAGCTCCCCTCTCCACCTCAGGCCACAGGGACAAGCCGCTCGTTGTCACCTCTGTGTGTCCCCCAGCTGCTGCAGGTCTCTCCGGAGTCAGAGCACGAGGTTTTCCATGCGGATTTGGGGCAGGGGGATTGTCCCCAGCCTGTCCTGCAGGAGGCTGGGCCTCTCCAGGCCCTGTCCTGGTTGCCATTCCCGAGGACAGAGATGAGGAGAAGGCCATCGCCCTTTTCCTCGCTCGCCCTGTGCCCTGCAGCCCCTCAGCAGCTCCCTGGGGCTCCTCATGGAGGGTCTGGCTGCACCTGAGCCCCTCAGGCCGGGCTGGCTGGGCCATGGGGACACCACACGGGGTCACTTCTTCCTCAGGTGTCGGCATTTCGAACCTCCCAAGCTTCCAGCACCTCCTGTGGCTGATCTCATTGCCCATGGCTGAGGTGTGCAGAGAAAATCCTGCTCAGGGGTTCAATCAATCTCCAGGAACCCCGAGGAGATGGGGGACAACAGAGCCTTCGCTCAGCAGCAGACACAGATCCTCATTCCACACCACTCCTGGGCCACCTGCAAGAGAGGAGAAACACAACAGAGCTCACACTTCAGCCTGGGGCCACAGCAGAAAACACCACTTTAAAAATCAAAATTGAACCCCACTTGATTTCTCAGCCCTGTGTCAGAGCAGAAAACACCCCTTTAAAATCAAAATCCCGCTTCGTTTCTCAGCCTGGTGACAGAGCTTTAGACTCAGCCCTCTAAAGCCAACCTCTAATTCCCCACTTGATTTCTCAGCTTTGGCTTTTTCTGTGTCAGGATAGAAAATGCCCCTCTAAAACCAAAATCACATTCCCACTTCATTCCAGAGCAGGGTGCCCACAAATTCCACGTTTTGCTGCTTCCAAATCAGTCTCAGCTCAGCCTTTGGAAGTCACTGAGAGCATTCAGGGAGTCACTGCCTGCCCAGGACTCTCAGCCCAAGCTGCACTTTACAGTTATTAGTTTATATTACTGAAGTAAATACTATTTAGGGCTCCTCTTATTTCCTAAACCATTTATTATTTCCACAAAAAGTTCCCATTTAGCTAGGGAGGTCATTCATAGGCCTAGTAAAGTATACAAGGGAGAAGAAAGGAAAGGAAAAATATGTCCTCATTGAGAGATGAGAAATATGTGCATTTCAGGCCCTTGGGTCATTATTTCACCACTCTTTAATTCACTTTTTAAAAGCCACAGCAATGCCATTGCTTCAAACTCAGATATTAAAAAAGGGCAGCGCATTCTGAATGCAGAGAAATATTTACCTCAGGTTATGGTTATAAAGAGCTTTTTTACAACTGCAGCATTGACAGAAAACAGAGCAAGCACTTTGCAGGGGAGGAACAGGAAAAAAAGTTGTGTGGAAAAGGGAAAGAGGAACCTGCACAGAGCTCCTCAAATTCCCCCTGGAACCTGCCATGCAGATTGCTAGAAAGAGGCAAACACCATTTAAAAAAACCTCATCATTAAGCAGCAACACAAGTGCCCTGTTCCTGGCAGGGGAACCACAAAGCAAACACGACTTAAACCCATTTATTTGCAGCACCACGAGTGTTGAGCCTTTTATTCCTGGCTCAGGGTGATAAGGCAACGCTCTGAAATAGGGCAGCCACTGACAAAACCCATTTCCCCACCGGTCCCACATCATTAGCTCCCTCCCAGGGCTGTTCCACTCCAAATCCTGGGCCACTTTTTGCAGCTAAATATTTAAAGTGGGCTGGAAGTGCCACACGACATGATCTGATTGCAGGCACGGAGTGGGAGGAAGGGCAGGAAAACAGATCCATAATTTAGGAATTACAGTTTTTAAAGCGGAGCTAATGGATCCAGAGCTGTTTTGCTGCGCTGTTTGAGCCGCTTTTATGGGTGGAATCTGTAAAAATGTGAGATTCCATGGCGGTTAGGAACTCACTTCTAAGGCTACATGAACTTAATCACATAAAGCTCCAGAGCTGGAAGAAAGGAAAAGAAAAACAAACCCATCCACTTCTGCTGGGGGAGAAAAAGTAAAATAGGAGAGAGATGCTCTTTGATAGCAGAGCTGGACAGGTTACAAATAAATGAATGCTTTGTCAAGCTGAGCTTTCAGAGTAAGCAACTGCTGCATCAGCAGCAAGGATCTTCGGTAAATGAATAAAGCCAGGAAATATTTCACAGCATTTTGGAAGGGCAGTAAAATGCCAGGAGGGGAAAGGAAAATAATAACTTTATAATAATAGCTAACTTATTTTCTGTTTTACTTGTATTTATTTGTCATCACTGCAGAAGTAGCTCAAAATATGACAAAAGTCAGATTCCACTGTTTTGTCTCAAAAGGTTATGTCTATAAAGACAGACAAATATACAGATATTCATTCCCTTCAGTACAAAGACAAGTTACTTTTTAGGTGCAGGAAAATTATTTCCCCTTCTTCATCCTCATTTAGCCATTTCATGCTGTGAATGTTTCATTTTTTTTGTCCCATCTTGCCACCAGCAGAATTTTGTTCAAAGACAGAAGAAAGCACAATTACAGTTTTGCTGGAACCCTAAAGGCACAGCTCTCCCTCAATGAAGAAGTGAAACAAATCCCCCCAAAACAGAGTGTAAAAATCCCTCCTTCCCAAAAAAACCTATGAAACACCCAAATTTGCATTCCATACTCACTTCCAAAGGAAATGCTCCCAAAAAGCTCCCAGTAGAGCTTGGGGGGGGAGCAGCTGGACCTTAAATAGGGCAGGGCAGCACCACTGAATGCTCCCCCCCTGACCCTAATGATTTAATTACTGATCCCTTCCACAGCTGCAGGAAGGTTGGGAATTGGTCACGCTCCATGTTTGTGAAACATCAGAAGATGTTAGACACCTGAGGGTTCTGTGCATTCAGACATTATCCTTGTTTTTGTCCCCAAAGTATCTACACAGAACTGAAGGGAAACGTTGTAGGGTCTCTCTCTCTGCACATTGGCAAGACCGTGCAGTGACAGGTCAAGGGGAAAGGCTCAAAAAGAGCAGAGAATCGTTTAGGTGGGATATTTAGGAAAAAGATTCTTCCCTGTGAGGGTGGGGAGGCCCTGGCACAGCTGTGGCTGCCTCTGGATCCCTGGCAGTGCCCAAGGCCAGGCTGGACGGGGCTTGGAGCACCCTGGGACCGTGGGAGGTGTCCCTGTGGGATGAAATGATTTTTAAGGTTCTTTTCAGCCCAAACCATCCTGGGATTCTGTGACTGCAGAACAGCAGCTACATGACAGGATTTCGGAAAAATAAGTTGTAGCTGAGGTCTTGCAGGCACAGAACATCTTCCCTTGCCCACAGGAACAGCTCCTGGGTGCTTTTCATCTCCTGGAGGTGCTGCAGGCACTTGGCAGCAAAGGAGGCAGAGCTGGGGGAGATTTGTGATCACATTTCCTCTTTTTCTCTCTGGGAGGGTGTTCTGAGCGGCTTTTGTTTCAGAATTCTCTAACATTCAGATCATGGCTGGTTTGGGTTGTCAGATCACTGCAGATTTTGTGACTTTGCAACTTGGGCTCCTTGGATGTTGTGGATAGAGGAGGGTGTGAGGAAGGAGGGAAATTATTGTGAAAAACCAGGAAAGGCTGCAACAACCAAAGCAATGCAAAATAGTTTTGTATTGAACAAAAATATTGACCAGCAGTTGCTGCTTTGCATAAGGGAAGTGTTTGTTTTTCTGACCAGCTGTTTTCAGAACTTTTTATTTAGCTGTGTAGGAGTTCAGGAGAAACAGATTTACTGTGGTAAGGAGGATGATAATTATTTATAAAGGTGCTTCAAAAGGAAAAGAAACATCCTGGAGTTGCTAACAGCTCCAGCAGCTCCTAAACTCTCCTGGGCTTTCAGCTTCTCAAGTGTTGCCAGGTTTTTTTTTCTCAAAATTTCCTACGGAATGACAGGAATTTTAATTATGAAAGTGAAAAGCGAGGGTTCTTAGCAACAAGAGCGGAGATTTCCCGAACGCCGAAAAATCAGATTGCACTCGCAGACAGTTGTGCGGCTCAGTGATGCTGCCTCGCACTCATTTGCAGTGATTCATGGAGGATTTCAGCCAGGAATTTGCTGCTTATCATCTTAAGAGGGCAGCCTGGAGCCTGGGAACGGCGCTGAGTTAATAAATCCTGCAATTAGAACGTGCCTAAACAGATGAGACAGAGAGCAGTAAAAGGTGTCATTTGCCTTCACTCATCAGTGACAAAGAATTTAGAGGATCGGGGATGTGCTCTGCTAGATTGTGCAAGAGTTCTGCTGCTGCAGGATGGGCTTTTTAAACTAGAATATTTCATGTATTTATTTAATATATATGTTTCATATGTTTCCATATTTCACCATGATTCACAGGTAAGAAATTCTTTAAATCTGTACTTTAAATGTCAGGAATATTCCAGCTACCTGTGAGGAGCTGGTGACGGAGCATCTCCCCCTTGCACAGAACACTGAAATAAGTTCCTGCAATGTTTTCAGGATTTGGAAATCCCATTGCTGAGCTCCCAGTGCTGCAGGGACTGACATTTCCCCACTGCTGCAGATGCGATTTCCTCCCATTCTGCTGTTTTGCAAAGCACCAAAGCATCAGAGTTTTTAGCCTGTGACACTCCCACACATTGTCACCTGGGTTTGTCACATGTGAAAAACATGGATTTGTTCAGAGAAGTTTCCAAGAGTCAAAGAAATCCTGGCCAGGCTCTGAATTTCAGTCCCACTGAAGCCTAAAAAGAAATATTAAAATAATAAAAAAAAGGCTTTGAAAAGTCAAACCACACCAGGCAGGGAGTGAGGCCCTGCCAGCCGTGTCAGTGTGACATTGCTGTGCCACCAAGACCCAGAACCTTCTCTGTTATCGTGCAGAGCAGATGTTGGAGCACATCAAGGGCCAGGAGGGGATATTGTCCTGCTCTGGGCCAGCTCTGGCTGCTCACACGGATTTCCCTCGCCAAATGCTCCTCCTTTGTTCTCTGCTCCGAGGGAATCACTGTAGCTTGGTAAAGTTTAGGATGCTGAACCAGAGCTGGCATCCAAAATTGTAGATTTGAGGTGGCTTTTTTTTGTAAAGAAAAGAAGCCTGGAATCCATCCATTTTATCTTTTTTGGATTTTTTTTTTTTTTCATTCCCCAGCAGCGGCACTGTTGGCAGTGTCTATTTCAGCTCTGCCTTTGCTCCAGGCTGGGATTTGTTTGTTTTTGATGGAGATTTGCTCTTGCGTTTTGCCCGTGTGACCCATTCCACATTCGAGCTCTCTTCCAGCAGCAAACACAACCAGGGCTGGGGGACCAGCAGAGGGTGATCAGCTGTGCCTGGGAACATCCAAATCATCCGTAAAACTGCTAATTGCACCACTCAGCCACTTAAAAACAGCACAGAAATGGGAAAAGGGGGTAATTTTTCACCTCTAACTGCTCCATATCAAATAAAACAAGAGATTGCAATGTCTGTGTTGTCATCTGTGAGTTGTTCTCAAACCCAGCCTGGTTTTCTGCCACTTGGCATCTCTACTTGTAACCTGAGGTCAGTTTGCCTCGTCCATGGCTGCTCTGTGTCCATCTTTTCTTCATTTTGAACATCAAATTATCAAAATGATCAAAAGCCCACCATGAAGCTGATTACTGATCAGCAGCACACAGGAGCACAGCCATGTCCTGGTCCCTATGGCTTGGAAATGCCTGGGAAAAATAGAAAATAGAGTGAGGCAACTTCAGAACCTGCTGGAAGTAAGGTTGGGAGTCAAAGGGGGAAGGGATTGAGTGGGATCTCCCCTCCTATTTAACACCAGGTGGGGGCTTTGCTGGCCAGGTGAGGGATCTCCAAAAAAGCAACTCCAAAACCAAACAAACAAGCAAAGAAAAACCCCAAACCCAAAATCAACCAAGCAAAATGACCACAAAACCCCCCAACAATAACAAAAAACAACATAACAACAAAAACAAACAAACAAACCAAACCAAAACCCCAAAACCAAACCACAAAGCTTTGTTGTAACTGGTGGCTGAGACAGGTGAAAAACACTCAAACCACAATTCCAGCTACAGATTTCCTTTGGTCTTGCACTGGATTTCAGACCCTGAACCCAACCATGGCCTTCAGACAGCCTCAGTAGAACCAAAACTCTAAAATCTGTAGGGTTTCTAATGCCTACAGCTGGGTCTCAGTAGTGCAGGGCTCGGTGCATTAAGAGGCTTCACCAATGGTGTGGAAAAATATTTTAAACTCTGTTGGATGTTCAGCTGCTCAGAGTTCTCCTCTTTAGCCTCCCAGAGGACAGATACTCATTGAATAACATGGAATAGGATCAGTGAGAACAGCTGGCAGGAGCAGGCAGCTCCAGTGGCTGAGGACATCATCCAGAGGACATTGGAAATGTCACTTTGGAGCAGGAATTGTCATTTCTGCCATATCCATCGGGTCCCACATCATTCCCTGCATGGAGACATATCCCACTGCCAAGGGGAGCACCCAGCCTGCAGTAAAGTGACACAGAATTGATGTGAAATCCTCCTTCTTTCAGAAACTGAGGATTTCACTGAGCAGGCATGGAAATTCGGGTGTGGAGGAGCTGCTTGGTGACATCCAGCACCTTCTGAGCGCTGGGACCTGAAGGAGAATGAGCTCCACTCTTCCCCACTGCATGGCCTGCAATGGAAACAGAGCACAGGGAGGGCTTCAGGCTGTAAGAGGGAGAATTTTGGATATGAGGAAGGTATTGTTCCCTCAGAGGGTGGTGAGACCTGGCACAGGGTGTCCAGAGAAGCTGTGGCTGCCCCTGGATCCCTGGAAATGTCCAAGGCCAGGCTGGAGCACCCTGGGATGGTGGAAGGAGTTCCGGCCCTAACACTGCTGGAAGAGCAAAACTCATGTTTGCAGCAAGGTGGAATGTCACAGCTGGGAAAAAAATAAAAGAATTAAAGATATTGAAGCTCTTTTGGGAGCTGAGGAGAGGTTAAAGTGCCTACATGGACAGCAAAAGAGCCCTGCTGCCTGCGAGGTCACTGTGCTGTGACTGAAATTTAATTAAGAGCTGCTTCCACGGGGACAGAAAGGCTTCAGAGGTAACTCACTGGTGAAAGGGCATGGAGCCAGGAGCTGGCAGCAGTGGTGCCAGATAAAACCTTATCCCAAACTTGAGACTATCCTCCTCTGAGCAGCTGTCAAGTGTCTCTGGAAGCCCCAGGAGGGCTCAGAAGGATGCTCTGTGCAGGAGTTTACAGAGCAAACAGGTGGGTTCAGGCTGCCAGCCCTCCCAGAGCACCCAGAACAGATGCAGCAGCTCTCACAGGGCAGTGGAACATGGAACTCAGGCCTGCAGGAAGGTGTTGAACATCTCCCAGAGAGCCCCTGTGGCAGGGATGGCTGCTCAGCCTGAGAGGCCAGGGTTAAAATTCATCCCTGGAACGAACATTGCTGTGAAAATTCAACAGCTGGACAGCCACAGGCAGGAAAATCCCAGCCTGTTGCTCTTCCTGTGCTTGATTCGTGCACTGAGCCACCCAGCAGCTTTTTGTGCTGCCTGAAACAGCCCTGCTCTCTTTATGGGCTCTTGTGAAATTGTCTTTCACTCAACCACTGCATTCCCCTTTCAGAGGGTAATAAAAATAAGGAAGAATCCTAAAAAAACCCACCCTGGATAAACATATCTGTGCTCTGGGCTCCAGCAGCAGTGACACATCCAGAACAACATCCCAGAATTAGATTTTAAAATCTGAGTTTAAGACTAAATTCAGTTTGAGGCTTTGCCTTTGATACACATTCAGAGCCTTCCAGCACTCCCTCAATTTCCACCCAAGTGTCAGAAGATGTACAAGAGATTATCCAGATAATTTACACCCAAATCAGGGTAGCATTTTCTTTATAAAAACTGCAGCAAGCTCTCTGGAGAGCCGAGCCTGCCTTTATCTGGGCAAACAGCACTTGCAGCAACACAAACATCTCCTCAGGTAGCCCCTAATCTGACAGGGGATTACAGGAGCTGCTGATTTGCTTGGTTTTGTTTTTCCCTCTCTGCTGTTCTTGCCGTGGAGTTACTCCAACAAAATGCACAGCAGCTGATAAATGATGGATGGCCACGCTGAGCTTTGCAGAGCAAAACACCAAACTGAATTATGTTGCTGGTTTGAAAAGAGCAAAGACAACTCTTTACAAATATCCTGATCCCTCAGAATCATTTTAACCTCGAAAATTTATTCTCAGCAGCCTGGAAAGTCTCAGATATTGATGAAAGGCAGGGATTTTAAAATACCTACACATCTGTAACTGGCTTTGTGCTGCAGGATTTCTCCCGAATTGTGTCTTGAGATGAAAGTTTTTGTTCATGAGCAACACGTAAACAGACAGACTCTGTGTTAGTCCTGGGGATGAAGGGCAGCAGGGAGCACCCAGAAATGTAAATTCAATTGGAAGTAAGAATTAAATTAGAATTATAAATTTAAAAATTGTATAAATATATAAATGCATTATTTGTATAAATATATATATTTGTATAAATATGCACCATAATGTACATTCAGGGATTCACACAGCTGGGAGCAGCTTCAGGGAAGGAGTGTGAGAAAGGGGCAGCTCCTGTCGGTGCTGTCTCAGTGAGAGGGAAAATTAATTCCAGCTTTTTCAAGTTATTTATTCACAGGGAAAAAAACCCTAACACTGCACAAAGGTGAAAACCTGTGGGTGGTACCAAAGTTGTTGCTGTCAGGTAGGAAGAACATTTTTTCTAAAAAAGCTTGGGCTGCGCTTCCACAAAACCAAAAACCTTGAAGTTTAACAAAATAAGCTAAGCTTACAGTTTTAAGTCAAGACTAAGTTTATTGGTGACTAAAACTCGGCAGGAATTCTACCACTGGAGCTTTGTGTTAACAGAATGAAATCATCAGTCAGCAGGACACCCACCCACATTCAACTGCTGGGTTTCAAATGGGAAGGAGAGAGAGAATTTTTGGGGATAAAGGAAAGCTCTCAGGGTGTGGGGAAGGGCAGAAAGGAGACACCAGAGAAGATCACAGAATCCCAGGATCACCAGGGTTGGAAGAGACCTCCAAGATCTTCCAGTCCAACCCCTGCCCAACACCTCAACCAAACCACAGCACCCAGCACCACATCCAATCTCTCTTTAAACACATCCAGGGATGGTGACTGCACCCCCTCCCCGGGCAGACCATCCCAGTGCTTTATCACTCTTTCTGTAAAGAACTTTTTCCTGATGTCCAGCCTACATTTCCCCTGGTGCAGCTCAAGGCTGTGTCCTCTGGTTCTGCCTGGAGAAAGAGCCCGACCCCCCCTGCCCACAGCCCCTTCAGGCAGTTGTGGAGTGCTGAGGTCACTCTGAGTCTCCTTTTCTCCAGGCTGAACAGCCAATTTACTGATAGAACAACACCCAGAATGATGGGATTGGAGAGGTGCAATCCCAGAGAGGAAGGAGAAGGGCAAGCAGGGAGATTAATCTGTTCTGGAGGGTTTTGAGGCAGAGGAGGTACAAAGGGAGCTGGAACAGGGGTTGAGCAGATAGAAAGAGGTTTTTCCTGCTGAGTGAAAGGCTCCTGAGGGCAGCACAGCTCTCCTGAGCCTCCAGCTGTCAAACCTCACCTTTCCCTGAGGTTTCCCCTCACCCGGAGCTGCTCCTGTGATTGAAACTGAGTCTGCAAATGAAGGGATGAAAGCTCTGCTGGAGAATGGGTGGCTGACATTTCCTGGGGCTGCCGGGGATGCTCTGCAGAAAGCATCACAAGAGGAGCCCAGGCTCACAAAGCCTCCCAATTAATTGAGCAGCAGAGTAATTGCAAGAACAAAGCCGTGGAGGAGTCTGGGCCATGCCTTTCCCCTTTTTTACCAAGCCAAATGAAAGCAGGGTTAAAAGAAATAAGGACTTAAACGCTGAGCAATTTTGAAAAGAGGAGTTGGTGGAAATGAATAGAACTTCAAAGGATAAAATAATTTTTGGTAAAAAAAGCTCTCATTATTGTAGCAAAGAGAAGAAAGAGCGTTAGGGCAGTGGGGGAGCCTAGAATTGCAGGAAAGTGAAGGGAAAATAAAGCCACAGAGTAATAAAGGGAACTGATCAGAAATTTTCCCTGCCCTTGTTTGTCATAAAGGGTTTTCTCAGCTGCAGTCTCCATCCAGCATCAACCACATCTGTTAAACCACCACAAACCCCAGTCTGGGCCTTCAGAGGCTTCAGCTGAAGAGCCAAAATCAGCCCTGTCCCAGTGACCCACAGGCAGCACTGCTCCAATAGTGCAGGGACACCTGGAAATAAAGGATTTCATTCTCCTGCCTTGGGAAACGTGGGCAGCACCACGGGCTGGTCACTGGAGACACATCCAGACATATCTATGTCATTTTTGAAGAAATCCCTCTTCCCTTTTCTTTTTTTTTGGCCATATCCAAGTGGAAGCATCCCAGGCTTTACAACCCAAGACATCAGAAATACGTTTTGCTCTTAATCCCAACCCTCCTCACCCACAGCCACTCTTTCAAACTCCAAATAACAGTAAAATTATAGCCTGAATAAAATCTCTATGTTCAATTAAAATGTTATTTTTCTGGTTTGAAACTTTCTTTTAGTGTATTTTTTCCTTAAGCATTATTTTTATGTTAAAGGTTTCTGCTTTTTGTTTGAGTGGCCTTGGGTGGGATAAAAGGTTGTACTGAGGGAGTTTAAAACTCCTGGGCTGGTGGTGAGGGCTCTTATTGTCCAGGAAAAAAAAATAAATAGGTGTTTTAATGCACATTTAGTTGTGTCAGATAAATGTCAGGGTGTGTGTCCTGAGGTGAAATTCAGGATGCTTTGTGCTGGTGATTTTCATCTGTCTCAGTGCAGCTGAGAAAAAAACCATTTTATTTGGTATAAATAAAGAAAGAGCATAAACACCAAGGAGAAAAAAATAAATAATTCTCATATTCCTTCAATTGTACAGCTGCTGGAGGTAAAATTTAATATAAAAACCGGGAAGGAGCATTGGAGAAAGGGAAAGTTCAGCAAAATGCATCAGGCTGAAGTGAGTCACTCCCTGGTTTGGGAGATAATCAGGCTGGGTACAGCACAGTTTTGAGGCTGGGAGTGAAGTGTGGCTGAGTCTGTCTGAGACATTGGCCACGTGCTAAAACGGGCAAATATCGGATCTGAGTGGTGGAAAAAAAAATGTTCCAAGTGGTTTTAGAGAGAGCAGCTTGATTCAAAACTTGATTTTTGCCATTCTGTGATCTTATCACACATGGTAAAGCCTTTAACTTCCACTGCTGTAGAGAAAGAAAATTTCCAAGGTAACTTGGCTGATTTTGGCTCTTTGAGTCACAGGGGCAGTCTCTCTTTGTGAAGGAGCTTCTGAAGTGGATTTTCTGTGTGTGCTCCTCAGACATCATCAAACAGATCGTCCTGGAACTGAGATCAAAGGTTTTGCCCTGACAGGAGCTCTCCCTGTTCTCTTTGGGCCATAATTGAGGTTTATTTAGCCCAAGCTGAAAATCCTTTTCTGTTCTGATTTCAAAACATGCATTAAAATAACGTGTGGCTGTCAGAAATTTAATAATTCCATAAACCCCAGGTGTTTGTGCTCATCGAGTGCAGACTGACAGAGCTCTGTGCCCTGCAATAATATTCTCTGTAGGGGAAAAAGGCATCCCAAAAATGGACTTTGCACTGAATTAACACGTGCTGGTTAGGCCACACATCAAGCTGCAAAATCAATACAGCTCATAAAACAAAAAGCCTGGGCCAGCATGAAGTTTTAGCCAGCCAGGAAAATAAAATTCCTCTTAAGAGCCCTCATAATTTGGCTCATGTGGATAAACCTGCGTTTATTGGGCAGGAGCTGCTGGAAGTAGAAGGTGCATTTTCAGCTGAGAGGAATTGAAAGGCTCATTAAAATAAAAGGTTTGAAGAGAGAAAGCTTTTGTGCAACCGAGAGGTGGCTTTTTGCCAATAAATGAGTTTTCTGCTGATTTGTCCCCCCCTTTTTGGGGCTGTCACTGCAGCCTGAGAGGTTTCTCTGAAAAATAACACCCTGCAGCTCCTTCATGAGATGGTGTGAGCGTCAAAGAGATGGGTTTGGCCTCCAGAACATTCCCTGGGGAATGGGGTGAGAGAAATCCTGGGCAAGGGCAGGGATTGGTGTCTGCACAGGTGAGAAACAGGCCAGGAGGGGTTTATTATCAACCTTAATTTCAGGTTATTTTACTTCTTTCCACCAACAGTGAATTCTTATGAAGCATCAAAATGCTCAGGGCATGCTGTAATCTAAATAAACATATACCTGTGATCTATTTAAATGTATATCTGTGGTCTATTTAAATAAATACCTGTGATCTTTATAAATATATACCTGTGATCTTTATAAATATATACCTGTGATCTATTTAAAAAATACCTGTGATCTATTTAAATATATGCCTGCAATCGATTTAAATATATATCTGTGATCCCTAAAAATATGAAATAATAATAATATAAATATCCAGGAACACTTCCAGTCTCATGAGAATTTTATCTTCTTGCTCTCATGGAGATGAAGGAAGCACAAAGGGAAATCTTGAGCTAATGGAACACATCCCATTCCCCACCCAAGGATTTCTCTCCTGGTTTCTGGGGCTCCTTGAGAAGGGTGTTAATGAAGGAGTTAATTAGTCCTGGCTCAGAGGAACCAGGCAGAGCCCTGGCCCTTCAGGGAGGTGGCAGCTGAAGGGCTCAGTGACTGTTGCAGGTAGTGAAAGAATTGTGTTTTCAAGCAGGAAACACTGATTAAATTGCTCTGGGGGTCACAGTCTGAGAAGTGCTGCGCTATTGATAGAAAAATTAAAACCAGGTGTAAACTGACTGTTCTGACCCCCAGAAATCAGCTGGAATTGCCTGGCTTTCTGTCTGAAATGGATTCATTTGTCATGGTATCAGAATGTAGCAGGACTTGTAGTGATTCACAGCTGAAAGGGTTTGCATCTGGCGTATTTCTGGCTGGAATTTGGCCTTTTTTTGTTACTTAAAAGCATCCTGCCCATTGCTGTGGCCTTGGTCTGCTCCAGAGCAGATTGAGAACAAGACTGAGAGATTGAGAACGAGATTGAGAGAGCTCTTTTTCTAAAAAAAACAGGAATCTGTGGTGAAGCTGCTCTTTTCTCTCAATTCATCCTCCCTTCTTGTGAGTTTTGAGCTGAGAGTTCCATATCAATCTGGTCAGAAATCCCGAGCCAGCTCTCCCAGACCCTCCAGGCTATCTGCACTGTTTTTACAAGTTATAAATTGGGAAACTTCGAAATGTTTGGCATAACAATGCATTCCTGGGTGTGTGATAAACTCGTGCCCTTGCTTTTTGGTTTGGAGCTGGAATACAGATCAGGCAGAGCTTTTAACAGAGCTTTAATTAAAAAAAACCATCAGAGGGCTTGACAGACAGGGCTACATGTAATTCTTGGCTCTCTTTGTGCCTGAAACTGCGACAAATATCTAAAAGTCTTTACAGAGTGGAATGAAGGTTGCACCAGAATCATCAGTCACATTGGGAAGATTCAATATTTTGGACTCACACCGCTGTGGAAGCTCCTTCTGGGAAGGGAAACCTGCAGAGAACGCTTTCAGAAGGCTCCAAACAAAACTTCAGCAAGATCCTTTAACTTTTTCTTTTCTCTTGACCTTTCAAATGTTCTTTAAAACAGTCAGAACTCAGGTAGCTGATTTTATAAATTAAATTTTGGAGTCCTCTAAGCACCAGTAAAGAATAATTCTCTCATGGTGCAGGACAGCAGCTGTGGCTGGAACTGCCCGGCTGAGATGGAAGTTGCCCACAAGTGTGACATTTATTGATACATTTTAATTGCCTTTTCAAGGACAGAATTCCAGGTGCAGACCAACCTTTCCTCCTTCCTGTCACCGAAAGTGTGGGAGAAACAAAAACTCTCTAAAAACATGTCCTGCTTTAACTCCAGCCTTTTCTGCACTTTGCAGCAATTCCCAAGCTGAAATCAGCCCTGAGTGCTCCCAGAGGTGTGCCACATTCCTGAAGAACCCTGAGATCCTGGGCAGGATCCTGCTGGAAAATCAGTATTTCTGTGTGTCTGAGAGTGAGCACAAAGTGGTTTTTCCAGCCTGCAATAATTGCAGCTCTCCCTGTTTATAAACGATATTGATCCAGCAGCCCCATAATCCTGAGCTGTGCCTGCTCTCATTAGTCAGCAACTGGAAACTTCTGGAGCAATCCAGGGAATTTGTGGGAGTGCAGGCAGAGGCAGGAATCACCATCTGGCCTGGAAAAGGGGCTGATCCAAAGGTTTTTGTGGATGTGTCAGGATGAGTGAACACCGTGTGCTTTAATCAGAGCGCCTGCATTAAAGCCATTGTGTGTATTTTACCTGGAACACCCAAATTTTTCATTATCAGCATGGATTTGCTGCTGGAAGAAAACTTTAATTATATTATAAATCTATATGAAAAATCTATATTTATGAATCATTAAATCTAATATAAATCTATATATAAATCTATATATAAATCTACATTATAAAATTTTATTTAGATTTCTATAATAAAAATTTTTTATTAAACTTAATTTATATCTTTATAGTTATCATTTTATATTTACCAGGATCATTTTTACCCCCAGTAGCTGAATGCTGATGGGGCTGGAAGAAAGAATAGTGAATGTTCCTTGTTGCACCCAGGAGAGGTATTTTTTGAGGGTGAATTTGTGTTTTGTGTGCTTTAATTTGCCAAAACACATGAACTTGTGGATCTTGGGCTCTTCATCTTTTGTTGTCTATAAGAGCCAATTAAAGCAGGAAGGTTCCTGGGCTGAATTAAACTTTTGGCCTAAAAGGGAAATTGAAAAGGGAATTGTTGTTGTTACAGGCTGAGCTGTCCGTGGTGCTGAAATCGCGGGGTCAGGAGAATAAATATGAAAGAATAATTTTGTTTATTTTGTTGAGGGATGAGATGGGGCCGCTCCCACTGCTGTGAATTCTGATGTGAATTTGAACCTGGAGGTTCTGGTGTCACTGAAACTGAGGGAAAACCAAAAACTCTTGAACCACATTTTTAATGCTGGAGCATCATGTCATTGCTATATTTTCTGGCCAGGGTGTTGTTCTGGCCAGGATGTGCCACAGATAAAAAAAAACTCAACAATTTCATCTTGAAACCTCCAGCAGAGAGCCTGGCAGCCTCCTGGAGCTTTTTCCTAGGATTTATGGTGTTTTGGGAAGCTGATGGGAGAGCCAGTGATGCTGGAGACTCCTGAAATGGGGTCTGGTGTCAGGCTGGCACAGCCCCTGTGCCCGAGAGGCTAAAAGGAAACATCTCCCTACTCCAGCTGGGAAATGCCTGAATAATAAAAACAAAAAAAAATCACTTTGAAAGTGAGCAGAGTCCCAGCACTGCCTTCCTGCTGCTCTTCAGTTGGATTGTACAAACAGCCCCTAATTTGCAATGTCTGTTTTCCTCCTTGGCTCCTTTGTCTCTCAGCTCCTTTTTTTCCCTCTCCTTTTATGAAACTGTAATATGCTGTGATAGTTCAGATCCCTTTGTGTGACCTCAGCTCACGACAGATAAATTCTTACAAGGATTTGCAAGAGATGAAACCAGGCAGAAATTACATTCCTCTGTGTTAACATGGCCCTGCCTTAATTGAAATTAATTTGTGGCTAAGGCTACAAGAGAATTACAATTTTCTGGAAGTAACATGAAGGGATAGACGGCTTTGTATGAACAGAGCCGGCAATAATTACGTGTGAATGTCACAGGAGGGCTGGAGAACTTCTCTGTGGACTGTGTGTGGCTCCAGATTTGTGCAGTGATTTCCACACGGCCTCTGCTGGAGGAGCTCAGCATCCAAAGAGACTAAAAAAAGATGAAGATTTCACTGTTTGTGAGAGAATGCCCATTTTGAGGGAATACCCATTTTTGTGCTGTGCTGGAGCACTTCAGGTTTCTATTTGGGGACTCGTATAAATTACTTTGAGGTCTGAAAGAATTAATTGGTGGATAATTACCGGGGCAGGGGGTGGTCTTGCAGAAAACAGGCAGCACCATCCCAGAACATTCCCAAGAACAAACCCTGTCAGTCATTCCCCTTGTTAGCTCGGTCAAGCGGCCCCGAGGAGTTTCCAGATAGGAACAAACCCCTGCAGATGCTGCTCCCTGGTTATTATTCACACAAACCTGTCTTTCCTTCTGCTCAGAGTTTCACGGGTGGGTGAGCAGGATGGCAGCACTGGCCCAGCCCTGCATCCTTTCTGCTCGGCTGCAGTTCCTATTAATAGCCAGGACAGAGCTCCTCTCCTGGCCTCTGCCTCCCTCCTCAGCGTTTGGGTTCTCACCAGGGCTGCCTGATGTGCTCGTTGGAGCTTGAAAGGTTTTTTGAAGGGTTTTTTGAAGGGTTTTTTTTTTTTTTTTTTTTTTTTTTTTCCATGCTGGCTGCAGTGTAAACATGGGATGTGCCTGAAACTCGTGGGATTATCACAGGGGAAAATCAGCCCAAGGTCTGTGTGTGTCCCTGCCTCACAGGGCAGGGGGAGGGCCCTTCTCGTGGCATTTTGGCTGGGATAAAACAATTTTCAGTGTGTTTCAAGCAGAATGGGTGATCCTCACTCCAGCCTTTCAGATTTGGGGGTGATGGAGGGCCCTGTCAGAGCTCGGAACAGCCCAAGAGACCAAAGATCAGCTGAAGCTGCTCCTGTGGTTTCTTTTCCTGGGGAGGGGGAAGGATTGTTCAGTGCTGGCAGCAGTGCAGAAGCGTGGAAATGAATTACCCTGAGCCTTGAACTTTGCTGATCTTCATCCAAGGGTCATAAACCCTCCAGAGGTGACTTGGGAATGTGTTTATGGCCAGCGGTGAACCCAGTGTGGGGATGTCCCCCTGGGTCTGTGGGGAAAAGCACCAATGATATTCCTAGGTTGGAAGGGAATGCACTGCTGGGGAAGAAGAATTTGGTCTCATGTTTCTGCTTTCGGTCAAAAATACTTTGGGAAAATAAAAATTAAATAATGCCTTAGATGAGGGCTGGTGGGAGGTGTTAAAAAAATGAAATAATGCCTTAGGCGAGGGCTGGCAGGAGGTGTCCAGTTGAAAGGTTTGTTTGGGAGCTGAGGGTCTGGTGAAAGAGCAAATCCCTTCTTCTCCCTCCTCAAATGGTGCAGAAGCTCCTCCCACAGTGCTCCCTGTGCCAATCCATGCTGTAAATCACTGTATCATAAAGCTGTTTACTGGAGATGACATGTGATTGTGTGCTCTCAAACATCCTGGGGTCAGGAAACCACTCCAGCCTCGCAGCTTTTAGCCAGGAAAGGATCCATTCTCAGGCTCAAGTGCCCCTGGCAGGCTGGCAAGTGCTCAGTGCTTTTATACATCAGCTCGTGGACAGCATTCTGTGCAATTCAGCTGCTGGAAGGACTCGGGGCTCTCCCTTGAGCTGCATTTCTCCCTGAGCTGGGGAAGCAATGACATCTTTAAAGGGAATAACTGCCCATAAACACTCAGAGAGCAGCAAAGCTGGCTGCTGGAGGAGAAGAATTCTGTTCCTTTTGCCTAGGATGAACCTCTGGTGGTGTGGAGATGCTTCCCCACCCTGCACTGGAGGAATGAGAACAAACCCAGCTCATTTTCTCCCTGGGCTGTCCCCTGGGGCAGCCACCACACACATATCAGTACCTTGCAAAGGGCCAAAAGCCCTTTATTCACAGAATCAGTCTCATTTATACCCTTTATGTTATTAATCCTGTTACACATTAATTGGCTATTAAACTACGACAATAGGTTCATGGGGTATTTCTCAACTACAACACATCACCATTCGTCATCTACTGCATAAACATCCAAGCATTCAGAAATATTATTTAAAAATTATTCAAAAATTATTCAAAAATTACTCAAAAATATTATTTAACTACAGCACATCACCATTGGTCACCTGCAGCATAAACATCCAAGCATTCAGAAAAACACCAAGTGCAGCCTTGGTGCTGTCTTTCTCCTTCTGTTGTTTCAGTTTCTTACTTCTGTTGATGCCACAGTCTGAAGGGTAGAAATACCAGCTGTATCCCTTCTTTTCCAGGGTTACAAAACTTGTTTGTCACCTCTACTTTAGCTGAATCATTCCCTGAATTCTTCTCTGTTTGGCCAAAGGTACAGAAGAAAGCAGGGGTTTTACAAGGGTAAAAAGGCCCTTGTTTTATAAGGTTTTACTTATTCACAACACCGGGCCTTTTTGTCCGCACTTGTGTAGGAAAATTCATCCACAAACAGCAGAGGTTCATGTCCCAAAAGGAGACAGAGGAGTCCTGTGACTTTATCCATGAATAAAAGGAGAGACCATGGGCATTTCCATGGGGTCTCTCCAATCCATAGAGGACTCAGCCTCTTTTATCCCAATTTCCGGCCGCAGTTCCCTCTCTCCCCATTGCTGAGGACTTGAAGTTCAGGCTCCCCAAAACACCCAATGCACCCCTCCCTTCTAATGCCCCCTTTAATGCACATCTCTGTGTCTCTGCTCTTGTGGTTCATTAACACAGTCTGGGCTCAGTCAATCAGGGAATTCCCATGGAAATCCTTCCCATTGTTCCCTTCCATCTCCCAGGATCGGTTTTCTCTTCCCCCCAGAGTCACAGTTTGTTTGTAAATCCTCTCCCTCCTCATTCCTTTCACTCGGAAGTGGAACAGCTGGGAGGAAGCTCCATCCGAGCTGCTCCACGGCGTTTCCATGGAAACCCTGGGCTCTCCAAAGGGCACAAGCTGTGGATGCCTGGCAGTAATTATGTTCACATCTTCCTGAGCATTCTCCTCGGACACCAGCGGATCCCTGCCCGTGGTTGCCTTGGTGATGGCGTTTCCCACCTCGTGGGCAGCTTTGGGTGCGTTTGTAATGCAGAGCAGTGATTTTTGCATCTCTTGGAGCAACTGCTGAGACCTTGGGGCCCTCTCTGAGCTGTCTCCTGCCTGATGGAAGCATTCAGTGCCTGCAGAACCACTCGGTGTGTTGAGCAGTTTTCTGTCTGAATGGAGACTCCATTTGAGGAGTTACTTTATGTCCTGAAAAATGAGACACTTGACAGGAAATTTATTGTGGGTTGAGTCAATGGTTTCTCTGCTGTCTTAAAAGGGTTTACCCCTTTTTTTGAGTAGCTGAAACCTTATTTTTGTCATTACATGTCAAAAATATTGGCAGATACCTGACATCCCTTGATGTGCAACAAATCTCTTTTGATTCAATAATCTGCTTTTATTCTGTTGGTTTTCCTCTGCTGGAGTCATTGTTGTCTGAGTTGAGTGGCTTTATGGGGCACCATAACAACAAAAAAACCCAGCAAAGACTTTCTGCTGTTCATAGGAATTCTGATATCAACTCCTCTATGGTTGGAGGGTTTATATAGCAAGTGTAAGACCCAGTAAAATAAGAATAAAAATATAAATGGGTGCTTGCTGTGAGTGCACTGAAGTGGGGTGTGGGGGGAGAAGGGAAAAGGACTTTTTTTCCACCAAAACTGCAGCAATAATTCAGAGAGGCAGAGAGCATTGCTCACAGGTTGTTTTTTGAGCTGACATCTTCATTTTAACAACTTGGGGCAGTCTGGTGTTTCTTTACTCAATTTTTTCAGTGTGTTTGAGGGTGATGCCACTTCCTCACCAAAACATCCTCTTGTTTTGATGCCTTATCGGGCTCACCTAAACCAGAGCCCAGATAAAATTCAGAGAATCCAAAGCAGTTCTGTTCTTGCAGGGCCTTCAGGGCCATTCAGGGCAGTTCCAGCCCAGCCAGGGGCTGCACCCACAATGGACAATGGCTCACGGCTTTTTCACCCTTTCTCACTTTTATCCATTTGCACATTGGGCATCCCTGTTTAATTGAGAGCTGGAATAGTTTTATGGATTTGGATTGAAGAAAGGGTTTCATTTTCTATGAAGTAGAGTCTCCCTCAGAGCCAAACAGCATTTTTTTTTTATTTTTTCTTTCTTCCCTACATGAAGGAAGAATCTGTTTTTTTGTGCGAGCTGGGAGGCAGCTTCTGTATCTTCTGCCCAGATTGGGAATTGCTCCTCAAACCCCTCTGAGTGGAATCTCCCTCCAGTTCTCCCCTGCTGAGGGCCAAGAGAGGAATCTCTTTGGGTCCAGGCTGGGAGTTTTATGTTCCCAAATCTCAGTTGGGCCTCTTGCTCACAATCCCCTTCTTCAGGGGAAGAAACCAAACCTTTCCAAGAGTACTCACATTACCAAACTCTAAGATTATTTCTGAATGCTCTTCCATGCTGAGCCAATAACAGCTGAAACAACACAGTCTGAAGAGAATATTTGTGTTCAATATGGGTTTATGTTCAAAACTTCATCAGAGCCACCTCTGGAAAGTGCAATTTTAAAATCCCTGACTTTCTGATGCTCGCTGAGGAGGCACTGAGGGGCTCCTGTTCCTCGTTAAAGGGTGACATAAGATGTCATCTGTCACCTCAAACTTCCCAGGGGCTGCTGTAAAATGCACCTGTGCCCCGGCACTTCCCACTCCAATGCAGCTGTTAATGCTGACCTTCAGTGACAGATGGGGAAAATCAGACACCGACTCGGAGTTAATTCCTGCAGAGCTCCACCACACCTGTGTCCATCCAGCCCCTGACTTTTGGGCAACAGATATTCCTCCTTTTCATGGGTAAATAACCATGGCAGGGGGCTGTAAAACCAGGCCAGGGAAGGGTGGATTTGTTGGTTTTTTACAAGCAGGAGTCTCCCACGCAGGGAGGACTTTCTCCTTCTGCCTTTCCCTGGCTCTGAGAAAGCTTAGCACTGGCAGGGCCCATTAATTTTTAATTTAGTCCTTTGCTGTTGTGGTTTATGAGGATATTACGCTGGAACAGCGGCCTGTAAAACAGGATTTTAAAGTTTGGAAAAGGCATGGTTGTCATACATAATCTGCAGCTTGTAGTAGGAACGAGTGGGTATTTATAGCACAGCTAATATTAATTATTTTTATTGTCATGTCAGCCTCGCAGGTCAACTGAAGAGTAAGATGCTGTGGAAGCCAGAAATCTCCAGGCATTAAATTATGTTCATGTGAGATGTTGAAAAGTGGTTAATTTGTGCTGCTGGTTTTGTTTAAAATATTCCCTTGTACCAAGCGGTATCAGCGGCGTGATGGATTATTGTGAGGAGGGACATAATTCAGTCCCACTGCAGGGGAAACCCTTCTGCTCTATGAAAACCAGAGCTGGGAGGGCAAGCTCTGTCTGAAAATGAAGAAATACAGCAAAATAACACTTTTTGAATAGCAAATTCTGGTTTTAATTGCTCACATCACCTCTCTGTCACTTGTGCTTTGCAAAGGTTATCGGTGATGTGAAAATCTTCCCATTCCTCTCCAACTTTCACGCAGCACGAATTCCTCCAAGGAATTGGAGTGTCCCTGCTTCGTGAAAAACTCCATGTGAGGGGAAGCTGGCAGAGAAATACTCGCTGTGATTCTGTGAAGCTTTGGGAAGAAAGCTTGGGAAGGTCAGGGGAGAAACCCTGCAGCCCTCGGAGGGGCTGTTTTGTACCCACCATGGGCTGGGTCCCTGCAGGATGCCTGAGGTGGGGCTTTTGAAGGGTCTATTAAAGCACAGAAGTGTAAAAGGAAGAAATTGCTTCCCCTGAAATCTCCTGAGCGGATCATTTCTTAAAAAAACCCAAATCCTGGCATTCCCCCACAACAGACCCCTCAGATGATCTGCCCTGGGTGTTTCACCAGAGCTCAGCCTGAGCTGATTGCCTGGAAAAGGAGGCTCCAGCGATCCTCAAATAATCAGGGAATGATTCTGCTTTGATCTACTGAGGAGGGGAGTTAATGGATTAATCTCTTCAAAATATCTGCGTGCCTGGAAAGCCAAAAGGTGAAATTCCCACAGCTTTGGAGCCAGGACTTGCCCAGGCTATTGTGCAGAACGTGTAAGGTGAGAAACAGCTTTTTTGGAATTGAGCAAATCCACTGCTTCATCTGGAGATTCTCAGTTTGTATCAGAATGAGGACAAGGCTGGGGCTGTTTTTTCTGTCTCGACAGGAGAAAACGCTTGGATGTAGAAATGAAGAACATCAGGAGCACTTTAGACCTGGCAGAATGAAGAACCAAGAACTTGGGCAAGGCTTGGTCTGTGCTGTGCATCCCCTCAGATCCAGAGCCAGCTGACTCGCTCTCGTTCTCCAGAAGGCTGCTGCCAGCGAGGGTGACTGATTTGAGAGGCTCACACAGCCTGAAAATCGCGGCATCTTAAATCCCCGAAGCCTCCCTCCCTCCAAAAACACCGCAAAGATAATGAAAACTTGATGGAGCGCGGGAGGAAGTTCCTCGTCAGCACACCAGCAGCGGCGGGGAATCGGATTTTCACAGCTCACTAGCCTCTTAAGTGTTTAATAAATCCCGGAGATGTGCTCCAAGGATAAGGTGGCCCTGCTATGTGAGCAGACAGGCTCTACCTGCTGTCATCTTTCTTAGAGCTGACCCCGCACAGCAGGACCAATTACCGGGCTAACAAAGTGGAGACGAGCGTGTCCTTCCGTGCCATCCTGTCCCCGCTGCTGGTGGCGTTCTGGTTGCCGTGGCAACATCGCTTGAGACGCTGATAACGGCAGGGTTGAGATAAAGTGACTGAGAATAGGGAATACGGGCTTTTCTTCTGCTTTTTGTATGGATTTCGCTGGTTGATGATGTGCCCTGGCATGGGCAGGGGGAGGGATGGGGTTCCGTGAGCTGCCCCCGGTGCTGTGACCATTTGTTGTGGTAAATTGGTGAGTTGGAGTGATGCTTTAGGATTTCAGTTTATTTCCATGTCTCTGTAAACCTGGGATTCTCCAGTGTTTAACTCCAGACTCCACAGACAGTGCTGAGCTCCTGCTCTCCCATTTTTACACAAAACAATTCCTCTGCAGCCCCAAACTCAAGGACACCTCCCTGTGCCAGGCCCCAAGAGATGGAAACAACAGAGAATTGGGGGAGCCAAGTTGGAGTTTTTGACTGCATTGGCTGCAGCTGCAATTGGAGGATTCAGCAAATCCCGATGTGCAAATGGACAAAAGTGAGAAAGGGTGAAAAAGCCGTGAGCCATTGTCCATTGTGGGTGCAGCCCCTGGCTGGGCTGGGACTGCCCTGAATGGCCCTGAAGGCCCTGCAATAACAGAAACTGCTTTGGATTCTCTGAATTTTATCTGGACTCTGGTTCAAATAGCCAAATTTAGGCATTGGGAGATGTGCAGATGCTGAAGGCAGGTGGGTGAAGGAGTTCCTGTGCTGCAGCAGAGAGCTGGGCAATGATATCCCCAGGAAAATTCTCCCCTGGAGGCTGCAGGCAGGGAGAGCACTGCCCATAACTCGCTTTTTAAGCTTTGTGCATTTGCTCTGTGTGCCAGGTAGGAATTCCTGTCTCACCCCTCAGCTGCTCCTTGAGGAATTGCTGCTGCTGCCTGTGGAATTGCAGATTGGGCAAATGAAGGGTTACAAAGCTGAGACTCTTCCCAGGAGAGCTGACAGGACTGGGCCATTGATGTCCTGATCAGCTGCTGGGGCAGGAGGCCCCACTGCACCTCAGAGTGATCTTGGGGATGAGCTGCTTGTCTCTTCATCCAGCAGAATCCCTGGGGAATGTACACTCCTATTTTTTGGGGTTTTTTTTTGAGAATTTTCCTGCCTGACCCTTTGGCTGGTGACCAGTTTCAAGTTCTAAGCCAGGCTTTGGCTTGGTGTTTGAAAATTATTGACCAAAAAGGGCAAAACTAAAGTTTTCCCCTCGTTTTTACAGTCTGGCTGTCTGCATTAGAGCAATGAATAGTCTAAATTTATCTTCTGACAGACTGACTGAATATTTGAACAATTGAGCTAAATTTGAGACAAACAGAACCAGCTTTGATGCAGGAGGTCCAGGACTGGCAGTCAGCATGATTTTTTGATATTATTGTTTAGAGATCTCAGGAAAATTGTGTCCCAGCTTCTCACCTTGATTTTGCTTATTCAATATTAAAAGAACTGACTGACCTTGAGACATTTAAATCTGGTTAATGAGCCTCAACCCGGGGAGGATTAAAAATTCCACATCCTGGTGTTGCATGTAATGAATTGTCCTAACCCAAGATGACTTTCCCTGCCCAGAATGGGCACATTTGGTGCAGTTTTATTCTCAGTTTGCCCTGCCAGACCAGTAATTGATGACCACCCTGCTCAAGCCTCTGTTTCCTCGGGCTCAGCACTTAGAGCTGCAGTTGTGGGTCAGAGGAATCCAACCTGCACCAAATAATTGCTGATTAAACTGGCCAAGCTCTGATTCAATTCCAAAAACAGGCTCTGGTTTTGAACTGGATTCTGAGTGATTTTTTTTTTTAATAAATTCAGTAAGAAATAAAGCCATTTTACCCTCTGGGGGTGTGAGATGTTGCAGTGTGAGGGCGCAGAGCCGGAATGGCAGCAGCAATGAAGGCAAATCCTTTACACAGTGCAGATAATGCACATTGTAAAACAGTTACAATAACATTCACTGCAGCCATGAAAACAATTTTACAGCAGATTAAACACACTTAGAAAAAGGGGAAAGATGAGTGAGAAGGCAATTCTGACACTAAATTAGACTTGAGTCAGCAGCAGCGAGAGAACAGCAGAGGAAGTGAGAAAATGCTCCAACTGTCCTGCTGCATTTTTTTTCCCCAGGCCAGCTCCATTCTGTGCTCACCTATTTTGTTGGGTTGGAAAGCTCTGGTGCTCTCTGAGATTGTGGAAAATTCATGAAATTCATGAAAATTATTCATGGAAAATACCAGAACTGAGGTGAGCATTGCCTGAAATAGTGCTCAGATGTTGGTGATTGATACATGGATTTTGTTTTGGGGTTTTTCGCATGCAAAGCTCTTTATTGTAAAGAAGTTTCATATTTTATAAGAATTTAAACGATTAACAATCAGCTTCTATTTGCATACAATGTATAGGATGGGTAGAGTTTGTTCTTCTTTTGTTCTCTTTCTCATTTCTTCTCTGTTCTTTTCCCATGGCTTTCAGTTCTCTGTGAATTGACTTTCCTGTATTTAATTGTAACTATTTTCTCAGAGTTTTTCTGTTCACCAAAGCAAGCAGATCTTCGCTGTCTGAGATCTGCATTCCCACACTCAGAGGGCACATCAGTGACGTGGTTCTTGGACAAATAACGGGTCAGAGGGCTTGGTTTTCCTTCTTTGTCACATCCAACAACTTGTGAGAGCACTGGGATCGTGTCCCAGTGGGTCACTGAGATGCTGTCACTGCTGTGTGATGGATTGCAGGTGCACTATCAAGGGTGTGTTTCCCCTGCATGGTTTGTGGGGTGTGCCAGGTGAAGGTTTGTGTAAGGAGTAGAACGGTAGGGAAAAGTTCTGGGAAGGTTACAAATACAGGAAAGAAAAGAGGCAAAAATCCCTTTGGTGTCACTGTCATACTGATCTGTCAGTGTTCACTTTGGAGCCATCACTGTGTGTCACCAACAGGACTCCAGGAGCTCCTTGGGGCTTCCCAGGATCATCCCACTTTAGTGAGCAGAGTGCCCTCAGGATGGGCTCCTCCTCACTCATAAAATCACAGAATCCCAGAAACTCAGAATCCCAGAATCACATAATTCCAGAATCACAAAATCTCAGAATCCCAGAATCACCAGGGTTGGAAGAGACCTCCAAGATCTTCCAGTCCAACCCGTGCCCAACACCTCAACCAAACCACAGCACCCAGCACCACATCCAATCTCTCTTTAAACACATCCAGGGATGGTGACTGCACCCCCTCCCCAGGCAGACCATCCCAGTGCTTTATCACTCTTTCTGTAAAGAACTTTTTTCTAATATCCAACCGCATCCTAATATCCAACCCCCATCCCACAGACTTCCCATCTCCCTTATGGAATCCCTAAGTTTGGGTTAGAAGGACCCTAAAGCCCATCCTATTCCAGGGACAGCTCCCACTGGTCCAGGTTGCTCCAGGTCCCACCCATGTGGCCTCTCCCAGCTTTTTTCACCCATGGAACACCTTCCTGCACAGCCCCATACCCTTTACCACAGCTTGAAACACAACATTTGAGACAGACACTTCACAACCAGCAGAAACATTTGCTGTGACACAAAATCCAGATATGTCCCCAAAAATATCCACCTGGGGGGGCAAAAACCAGCAAAGAACCCCAATCACTGTCCCTGTGTGAGCGCTCCCTGTCTTTGCATTTGCCTGAGTTTATTCTGATGGAAGATTGGGAATATTCTGGCTCCTGAAGGATGAGAGCGGGTTAAATGAAAGTCAGGAAGTTGATTCTATCGAGATCATCTGGGATTTCCCGTTCTGGCAGATTCATTACTTTCAGAAATGATAACTGATGGTATCTGAAGAGGTGAGGAGAGGAGCCATTTAAATGGTGTCCATTAGCTGTCAGCCAGCGATGCTGTGTGCAGCTGTGAGGAGCCAAAGGAGTGCATCTGACACTGCTGATGCCTCTCCTGTTTGACTTTTCACTGAGAGCTGCTATTTGTTCTACTTTTTTTTTTCCTTTTTACCCATATTTACTCCATGGAAATTTCAATTATCCCAGCTGTGGGGAGAGGTACCTGAGGAATGTGTGCAGGGAGTGCTCCTGGATAAGGGAGGCAAGCAGAACAATTTGTTACGTCCTAGATCTTGCAATCACTGAAAAACCCAGCCTGATGCAATATTCTGATCTGTTAATCACATTTCTACATGGCAAACACTTTCCTGAAGTGTTGTTTGCCCTCTGCCTCAGAGCAAATATGTATTTTTGATTTGAGAGTAATTCCAGCTTTGAGTAACTTCTGCTTCCTTGTTCACAAAAGTCTTTGCTGTTAATTAGTCACGGGCAGAGGTGAAATATTTATTTAAAGGAGGTAGTTTGCTGGAATGTCCCTTCTTTCCATGTCCTTATGGAGGTGTTTAGGGCTGGTGCTGGAGGAGAGGTGTGGTTTTTGTAATCTGCAATTGTGGCTGGTTGGCAGAGCAGACAAATCCTGTCTGGAAGAGCCTGGAACCCATGGAATTCCCAGTGGAATGTGTCTGTCAGGATGTCCAACAATCCATGGGATGGTAATGGGAAATTCAGCACCTCCAGTGAGCTGTCAGCTGGGGAGTGTCGGTGCTGTCACAGCAGAGGCCACTGGATTCCTTTCTCTGCAGTTTATTCACTTTTCTGATGTGCTCTCCTGTCCCTGCCCAGCCTTGCTGCTCACCTTCATTCTCCAGGTTTTAGGAATTTAATTCCTGTGGGATTAGACTCTTCATCTTCACACTTCACACATGCACACAGCCCCACATGGGACGTGGTGAAAGCCCTTCCTGGCCTGAGTGGAGCTCCCCAGGAGCTCAAATTCCATCCTGGAACTCAGATTCCATCAGGAGCTCAGATTCCACCCTGCAGGGCTGCTGGGACCTGCCCTGGAGCTGGCATATTCCATTTTCCATCTGCTCCAGCTCCTGTGTATGAAACTTCCCTCCCTGCTCTCTCCCCAGTTAAATTCCTGTGGTGCTGCTGTGAGGCCCATTAAGGAGAAAGGCTTGGAATACATTCCAAGATTTTACACAACGTGGAGAGAGGTCGTATTTTGGTTGATTTCCCTACGAAATAAAATGCAAAATATCATGTGCTTGGTGTTTTGGGGTTGTAAAACTCGTTTACAATGTGTGGAGCTTATGCAGTTTTACTTTGGCAGGGTTTTTTTTTGGATGAATATTAACAGAGAAATAGCTTTGAATTATAGGTGGTGTAGTAAAAACAGTGTTAAATTTAGGAGAGGGACGATTCTCTCACAGATGCTAAAAAAACAGAAATCCTGGAGGGTTCTATTCCCTGCTCTCTGGCCAATGGAACTTCTCAGCAAGAGGAGATTTTTCGGACCCCCAGGGTAAGCTCTGGAGATCTCAGTCAGCACTGGCACTTTGTTATAAAAAAAGTATAAAAAAGGCATTTTGGCAGCTTGGATGTGCAGTGTTGATACTGCTGCCTTTTAAAATCCACCTGCAATAGAAACAGAGGTTTGAAGAGAAGGTTTGTTGTGAAATACTGATTAGTGCTGGCTATTGAAGGGAAAACACACAGGGTGGGTGTGTGCACCTGCTCTGGGAGCAAGGAAAGGGAAAGAAAGGAATGATCAGGCAGGAGGAGTGGGAAACCAACAAACTTCTTCTGATTCAATAACTCTAAATTTCTATTCTCTTCCTGAGACTTTCCTGGTGAAGTTTTTATTAACTCTGCCGTGTTCAGCCCCAGCTTTTCCAATGAAATAACCAGAAATAAGAATATTTGAGGGGGTATGTGTGTTTATATCTAGACAAATAACAATAAAAAAACCCCAAAACACACCCATCTTTATCCTTCCTGATGTTTTGAAGGATAATTAAGTGCAAAGGTACCCAGATACCAAATATGACAAAACTGAGGGTGGCATTTTGAGTTAAAGGGAACAGAAGAAGGCAATTGATGCATGACAGAAGAAAATCATCATCCCCATGCCACAGAGAACAGCTTTCCCCTCGATATTGCCCAGCTTTGTGGTAGTTAGCCAACCTGAGATGTTTGGCTGTGCTGAGAGGGATTTATTTAACATACAGTTTTATTTCCAGCCTTTTTTTGGCGGTTTTGACACCTCCTGGCAATTCTCCTAAGTGCTTAAGCAGCCCATTACAGTGAGGGATGTTTTTAAGCAGCTCCACAAAACTGAGAAACCTTTATTTCCTCTTTGACTCCTGCCTCTGACAGCACTCCTTTCTCCCCACGATTTCTGCTAAATGAGTTATTTTCCAGCCAGGCTGAGCAGGTTCCCACACTCGCATCTTCTTTGCCATTTGCATTTTCCTTTCTCCTCTCCTGGCGGTGCCAATCACGGAGCTCCCGGGGTAAAAGATGTTTTTAGGAGCCAAATGTTGCCTGACGAGGTTTGTGCAGCAGGAGGGGCAGGGAAGCAAAGGAGCCTGAGGAGAGAACCTGGAAGCTTTTAGCTCTGACTGACACAGGCAGTTGGATGAGAACAACAACTTTATTTTTATTTTATTCTTTGTTTTCTAACAAGAATGTGTGGATGGAGCAGAGGAGAGAGGCATGAGCCCAATAATGGGATTTCTAGAAAGAGAAAACCGTTTTGGATGCTTTGATTAAGAGCCCTGATGGCCTTTGAGATCCTTATTTCCCATATCCATTCCCCATGAGAAAAAAGGAGTGAGCAGAGATGCTCAGAGTGAATCTGAGGGGCAGGATTTAATGGCTATGGAGAGATGGGAATTATTTCAGCATAATTCTCCTGTGAGACTTTAAAAAAACACCTGCTTTGAGCTCTTCTCGCCCGGAGCAGAGGGAGCTGGGTGTGTTTACATCCTTGATTGAGATTTTTGCTGCTTTTGGAGCTCTGAGCTAAATTCTTTACCAAACATTCAAGTAGGAGGGAGATTAAAGAAACACAGATAACCCACAGTGGCCTTCTGTTTGTCTGTCAGCATTCAAGTGCTGCTCTTGTGATGAGGAAAAGGAATTATTTGTGCTAAAATGAAAAATCTTCAATTCTTGGGCAGCATTTTTGGTCTCTCTCTCTCTCTTGACTTTGGCTGTTGGACAAGAAATCACTTTGATTCTTTAGGTTTTGTGTCTGTCTCTTGTTTACCTGATTTTTTTTTGTGGCAAGTTTGTGTTTCTACCACAGAATTGCTGTAATTTGAATCCCACTATGCTGATGAAGCTACAACTGCAAAATTTGTCTCTGCCAAAAGGAATCTGTCTCTATTCATATTTGTGTCTGTCAGTTGAAATAGAGTTGTAAAGACAGAGGATTTTTGGGTTTTTTTGTCATTTCTGGTTCTAAAAGAGGCGTTTCCTCTTTAAGCCTGCCGTGCTTGGCAGCAGAATATTCCAAGTTTTTGACCGAGGAAAACTCCTTTAGTAATTGGAAGTTTGCTTCCAAACAATCAATAACAAATGCCATAAAGTACCAATCTATTCAAGAAATTAATTGCAGATACTTAGGAGGAATTAATAATGGATGTTCAAGCGAGAGTTCCTTTTTAACCTTGCAACATTATGGAGACAAAGTAAACATCAGAGGAATACGAGTAAAGCAGGCAAACTGTGGGGGAAATTAAGTATGCAAACCAGAGAACTGCATAAATCTCCATGTCATTAATTGGGGGAGAGCTTCATGCATATTGAGTAAGCTTCTGGGAAGAGGATTATTCTTGTAATCCTAACTTCATAAATAAAAATGAAACGAGGAGGCGCTCAGTGGGGGGAGATGGGAGGAAGCATTGCAGGCATCCCTCAAAGGATTGCAGCTTTTCCTGGTGCTTCATCATGAACGTGATGGGTGTGATGCTTAATGATCCTGTTTCCTGTGTGTGTAAAAAAAAAAAAAAAAAGAATGATCAAAGCCTGGAATAACCACAGCGAGGAACTTTTCATCAGAAACCTCTGTAATTGCACAGTTGTGTTTTACCTCCTGCAGCCCTGGGGTTTTCTTGAGGAGTTTTGGCTCAGAAGAAAGGAGGGAATTCACTGCTGGATGGGTTCTGTGCTGGGGAAATGGCTTCTTCAGGACAAGTTCAAAATGTTCTTCATGCTGAAAATTCAGAAGTGTTTCAGGCACCAAAAACACTTTGACAAAATTCTGAATAAGAAAAAAATTCACCAAAGCACCTCCCTGTCTGAGATCAGGTGCAATGTACATTTTATAGAGGATTTCCACTTAGAAACCACACTAAATAAAGATCTGGAATATGTTTTAACTGATCCTGGTACAGACAGTCTCACCATGTGAATTGTCTTGTAGTTTTCTTTATATACACCATGACTCATATTTGCCATTTTTCTCTTCTACTGACTAGGCTCACACAATTTAACGAAACATAAGCGGACATTTTTTGACTGGCACGTAGAATCTCTAACAATCACAAACGCGTAGGTTTTGTTTACCTAACCCTTTTTCTTTTTCTAATACCATCTGTCTGCTATCCAGACCACCGTTCTTCCAGCTACATGTTTCACAACCTTCTGCTTGATACAATTTCTACACCCCTCTTCCAGCATTCCAGGACTGCTGCTGATCCAGGATGTCGTTTCAGCCCCGTGATATTATACGAAAGTTCTTGTTCTATTTTGAGTCTACCTGAGAATAATGTGCGCTAGGAATAGTAGCTATCAAGGTTTTAATAGTTGTAAAATGCTCATCGGCACATACATCGAGAGTCTCTGAAAGATGTACGCTCCAAAGAGAAATGAGCAATTAAATCAATTTGCGAGATTAGTGTGCCCATGTGTTACTCGTGTTGGGATCTTCACCAGCCCAGCTGAGGAGTTGGCTAAAAGGAATACACAGCCCCATTCAAGCTTAGACGCTGTGTTTCTTGAATTGTTCTCCTCAGTGCAATGTTCCACTGAGCTAGTAAACTATTAATCGTGCATCCCTTTTTACCCTGCTGCCGTGAGGCACAGAAAATGTATATTGGTCTTGGAGTGTATCCAAGCTGTGTGATTGATTTTTCCAAAATACGACGATCCTTGTTTCTTTAGAGTAAAGTAACATTTGTCGATTTATTCTCTTTTGATGCTGCAAAATTCCATTTATCATTTCAAGGCCACTTTGTTCGATAGATGCAACCGTGAATATCATGGTTAGACCCTAATATGAGGCACTCACTCCTTAGTTGTAGCTTAGACCTCGTATTCTCTAACCTCTTCACGCAGGAGATCAGTTCTCTCTATATATTTTCTCAACTACACCATTAACTACGGTAACTTTTGGTTACTGAACATGATGATGCAGAATCTTTATGAGTGAGTTCTCCTTTGTCTAATGTAATATATTCACATACGCTCTTGAAATAATCCAACTAGGAATATGATTTCATCAATAAAAAAATCAAAGTGAAGTTTCAGATAGTATACCCTAGGTATCTGGTCATCCAATTAGGCTTTAGTGCGCACACTGATAATGGTGTTTTTCCGAGTCTTCTCTCACTGATATCGCACCTCTTCAGAACCGCCCCTATTTCTGTGTCGTTTCGCTCTCCACTCATAACTGCCAGTTTAATTTACTCATACTATACTCAGTAATATATTATTTGTGCGCGCGTTTATGTTTTTTTATTCTTATGCTCATTTCAGATAGAATACCGCATGGCTTTCTATCTTCTCTGTGAAGTAGTTAATAATTTGATAGTAGTCTCGCTAAGCCTATCCGTTTGCAGCACGCTCATGTGATCCAACTCCAAATTGAATTCCTGCTCTTAGCCGTGGGCAGTCCACCTGTTTGGCTTTTATTCTGAAATTTAACTATAGATAGAGTGTGAAAAATAAAGGTAGTCATTCTCTATCTTTTTCACTGAGCGTGATTCTTTTCATAAATTGCTTTGTGGATACGTATTATTCAAGCTAGGAATTAATGTGGGCATATGTCATGATAAGTGTGATGAGATTAAATTTCTGCTGTCTCACTTTTCATTATGAGCTCAAAAAATGGGATTTAAGGGAAGTGACATCAGGCAGGGTGAGGATGGAAATGGGAGGGAATCCAGGAGGAACCCTCTGATCCAGATTTGATCCAGATATTCCCCCTTTCCACCCTTTTTCAATAAAAATTCCCTCAGACACATCCCCTCATTTTCTCCCCCTCCAACGAGAGCCTTTTCCCCACCTTTTCTCCCAACCCTTTGCTGGAGGTGCTGACCTGTGTAACCCACCTTTGAACCGCCTTGCCAGAGGTGAAGAAAAGGAACAAAAAACCATTTTTAATTTCTCCACACGCCCTGTGCTCCCCTGTGCCCCAAAAGCAGCCCCTGGATGTGTCTGAAAAGCCAAAAATGACCCAGGGCTTGTTAATTAAAGTCCCTGCTTTGATTCCAGCCTCTGGCAGGTCGGAGAGGCTGGAAAAGCACAAAGAGCTGCCTGCCTAATGAACTCTTTAAAACCAGCACCAATTAAAGTATTAAGATGTTCTCCTGAGCAGTTTTTTTTTGGTGGTGGTTGTTAAATTGAAGGTTGGGACAGGAGCAGGGCTTGTCGTTGTTCCTGGAAAGGAGGAGGGGGAAAAAAGGGGTTGGAGATGCAGGGAGAGGAGCCACAATTTGATATTTTGTTGAAATGCTCGGTGTTAGCCGGACTCACTTCATAATCCTTTAAAAATAAATTTAAAACTTTAAAAATAAATGTATAAAAAAGCTCACTCACAGGCAGTTGCTATTCAATTTTTGAGTGGGGGGTGGAAAACACACCATAAAATCAAAATGTGTCAGTGTTTAATGCCTCAAAACCCCAGAATTGTTGAACCCCACCTAAAATGAGCCATCAAAAAAAAAGAGATTCTGTGGCTGTGGGAACCAACTCAGCAGGCACAGAACAACAGAACAGAACAGAACAGAGCAAGCAAGGACTTGGCAGCGATGAAAATCCCCCTGGTGAGATTTTCTGCTGCCTCTCTGACCTTGCAGCGCTCAGAAAAGGAGGAAGAGCTGCTTGTCCTCTGTCCCCAGCCGAGGTGACATCCCTGGATGAGCCATTTCCCCAGCAGGGCTCGGTCCTTGCAGCAAACACACAGAGAGCTGGGCCAAAAAACCTGCTGGTGCTCGTCTGATGTCACCGGTTTAGGTGATGGTTTACTCTGATTTATTTTTATTTTCAGGTGGGTTAATATTTCAGAGGGAATGCTAGACCAATGAGGAAGGAAGGACAACATGCTCGATGTTTTTCTAAGTTTGGTTGCAGTCAAAACTTGGTGTAAAATAAAATGAAAAGCTCCTATAAAACACCCAGTTTGTTTGCACCAAAAAACACATAATTTTTTACATGAAAAAACCACAGTTTTTTACATTAAAAACCCACAGTTTTTTACATTAAAAAACCACAGGTTTTTACATGGAAAAGCCATAGTTTTTACATGAAAAAACACATATTTTCCAGGCACTCCATAAATTCTGATGCATGGGGCATGTGTGGTTTCTCCCTCTGCATGAGGGTGTAAATAAACCCATGGCTCCTCTAAATACTGCCATGTTTTATGTATTCACATCCAAGAATGTGGAATTTTCAGGAATATTTCACATTATCTTGGAAAGTCAGGCTGCTGATACATGCTGCTGGCAGAAAATCCTGTGGAAAATCTGCTGGTGGTAAATCCAAGTTCAGTAGTGAGAGTGTGAAGTTGTTCTAATGAGTAGCAATTGAGCAGGAATTCCTAATTCCAAAAATTTATTTGTGAATGCTTGGCAAGGCTTGGCAAGGGCAGGAGTTTTGTTTGTAACACAAGTTTTGTTTCTCTTCCATCTGGGAATGCATTTCTGGTGTGGGATTGATTATTTTACTATTTTTTTTGTTGTTTTGCAGCTGCCTCTTCCAGGGTGTTTATTTGGGGGAAAAAAAAAAAAAAAACCAAACCCAAAAACCGTCTCAACAATTTACAAATACACATTGTGGATAAATAACAGAACCGAGCCTGCTTTTCCTTTGCTGACTCAATATCTCTGAATAATGGCCTGAATAAATGCTATCAAAGCAGAATGCTGAGCTCGGCCTTGGCTGCTGAAGGAATTGATTGTTGTGAAGGGTTTGTTTTGGGGGATTATGTTGTGTTCCACCTCCTTTAGTATCCCTTGGCTGTTGTTGGTTGGTTTGGACTGTTTTTGGAATGTGTTTAAAGTTCAACTTTGCTCTGGGTGCCTGGATTTTCTCATTTCTGTTTTTCTGTTGCTGTACAAAACCATTCATTCATCAGAAAATGACTTTGTTGAGGCTTTTTTTTTCCTGGCAGAGGTGAGAAACAAGATCCTTTTCCAGGATAGTTCTCCTTGGCTTCTAAAATTGAAAATTTTCTTGGAAAATTCCTGTCTGGAGTGTGATCTGGAACCATCCTAATCAAGAGTTTATTCCATATATTGAGCGTAACAAAGCCCTTCAGGAGGTCGTGGACTCCTGCTTGCACCGGAGAAGTTTAAGGGACTGGGAGTGAAATTTTATTGAATAATTCTGAAGAATTATTCCCCCTCCCCAGACAGGCTGTCTGAGTGTGTCTCATTCTTCCTTTCCGTGAAAATGCAGATTATTGAGCCCTGGGATGGACAAGTTCCTTGCTGGATTTGTAGGATGGACTATAATTTTAGGGATATTCTCATTTATTCTCTCTCAGTTTCCAGGATTATCCTTGGAGTGAGCTCAGCACCAAAGTGGAAGTGAGAAGAATCTTTCCTGTGCCTTCACACCCAGGGAAGGCCAGAATTCATCAACATCTTTAATTTTCCCTCTAAAGAAGGACTGCAAGCTTAAATTCCTTTAAGATTTCATCAAAACCCTTAATTCTGCCCCTAAAGAAGGACTCCAAGGTTAAATTTCCTTAAGAATTCACCAATATCTTTGATTCTCCCCCTAAAGAAGGACTCCAAGGTTAAATTTCCCAAAGTTTCACTGCTTTCAATGATTTCACATATTTTATTCTGCATTAGCTAACACGCAGAGCACTCCCCAAAAGCAGAATTTTTCATTTCAGGCCCCTTGCTGCTGTTATTTCCCCAGCCACCGTGTTCTTTTGATGATTAATAAAGGTTTTTATTGTCTCCAGCCCAGATGGGTTTCCACACCCGCTGTGCCCTCCTGAAAATAAAACACCTTTCCTCTGAGTTTGTATTGCTCCCAATCTGGTGGGAGCTGGAGCTGTAATTTTCCTGTTCTGAGGTGATTTGGTGCTGAAATGGCTTTGGAGCTGGTGGCACCTGTCTTGGTGCTCAAAAGCAGGGATTGAAAAAGGAAATGAAAGTGCGGAATGAAGGCGAAAATGAAACCCCCTGCTTTGAAAATGATTCTCGAAAATACAACTCATTCTCTCAGGGTCCTTTCCCTGCCAAGATTTCCCATTTCCAGCTCTCAAAACGGTGTTTTCCTGCCTCTGTCTCTCTGATCTGACAATTAAACTGCAGTTTAATTTCCTGGAGGGTCTCCCTCCCTGACCTTGTGTGATTGTGATGTTGAAAGGGAGGCAGGAGGTAAAAATTGGGGCTGGGGTTGCCCTGGCAGCCAACAGGGCAGCCTTGAGTTGGCATGGGGAAAACACTTCCCACTTGCTCCAGCCTCCAACATTTCATCCACTTCACATTTTACAGCTGACTGTGGCACGGGTAATGACACAGCTAAAAGGGTTTTTGAGAAAATAACCTGTGGTTGTGAATTACCGGCACAAATCACCTGATTTTTCTGTTTATTTTAAGCTGCTTTCACTTTTTGGGCAACTTTTCCTCCAAGTATCACCTGCTGATGCAGTGACCTGATGGTCCTGGTGGCAGAGCTGTGGATTCTGGCTGTGCTCACCTTGTCACAGGGGTGGCACAGCTGTCACTGCTGGGGCTGGGAAGTGCCAGCTGCAATCCGAGGATTCACAGGGGAAACTTGGATCCAAAGCCAAACCGTTTTCCGTTTTTTCTCAGCTGCTGGTGGTGCTGAGAATTTTGGCTCTGGTTTTGACTTTGTGGAGCTTTATGAAATCTCTGCTGGATTCTTTGTGGAGGTTTGAGCAGTGGGAAGGCTCTGAGGCAGCGATGGTGCCTGATCTGTTTCATTGAGTGAGGGCATGGTTTGTTCTTTTCAATGAGGATGGAACCTTAAACCAAGAGGTGAGGAGGAACCTGCAGAACTGCAAAAAAAAGGGGCTGCAAAACTCTCCAGATGCTGCTCAAGAAGCCCCTCTGGGTTATCCAGCCCAACTGAGCCTCCCCTTGTGTCTGTACAATCCCATCCTTCCCTGCTAAATTTGAATTTGGATCCCCTGTTGTGCTGGAGTCACCTTAGCTGTATCCCAGGGAGTGGTGGGATCCATCCAGACCTGGATTTTGGGAGGTTTGGGTGGAAATTCCTGAGGAAAGAAGCCCTGAGCTTTGTCCCCCAGGCAGCTGCTCAGCTGGCGAGCTGCAGCTGTCCCCAGAGAGGGCTGCTCTCCCAAATTTCATATGCAAACAATAATTAAAGCAATCAACACTCTGAATACAAATTCTGTTTAGAGCTGGGGTTGAAATAATCTCTCTTTTCTGCTGCAGTGGGGAAGGGGGAACAATGGAAGTGAAAACCATCATTTTCACAGAAAACTTTGTGGATATCTTTGTGCCATTAAAGGAAAACAAAGTACAAAAAACATAAATACAAAATGCTTTGATTTTGAAGTGGAATTGACATTTTGTTTCTCAGATGTAAACAAAATGGATAAATATCAAGAGAAAACAAGTTTCAGTCCTTTTTCTCCTTTTCTCCAAATGCTTTTCATTTGGTGACATTTCACCGAGCAATCTTCTTTTTTTTTTCTTCCTTGAATTTCCAGTAAGAGAACCTAACGTGTGATTGGTTTTCTTGGAAATTGGTCAAACAGTCTTTCCAGGCAAGCCGGATGATTTGAAGCGAGTTCAGCTCTTAGAGGCTGACATTTCTCCCTCTCAGAGCTTGGCTGTGTGCAGAATTACAACCTTTCAATTCTTCCAGGGCTCAGATTTCCAGAGGAGTTAAGGTCAAGGGATATTTGTCGAGGGAGAAGTCAAATCTTTTAATTCTGGGGTTGTTTTGATAAAAAATATCTTAATGGAGACGACTTTAAGTGCTCCATTCTGCCACCCATGATGAAAAACAACTAAAATTGGATTCTTAGCCTGGAACAAAATTACCAAGTGTTAAAAGAAAATTTCCATGGATAAGAACAGCTCAAAGCGACCCTGAAGTGCAGGAAATTAATTAATTACTGCCTTTGTCCAGCAGAAATTACGATCAACAAATTGGGTGTCAGCGGTGGGATCTCCTAGGAGGGAGTCCTAGGAGTAAAGTCCTTCCCCAGTCAGACAAAACCTCCTTCAGTTTTTGCAGTTGTGGCAGCTGGGAAGGAAAAGGAGAACAAAGTGCTAGTGGCTGGAAGGAGCAGGGATCAGAGGCAGGGCAGTTTCAGAAAAAAAGGGAAAGATGGGAATTTCCAGCAATGCTGGGAAGAGGAAGGAGTGAAATGGAGAGAAATTAAGATAAATGAGGAGTGGAGACAAGGAGAAAACAACAAATGGGGGAGAAGTGTAGAATTTTCTCAAATTTGGGGATTCTGAGGCTCTGGCTCCTGCTGTGCTTTACATTCCGTTTGGCCTCAGGCAAGACACAAAAAGGAGGGTCTGGGAAAGCTTTTAATGTTGCACTTCTGGGAGGTAACTGGGCATCCAGTGAAGCAAAAACCACTCAGCTCCAGGTTGTTTTTCTCAGTTTAAGCCAAATCCATTCAATGCAGCAGGAAACTTGTCTGACTATATCAGTACATTGCAGGTGCCTGAAGGGTTGGGTGTGCACCTTGGTTAGCACAGGATGGAAACCCCAAAAAGTTCACAAATTTACATCAAATGAGCCTCAGTGTCCCATGTTTCAGACACATTTGGGGCTCTGACTCACAAGGAATTTCCTGGGGAGACGACACTGGGTGACAGCAGAGAGTTTGTAAATAAATAAAACAACCCTGAGAATCTGCTGAGATGCTTTGCCCTGCCTGCTGATCTTGATTTCCCTTTTGTTTAAAAATAATAAATAAATTAAAAAAAAAATTCAATGAGAAGCACCAGAGTTTAGAAATTGAGATTTTTTTCTGTGTGTCATTTGGCAGAATTTTCCAGGACACATTTTCTCCATTAGAAGTGCTGCCAATCAGAGATCTGTCCCCTGCTTGAATTTCTTGCTTTTTCTTTAAACCTGAAAAGTGGATCTTTGAAGGAAAAACTTAAATGAACTTCGAGGCAAAGCTGAAATGAACTTTTTAGTGCTGCTCGCAGAGCGACAGTGACTCACCAGCACAGAAAAAAACCTCCATTATATGGAGCATGGCCTTTGTTCCAAGGAATAGGGGATTTCAACAATAGCTTTAGAGATTTCTCCACAGCAAAGGAAGAAGTTTCATCTCTTCAGCTCCCTGGATGCAGCCCCGCTGCCTGTGCTGAAATTCTCCCTGGAAATAGGGGTGAGTTCCAGAAACTCGGCTGACAGGAGCCGTTGCAATGGAAAAAGGGATCTGAAAGATGCTTGGGAGAATGGAGTCAGCACGGCTGGGCCAACCTGCAGCTCCTCGAGTGCTTTTTTGATAATTGCTAAAACTTCCTGCCACTCTTGGAGCGGGTAAAAGCGAGATAAAGTGGCTGTTCAAGTGTTTAAGCTTGGAAATGAGAAATAATGATTTTTGGGCATGCTGTGAGGAATAAATCAGGAATGTGGGTCTAATATATTTTTTTTCTTTTCTGCTCTTATCAATTCTAGCCGTTGCAAGGCACCTCTAATTCGAACTGTACTTGTACAATGCTGGCTCTATAAAATTTCCAGGGATAAATAAACACGCAAGCGCCTTTGTTCAGAGCTGCAAATTGAGTCCAGGCCACAAAACCCTGAAACTGGGATCATATTGGCTAAAAGAAGCTGTTTCCTGACAGGAATTCAGTTTTAATAAACGCCCTTTCATTGCATCAGACACCCTGTGCATATTTAATATTTTTCCAGCTTTCAGATGAATTCCTGACAGGATCCAAGTGGCCTGGAGTTTTTCCTCCTGGATGGACACATTGGTTTCATCTCTCCTGTCCTGTCAGAGCTGCTCACAGCTTTCATCAGGATCTGAGCATTGCACTGCAAACATCTCTGGTGTCAGAGCTCGGAGATGCAGACAGGGAGCGATCATTAAGCGCCTCTGATGGGTTACGAGGTCCCTTCATACAACACTTGCAGCTTTTGATAAATTACCAGCTTGATGTTCTGAAAGCCTTTTTTTCCCCCTCTCTTGTCCAGAGCTCCTTTCAATCATTTCACATTCCATTGCTGGCTCTCACTTCTGGCTTTTTCTCTTTCTAGGCTCTGCCTCTTAAGCTGCCAGCTCGGCCTTGGAGACTCCTGCCACAGACCAATTTCCCGGCTAAAATCTTCTGCAAGGGCTTGGCACGGCTTAAAAAGAGTTACTCGTGCTGCTGCTGGCTGACAGAATTGATCCTGACTTTCAGAGGGTGTACCAGGCTTTAAGCTTTGCTGTCACCAACAAAAATACAATTTTTTGAAGGGGTAATCACCACGCTTGTGGTAATATTTAAACCTGTAGTGGTGGTGCTGATGGTTTTATTTTGTTGCCTGCTCCTGTGATTTTTATTAATTAAGAATAGAGGGAAATAAATAATGTCAGTGGTGGGGGGCATTTCCAAATTAAACTGTGATTTTAGTGGAGTCAGCAGCTGCCTCGGCTTTCCTGCCAGGGCAGCAGTTTTGTTTGCCAATAAAATACAGAGCAGGGGATCTCAAAAGGAGATCTGGGGCTGCCTGGAGCCTTCAAACCTGTGATCCTTAGTGCACTGGGGGCTAATAATAATAATAATAAACAACTAATAATGAGTGTTTGGGAAGGGTTGGGTTACCTGTGATGCCTTCTCAGGCTTACCTAAACCACAGTCAGGACAAAATTGAGAGAATCCAGAGCAGTTCTGTTATTGTAGGGCCTTCAGGGCCATTCAGGGCAGTCCCAGCCCAGCCAGGGGCTGCACCCACAATGGACAATGGCTCACGGCTTTTTCACCCTTTCTCACTTTTGTCCATTTGCACATCGGGCCTGAATCCTCCAATTGCAGCTGCAGCCAATGCAGTCAAAAACTCCAACTTGGCTCCCCCAATTCTCTCTTGTTTCCATCTCTTGGGGCCTGGCCCAGGGAGGTGTCCTTGAGTTTGGGGCTGCAGAGGAATTGTTTTGTGTGAAAATGGGAGAGCAGGAGCTCAGCACTGTCTGTGGAGTCTGGAGTTAAACATTGGAGAATCCCAGGGGTACAGAGACATGCAAATAGAGAAACTGAAATCCTGAGGCATCAGATTTAACAGCTGCTCCTTCTCCTTACTCCAGTGCTTGCCACGGGAGGGAATTTGACCTGGGAATTATCTCTGTGTTAATCTGAGTATCCCATAGTTAATTGTGGAACTGGACACCATACCAAGTGAATCAAACCCTTCCTCTCATCTTTTCTGCCTCCTATTGCATCTTCCATCTTTTCTGAACTTTCTGAAGTACAAGGGACAAGCGGGTCAAAAATGGGAAGAAAATGAGAAGCCCTTGGCCTGGCGCCTGCCTTGGCACGGTGTTGATTAGGTTTTAATTGGCAATTCTTGCCTCTAATATAAGATAATTGCAGAGATTTTCAGGAATAGTCATAGAATAGGAAGAAAAGACACATCTGAGTTGTGCTGGAGGAGTTTAATTAAAGACTTTTCAAAGTGCAACAGATGGTGCTTTGCTGGGTGGGACGAGAGGCGTGAGGCCTCTCTGTGGACGTGGTGTGATGGTCAGAGCTTCTCCTCCCTCCTGCCTGGAGATGTTCTCCAGCACTTGGACAATTCAAGGATAATGTACAATTCAAGGATAATATACAATTTGTGTTTTGGTCCGAATTATAAAGCCCTTTTTCAGGAAGTGCAGTCAGGCAGGCACAGTGTAAAATTCCTGCTGTGTTTGTGAGGCAGGGCTGTCCTACTCAGCTTTTCGCTTTCATTGAGTTGTCCTCAGGGGGGAAGGGAGAAGGTTTAGATGGGATTTTGGGCAGGAATTGTTCTCTGTGAGGGTGCAGAGGCCCTGGCACAGGGTGCCCAGAGAAGCTGTAGCTGCCCCTGGATCCCTGGAAATGTCCAAGGCCAGGCTGGACAGGGCTTGGAGCACCCTGGGACAGTGGGAGGTGTCCCATGGCAGGGGTGGCACTGATCTTTAAGTTCCCTTCCAATCCAAACCATTCTGAGATCCTATAAAACCTGGAAGAATGTTTTTCTCCCCCTAGTGCCCAGCATTATCAAAGAGTAACCTTCAAAAAAGAAAAAATAACCAATACTGAACATTACAAGGGAGAATCCTTCTTTAGTGAGAGTCCACATGGGTCTTCAGATTCCAGGGAAATCCTAAAACTGCAGAACAACCAGCTGGCAAACAGGGAATATTTCACCTGGGTGTTGAAGGATATGAAGATATTTGTGACCCTGCAGGGCCCTGTTCTCAGGGATTTTGGGCAGACAGACAGACCCAAGAGGTGATGACAAATGCTCTTCCCGTTTTCCTGGTAGGTGCTGAAAGGGCAATCATTTCCTCCCGTTTAAAGGAGTTTTCTCCCGTTTTAGCCCTGCTGCAGGGAGCTGCCCTGGGGTTCACTCCGTGCCCATCTCCCCTTTCTGCAGCTCGGGTTCCCTCTCCCTGTGGCTGTGCTGTGATCCCTGCAGGGCTCGGGTTACACAGAGCTTCACAAAGGCTGCTCGAGGAACATTCCAAAATAAATCCAGAGCTTTTCTCCTTTAGGAGCCGCTCACCAGCTCCCATGGCTCGGGCTTTGGCTTGGCTGCTTTCGCTCTGGAGCCTGAGGACCTTCCTCAGAGGTGAGTGGGTGACTTCCTTGCACAGGCAAACTTCATTTTCTGATATGTTCAATTTTGTTTTGAGTGTTGCTGGTGCTGTCACCTTTCCCAAGCTATTGAGCATTAGAAATGCCAGTTGTTTGTTTAATTTTGGTTATGAGGTGTGGCTCATAACCATCCTTTTGATGGTTCTAAAAAGATTCCCAAGAAATCTTTTTGGGAATTCATTCAGGAGAGATGACAGAGAAGGTGAGCAGTGCATTCACCAAGAAGTGTTAATTTTCCAAAGAGAAAAAAAAAAACAACATGAAAATACCACTGTGCTCTGATAACAATAATCCCAAAGAATTTGTCTGAGTGTGTAACAGAAGGAAGAAAAGCCTGGAACTCTCCTCCCCACCCTACACAGGTTTGGATCCTTGTGAGGAACTTCCTCTGAAATCCTCATGGTTACAAGAACAAACCCCACTTTTAAAAATTAAAATAATTCCTTAGAGCAGAGGCACACCAGAGTTTAAATCTGATAGCAAGAGATGAAAAATGGGAAACAAAAATTGTTTGTTCAGTTCTTCAAGCTCAGCTTTCACCTGTGCTTGCTTCTGTGAAAAATTTCTCACTTTCCTCTCATATAATGTGGTATCAAGAGATTTCCTAAACACAGGGATGGACTGAACAGCTGAAATAGAGAAAAAGTAGCAGGATTTTGGTTGAAATTACAATTTCTGGAATTACAGAATACACAGCACCTCCATCCCTTGGCTCTTTCCATCTGTGCTGTTTACACTCTCCTGAAAACTGAATTTTCCAACTTTCTGGCAAACAAAACGTGACCTTTGCTAAAGCTGAGGAAGGCATGGAAAAGGCTCCCTGCTACCTGTCAGAGGTGGATGGCTTAATTTGATAAAGCACTTCAAATTGGGGATTTTCCCCCAGGATTTTTTACTCAGAATATTTACTTAGAAATCTTGACAGAACAGATTTGGAACTTTTCTTTATTTTAGCCATGAAAACTTAAGAATGAGTGTGACAACAGGGAAATAATGATATTGCATCAAGGTGTGGCAATAAATGGCCGTTCAACTCGGAGTTTTGAATGTTTTTTAATGATATCTTAAATTTATTTGATTTTTTTGTTGTTTCAGGAGCCTTTTCCCTCTCAGCTGAGTGCAGCATGGACTGCCAGAGGCACTGCCTCATCAACTGCAGCTCGGGCCATTATTACACGGCTGGCAACTGCCTGGAGTGTCCAGCAGGCTTCTAGTAAGTCCCCTGAAATAAGAATTGAACTCTCGGGACATTCAGAATATTCTGAGGGTCATAATGCAGGTCTGGAGGTGAGGCACAAATTAAAAAAATCCCCACAGTGTCATTTTTTATATGGGAATAATCAGCTGAGCAGGAAAACTTCTCTATTTGAGTTAAAATCTGTGGTTCTGTGGTCACAAACTTGATTTTTGAGCAGTGGGTGAAGGGGGATGGTCCTGTATTCACACAACACCCACGCTGGCTGATTGGGGATGGAAATAAAAAAAAAAAAGACAGGATTTAATCGTCCAACTTCATTATTTGTGATCCAGCTGCCCTGGAGGCCAAGCAGCTCCGAGGAAATGCCCATTGGGAACTGCCAACGAGCTGACAGCTCAGGGAAACATCTCAGCTTGCCAGGTGAGCTGCAGAGAGCCAGCAGGTGAAGCTCTTTCTGCCTCTATTCCCACCTATTTTGCTTCTCCTCAGTCTGCTTTGAGATTTTCCAGGAAATTCCTGCCCTTTTGGGCTCAAAAAGAGCAGGTTGTCCCTCCAGGTATCCAGAACAGAGCTCTGCCTGCTTCTCCCACTGCCAGCAAAAAGCACCTGCGGGGATCTCAGATGCTGAAAAACATCCAAAACCCCTCCTGGCACCGGAGCTGGGGATCTCTGGAGCTGCTGGTTTGCATTATTTGTGTAAAAAAACATGAAAAATGTGTGGTTTTGTGGCTGTGGTGGCTCTGTGCAGTCCCCATGGCTACCTGAACCTGGAGAGCAAGGCTGGCTACCAGCCATGTCCCAAGGGCCAGGTGTGCCCTTATGGACACAGCAGGCAGTTACAAAGCCTGAAATCCCAGGGGAAACCCCACTTTTAAAAATTAAAGTAATTCCTTAGAGCAGAGGCGTGCCAGAATTTGAAATCTGATAGCAAGAGATGCAAAATGGGAAACAAAAATTGTTTGTTCGCTTCTGTAAATTCAGCTTTCAGGTGTCGCACTTTCTGAGATTTTCCTGAGTTTTGCCTGAGTTTTTCCTGAGATTTCTCTGAGTTTTTCCTGAGATTTTCTGCAGTTTTTTTCGCAGTTTTTCGTGACTCAGGCCTCCCTGGGAAGCTCCTTTTGAGCCCAAATCTGACCTTTTTCTGCTGTGGGTTTGTGTTTTCCCCTCAGCCCTGTCCAGCAGGTCAGCAGCCGAACCCAAGCCGCACCTCCTGTGTCCCCTGCCCTTCCTCCCTCTCAGCCGAGGACCCCAGGCCATGCCAGCCCTGCCCAGCAGGTGAGTGCATCTCACAGGTGCCTTCTGTGCTCATTAAAACCCAGAATTTAATGAGACTGGAGTGGCATTTTGCTCTGGTGACACTTCTGTGACAGAGGGAGGCTCCTTGTGTTACGGTAAAGACAGAGGTTAAAATGAATCCCAAAAAAATCTGGACAAAGCTCCAGAGAACTCAGGAAGGGCAGAAATGAAAAAGAGAAAACTCCAAGGCTCACAGGAGGTTCTGATAACCCTCACAGGAGGTTTTGATAACCTCACACGAGGTTCTGATAACCCTCTGTCTCAGTTTGAGACAATGTTTCAGAGCAAAACAAAAGTCTCCTCCCACCAATATGAAATAGATGTTTGGGCAAAAGTGAAAAGAAAAATAGTTTATTAACAAAACAAGGTGCCCACAGGACATAGATTAAAGAAATTTAGTAACTGTTGGATATTTAAAACTCAGGAATGCATGCTGCCCCCTCACCCCACAGCCGCTTGGCCACGTGGTGTGGAGAATAACATGACGTGACTCCTGTCCCTGGGGAAAAAAAAACAAAAGAAAAAAAATGCATGCGGTGCTTGGGCAACAGTGAAAAACTTGATGGCAGTCCTCTCCTCACTNAGCTCCAGAGAACTCAGGAAGGGCAGAAATGAAAAGGGGAGAGCCCCAAGGCTCACAGGAGATTCTGATAACCCTCACAGGAGGTTCTGATAACCCCCTGTCTCAGTTTGAGACAATGTTTCAGAGCGAAACAAAAGTCTCCTCTGAAGTGAAAAAAAAATTGATAATTTTTTCCCACCAATATGAAATAGATGTTTGGGCAAAAGTGAAAAGAAAAATTGTTTATTAACAAAACAAGGTGCCCACAGGACACAGATTCAAGAAACTTAGTAACTGTTAGATATTTAAAACTCAGGAATGCATGCCACATTCTGCCCTCACAGCTGCTCGGTCACGTAGTGTGGAGAAAAGATGGTGGCTCCTGTCCACAGGAAAAGGCAACAAAAGAAAAAAAAGTCCATGTGGCGCTTGGGTAACAGTGGAAAAAACTGATGGCAGTCCTCTCCTCACTGTGGATGAGACAGAGGGCTCAGTGTGCTTTTCTGTGGCCAGTTTCTCTTCTTCTGGAGTCCGGGACGATACAGAGCGGCGCCGGTTGTCCCTGCCAGCCACCAAATTGCTCCAGAAGGAAAATGACATGAGTTGGAGAAGGGGTGGCAATCCAGGGAGAGCAGTTTGCCCAAGCTAACAAACACGAGCTAGCTAAACGGCAACAACGTAACTCCTTTGCACACAGCAAGCAGGACTCCCGCAGCGCAAAGCTGAGTTCAAAAAGCAAATGGCTGCACAGCAGCTCCGCCTTTTAAACTGCCCGTGCCACCCCTGCCCCTTCTTCAGGGTCAGGTTTAAAGGCACAGACGCCTTTTGGGCATACAAGCAGATGGAATATAGGAATAGAGTGTTACCATAAAATCAACACAAGACACCCTCACAGGAGGTTCTGATAACCCTCGCAACTGCCTGGTGGTGGCAGAGGTGCAGCTGATGCAGCCCTGGGGTGGAATTCAGGAGGTGCAAACCCTGCTGAGGAGCAAGGGAAGTCTTTTTCTTCCTCTTCTCATGCAGAAAGCAGAGCTCTCACTCCCTGATTCTGAGCTGATCATCTGCAAAATTGATTCCCCCACAGCTGCAGCTCTCTCCACTCCAGGCCTTGATTCAGTGGCTGCCACAAGTGCCATTTGTCGTGGGAGCTGTCGGCATTAGGAACCAAAGAGGGGAACGCTGATTTCCTCTCCTAATTCCTCTTTCTGCTTGTCGCTCTCACAGAAACACCAGCCAGCTGTGAGCTGTTGAGGGTGTCACTGAGATGCAGAATGAGGCAGCAGGGGAATAGACTAAAAATATTTTACTGCCTTTTGAAATTCTGACTCTTCAGTGAGAGGGCAGGAGAAGCCTTCTGGCGCTGTATGGCCACTGGCGCCGTACAAAGAGACTTTCCTGCAGAATTCAAACCCTGGAGCATCCCAGTGAATGAGTAAAAGCCCAGTGAGGATTTGGTGGTCCAAGATGAGCTTATTCTTTGTGATTGTTTCCTCTGAATTATCCCTGTGGTTCTTTGCAGATAAATCCTGTTCTGTCCTCCAGCACAGCCCCTGGCCAGGGAATTTTGGGGCTGCAGGGAGCAGCAGTGTCACCGCTCAGACTCTAATCTCCATTTCTCAGCCCCTTGAACCCTCAGGAAAGGCCCTTTAGGGAGTGGGGTGTGGCTGCCAGATCCTGAGAGGATCAACAATTACAGCCTGACTTTTTTTCCATGTTTTTCTCTCTCCTCCAAACCCGTAATTGCAGCAGGAGATGATACAATGGGCGGCCCCAGGTGACTCCTGTAGAGCAATCAGCTCAGTAACTCAATCCTCCTGAATGTAATTAGAGCCCCTCTTAATAAATAACGAATTCCTGTGCTCAGGATGCCTCACCTGTTGTCCAGAAAGATGGGAGAGCTCAAGGGATCAGGATCTCAGTGGCTCAGATCCAATGGGGGAGAGAGGAGAGCAGAGGATTTCTGTTATTCCAGGTACAGACACAGAATATCCCGTGCTGGAATTTGTTCTGAAATTTGGACAGATCCCAAAGCCCTGAGGCGATAAGGAGCTGGAATTCCATCACCAGCCTGACATTCCCATGTTCTTTCTCTGTCTCAGACTGATTTTAATGACACATAATCTGTGCATTTAGCGCTGCCTGCGTGAGAGAAGTTCACCACGGTGGATTTCAGCGTTGCAGCAGCTCAGTTAATCCTGCTTTACTTTTCTTTTTGCCCTTCCATATCCATCTGGAGTTTAGGAAACCACTTGATTATCCAGATCTGCAAAACCTTAATTGGGAAGAGGAATTAATTCTGGGTGGTGTGAGGATTTTGTCTCTCAGTGTGCAACTGGCAGAGGATTTTAAGTGAAAGATGGAGCATTGAACTGTGGAGAGGAATGTGATCCTTGGAAAAATAACAAGAACACATCAGCTGATCTTTAATTTCCATGATCCTGGAAAGAGCAGAAGAATTGGAGTAGAAAGAGATAACAATTAACTCTAACCATGCTAATAAAATTAAATTTAATTTATTTATGTTTTGAATTTTAAAATATCATTGCATGTTTTGAATTTTAAAATATCATTGTGAGTTAAATATTTGAGTTTCCTCTGCCAGCCCAGCTTTACAAAAAGAAGAAACATTTTTAGGCAGGTAAAAATGTTACCTGAGGTGCCCAAAATGTCTGTTCTGAATGAAAAGGGTTTTGTTTGTTCGATTCTTTCCAGGTCACTTCTGTCCTGATGGCCTTGAGGTCCCTCCATGCCCAGCTGGGAGCTTCAAACCCAAGGAGGGAATTCCCAGAACCAGCAGCAACACCTTGTGCTTGCCAGGTCTGTGCCCTAAAACATTATCTCTTTGGGTTGCTGAGGTCAGTTGTGAAGAAAAAGTCGGAAATTTTTTGTTTTAAAAGTTTGTTCGACAGCAGCTTTGCACAGGACACTTTTTAACACTATCAGTTAAATTTTCCAGCACAGTCTCCTCACTCAGATCCCTTTCTGAGCTCTCTCATGAGTGGGAACAGAAAAGGAACACAATAAAAGTTGACCCCTTGGGAAAAGTGTTCTTTATTTGTGTTTGAAGCACTCACAATAGTCCTCAGCCCATTCCTGCAGCCAGGGGAAATGATGTTATAGATCAGGGAAAGTTTTTCTATTATAACAGCACAAAACCTCACAGGAATTTCTGCCTTCAGAAGCTGCAGAAACCCTGCCCTTGAATTTAAAAAAACTCCAAGCAGATGAAGGAATTTGTCGTGTTCTGAGTGCTGCAAGGCAGCAGAGCGAGGCTTCCACAGATCTCCAGCTGTGACTCTTCCTTCTAAATATTTGTGTTTTGGCTCGGTTTTGTAAAGCAGCAGAACTTTGTTTTGTACACACAGGACTGAGTCACCCTAATGACTGGGAAAGTGTTGAAAATGATGAGATTTTAGTTTAGGAATGGTGAAAATAAGTTGAAAAGGCAGAATAATGGGGGTTTGTTGGTCTTTTCTGGTGGTAAATCTTTGCTCAGGAATGGAAAGGGAGACCTGGTTTTCTGTCACGATAATCACACGTGGCTGAGGCTTGCTCTGCCTGGCTCTGAGCATTTCAGAGCACCTCAGTGTCTCTCACAATGGTATTAAAATGCTTTTGCATCCCTAACAAAGCTGAATAAACAGGAAAATCGAGGGAGATTCAGTCAACTCACCAAAGAAATCCTTGGCCCAAGCCCAGGATGTTTTATCCAGGGTCACAAATCCCATTCAGGAGCACAAATCTGGAGTTCAGGTGCTCCCTTTGCAACTCTTGGACTCCTCCCCTCACTTGCCAAAGAAAAAATTCTCTCCTTCAAAACCAAGCCAGATTTTTTTTTCTATCTGATATTTTTTTTCCCATCTGATATTTTTTTTTCCCAACAAATGACTCAGCTGCTAAAGTGTCTTGACTGTTGAATGATTTTTTTTTTCTTGACTCAAAAGCAAAGCCTAGGAAATTGCTGCCTTCCGCCCACTCCTGGAATTAAAACCAGAAGTGCATTTCAGTGGTGCAGCCATGAGCAAACCTCACATCTCATCGAGGCAGCCAAATTCAACAGACAGGGCCATTGGCACCTGAATGGGAAAAAAAAAAAAAAGGAATCAGGAACTGCAAAGTAAATTAGATTTAAGAACTCTTTGGCTTAAGAATGTAAGTTTTGTGCTGTGCCTGTGCTGCTTTGTGTCATGATGTTGTCATCTCTCCTAAGGAATATTTGGCAAAGGAGGATGATCCCTGAGGCACCCTTAGGCTTTAGTTTTTTTATTATAATTTATAATAATAATAATATTATTATATATTAACAATAATATTATTATTATTATTAACAATAATATTTATTATTATTATTACTACTATTATTACTATTAAAGCTTGCAGGGTTAGTTTTTTATTTAACACCCCTCAATTCTTATCAGAGCAGCTCAGAGCACGGAGCTGACAGGTTCAGCTCTTGCAGGAGCCACTCAGCTGCTCCAAATTCATCCAATCCAACACTACCCCCTCCTGGTTTTTCAGGAATTTCATTCCTGGCGTGGATGAGTCTCCACCAAACCCCCTTTGGTGAAGAAAAACTGAAGAAGGAAGAATAACTAATATTTCACAGCACCGCAGCAGGTCATAACCCCTTTGTGACCCGAAATCTCTGTGTCTTTAGGAGCTGGGCAGTGTTTGAAGTGCCCTGCCGGGTATTTCTGCCCTGCTGGAGCCGCTTTCCCCGTGCCCTGCCCGCCGGGCACACACAGCCCTGTGCCAGGGCAGGATGAGCCTGGGGATTGCAGATCGTGCCCGGCAGGGAGGGCTTGCACCCAGCCTGGCCTGGCCCAGCCGGACACAGAGTGCTCAGCAGGGTGAGCTGCACGGTTTGCTGTGTCTCTGCCTGGATTTCACCTCCACACCTTCGGCTTTGTGCGGCTTTTTCTGCTTTTTCCTCCTTGCCTGTCCCTCAGCTCACCCAGCACGGAGGTGGTGTTTTTCCTTGTACCAGGAATATTTTTGCAGCTTCCAGACCTGTTTTCCTTTAAGTGGTTACCTCCAAAAACTTCCTTCAGGCCCTCATGGTGGGTCTGGACACAAAGGGAATAATTTTATTTCCTATTTTCCTCCCTGAACTCCTCCTCTGGGTCTGTTCACGAAGAGAATCATTTTGTGCTCCTGTTTTCCTCCTGAACCCTTCCGGTGTGTCTGGACACAAAGGGAACCACTTTCTCCTCCTGTTATCCCTGAACCCCTTGTGATGGCTCTGCTCACAAAGAGAATAATTTTCTCCTCCTGTTTTCCTTCCTGAACCCCTCCTGATGGCTCTGGACACAAAGGGAATCACTTTTGCTCCTGTTTTCCTTCCTGAGCTCCTCCTGTGGATCTGTTCACTAAGGGAATCATTTTGTGCTCGTATTTTCCTCCCTGAACTCCTCCTGTGGCTCTGCTCACAGAGGGAATCGTTCCCCACAAATGGAATAATTTTCCCCTCCTATTTTCCTCCTGAACCCCTCCTGATGGGCAGTTTGGTGCTGCTGCCTCCCAGGGTTGTTGTTTCCTGCCAGCAGAGGAATTCTCAAATCCCCCCAGGACCCCAGAGCAGCTTCACCCTTGGAAATGTGGGAAAGGTTCTTTCCCCATTGCCAGCTGAGGGGATGGAATGAAAAAATAACAGAGCCATCTGAAAGAAAGAACAGCAAAAAGAGCCCCTGAGACTGGAATATCTGGCATAGATTTAAGGAAAAGCATCATGAAATTCCCCCATCAGGTGCAGGTGGCTTTGTCCCCCGTGCCAAAATTTTATGGCAGTTTTTGGTGAATCAGCATGATACAGACTGTCCTGGTGGAGGAACCACAAAATCTGTGGTGGAAAAAAAAAAAAAAAAAAAAAAAAAAAAAAAGAGCAAAAATGAGGCCAGGCTGTGCATCCCACAGCTGTGAGCAACATGGCCTGGCTGAGCACCCACTTTGGGTGAAAAAAGTCCCACACCCGGTCCATCCGCAGAGTTTCACCTGAATTCTGCGTTATTGCTGCATCAAGTGCTGCAGCTTTTCCCCAGCTCCTCCACCCCAATATTCTGTAGGGCACAGGCTTTGCCTCCCCCTGGCATCCACCCCATCCCAGCTCTGTGTTCTGTCCCCAGGTACGTGTGCCCAGCAGGCTCTGCCAGCCCTCACTCCCCCAGCAATGCCTGCCCTCCAGGGACTGTTGGCCACCAACTGGATCTCTTTGACAAATCCCAGTGTGAGCCCTGCCCTGCAGGCTTTGTCTGTGCCAGAGGTACGTGGATTTAGCACAAACTGAGCTGGGTTTTTTTTGGATCACAGACCCACCAGAGTGGTCAGAGAGTCACAGAGGACAAGGGAGAAGGTTTGGATGGGATATTGGGGAGGAATTGTTCCCTGGGAGGGTGGGGACAGCCTGGAATGGATTTCTCAGAGAATCTGTGGCTTGAAATTTCCAAGGTCAGCTGGACAAGGCTTGGAGCACCCTGGGACAATGGAAATGTCCCATGGCAGGGGGTGGCACTGATCTTTAAGTTCCCTTCCAATCCAAACCATTCTGAGATCCTATAAAACCTGGAAGAAAATTTTTCCCCCCCTAATGCCCAGCATGATCAAAGAGTTACCTTGGAAAAGGAAAAATTAGCGAGCAATGAACATTACAAGGGAGAATCCTGCTTTAGTGGGTCCATCTGGGTCTTCAGGCTCCAGCACAAACCCAGATCTGGGTCCCAGTGCAGCCCTGGCCCCACAGGGATTGTTTGTGCCAGAGGTGTGTGTTCAGCACAAATCTGAGCAGTTTTTTTGGGAACCACGATCACAGAACCCACCAGAAATGGGTCAGAGAGGTATCACAGCCATGGGAAATGGGAAAAAAAAACTTCCCTCTGTGCTCGCTGGGCGAGGTAATTTTGCTGTGAAGTTTTCTCTTTGTGCCATCCCCAGGTGATGTTTTAACCCCATGACCTCGAGGCAGATGCTTTTTCCAGCTTTCTGAGGTTTTTAGCTTCTTTGTGGCCTCTCCACCTCCATCCCCACGCCAGCTTTGGGCAGGGGCACCGTGTAGGAATTGGTGAATAATTGCTTTAGTGGCAGAACCTCGGTCAGCACAGGAAATCATTGTTGTCATCCCATTTTAAACGGGGGAAAGGCACAAAACGAGGGGGAAATTGAACTCAGGAGAGCTGAAATTTAACTCAGAGAGTTGAAAATTTTGGGAATCGGGTGGTGTGGAGCCAACACGCTGCCCTTTGCTGCTCTCCCATTTCTGCAGGAGTCATTTTAGGGTGTTTTCACAGGAACAGGGGGGAAGCAGAAACCGCCCAACCCGTGCCCTGTTGGTCACTACTGCCCGGCTGGCACCAAGCCCTCGGCCCAGCCCCGGTGTCCCCCGGGCACCTGGAGCAACAGGACAGGGCTGTCCTGGGCACAGGAGTGCTCCCCGTGCCCTGCAGGCTGGTTCTGTGCAGGAGGAGCCCGTGCCCCCACCGGGATGTGCAGTTCAGGCCATTACTGCCCTCCAGGTAGGCAGCTTCTCCAGCAATTCGGCACTTTGGTTATGAATTTCTGGCTTTGTAGACTGATAAAATGGTATTTTTTGCATCGTGGTGTGAAGTTGGATAGCAATTGTCACTGTTTTGTGCTGTTTTATGCCATTATTCTTTTCCCCCTTAATTAAGTGAACTGTACAAGGGCAGCCTTACTGCCATAATATGCATTCTTTGACTCATTTTAAAAGCATTTATTTTCTCAGTACTTAACTATTCTAGATTACTGAATAACAAGAATTTACTAATGCTTTCCTAAATAGTTTCTAACTAAATAGGTTTACTTGTAATCATAAAATAAGACTGTGAAGGGAGCTCTAGATACTCAAAGAACAGAGGCAAAGAATTAAAATGTCCCAATCAAGTACCTGGTAGAAGCAATCAGACCAGGTGTGGTATAATTCTAAATTAATTTCAGTCTAAATTCAGATCTTCCTGCAAAAATTCTGCAACAATTGCTAAATGCTGATTTTTTTTTTTTTGTTGTTGTTATCAGAGCTGCGAGCAGCGATTCTTTTAATACATAAATATGTATTTACAATTAAATCATGTAAACACTAAACAGCAACAAAACCCAGGAGGCCTCCCTGCTTTGCTGTGTTCAGATGGAGATTTAGGGTGGTTTCTCTGCTCTCTTTTTCTCGGAAAGGTGCCTGGAGGAGCACCCAGTTCCCCTGCCCTGCGGGATCCTACAGCACCAGGCTG
>CM019214.1:123191043-123221000 GCA_009741485.1 Malurus cyaneus samueli
TATAAACACCAAGGTAATACCCCTTTACCCTACTGCTTCTCATCATTCTCCAAGCAGCCAAAAGGCAGCAATGCTCATCCCTGCCCCTCTGTGCTCTCTCTCTTTAGGGCCGCTCAGTCTGGCTTGTAGGGAGCTGCCCGAGGATGTTCTGCAGTGAGCCAGGCCTGGCTGTCCCCCAGGATTGCCCCAGAGGCCGATTCTGCCCGGCTGGCAGCTCCCTGCCCCTGCCCTGTCCTGGGGTAAGGGTCACTCACAGGGTTGTTTTCCCAGCAGGGATTTTCAGAAGGTTTCCCAGCCCTCGGCAGGACATCCAGCGTTTTTTTTCTGTGCAGGGAACGTTCATGGATGTGGAGAGGGCAGGTTCCTGCAAGCCCTGCCCTGCAGGGATGTTCTGCAGCAGAACTGGGCTGTCTGAGCCAGAGGGACAATGCCAACCAGGCCATTACTGCAGCCAGGGCTCCAGCACCTCCTCACCCGTGAGTGATGAGATCCCACATGGCTCAGAACCTCCTGGCTCTACCAAAGCTTTCACCAACTGAAAATAATTCATTTTCATTTCAATTCCCTGGCTGCAGGTGGGGCTGCCATTTGGAGATCTCTGCCCACCAGGACATTACTGCCCAGCTGGCACCGGGCACCCCAAGGAGATGCCATGTCCTGCTGGCACCTGGAATGGCCAGAGAGGTGCCCAGGATGTCACCTGGTGCCTGCCTTGTGCCCCTGGCTTTTTCTGCAATATGTCTGGCCAGGATGCTCCTGGGGGAATTTGTGCACAGGGTGAGGCAAAGGCAGAACTTCTTAGAAACTGCTTTGGACTTGGGGGAAGAGCTCAAATGTTTGGACTTGGGGGAAGAGCTCAAATGTGTTGGACTTGGGGGAAGAGCTCAAATGTGTTGACTTGGGGGAAGACTCAAATGTGTTGACTTGGGGGAAGAGCTCAAATGTGTTGGACTTGGGGGATAGCAGCTCAAATGGTTGGACGGGGGAATAGAGCGCTCAAATGTGTGGGAGAGCATTTGGACTTGGGAAGAGCTCAAATTTGAGTGGAAGGACTTGAACTTGGGGAGACCAAATTTACTTGAAGAACTCTAAATGTGAGAGGTCAGTTTCTGTTTTAAGGGTATTACTGCACGGGAAGAACGAAGACTGCAAAGCCAGAGGATGGTGTCACTGGAGATCTCTGTCCTCGGGGACATTTCTGCCCTGCAGGATCAGCAGCGCCTTCCCCCTGCCCCAGTGGGGAATACAGCAGTGACATAGGTCAGAGTGCAGAATGGAACAGGGCAGGTGGGCAGGAATGCAACAGGTTGGGAGTGCAGCTTTGGAACAGGTCATGGAAATGCGAAGCAAGGTCAGGAGTGTAGCAATGCCACAAGTCAGGAGCTCAGAAATTCAGCAGGTCAGGAATGCAGAAATTCAGCTGCAGGTCAGGAGTGTAGAAATTCAGCAGGTTAGGAATGCAGCAATGCAGCAATTCAGCAGGTCGGGGGTGCAGAAATTCAGTAGGTCAGGAGCTCAGAAATCAGCAGGTTGGGAATGCAGCTTTGGAACCAGTCATGAAATTCAGCAGTGCCACAGGTCAGGAAATGCAGCTTTGCAACCCCAGTGCGACTCAGGGGAGATGTAAACACGGATTGCAGTTTTTTTCTGCATCCAGGAAGGTCTGGAAAGCTGCTGCCCATTGGGAATATCCAATCTTTTGGGGCAGTGGGGTGCAGAAAGGGGTGGAGCAGGGATGTTTTGTTATTTTTCCCCTGGGATGGATTTCCCCGCCCGATGTGTTGGAGGTTTGTGGCAGTGACAGCGCTCAGAAAGCTCTCAGCAGCTTTCCAGCTTTCCCTCTGTCCCTCCTGCCACCTAACGGGGACACCTGGAGGTGACCAGGCTGCTGAAGTGGAGTTTGCTGGATCAAAAGCTCCCAGAAGAAATTCATATTTGAGGCTGTTTACTGTGGAGAGCTGAAAAAAAAAAAACCCAAATTTTATTTTGGTATCTGCTTTTTTTAATTTTATTTTTTTTTTTTTTTCTTCGCATTTTTTCCTTTCTATTTAATTCTGTGTTCTCTTTTAACTCCTGCATTTCCCTCACAGGCCAAGACAAATGCTTTCCTTGTCCTGCTGGCTTTCACTGCTCCCAGGGGCTCCGTCGCCGCTGCCCCCCCGGCTTCTACTGCCCTCAGAAAACTGGCAGCAGCTTTTATCCTTGTCCTCCTGGCACTTACAACCCCTCCTATGGCCTGAGCCGGGCTGAGAGGTGCCAGCAGTGCCCTGCAGGTGAGGGAATGCTCTGATTTCCCTGCCAGGACCTGTCTGGGAGGGGGATAATCTCTGTGTAGCTCTCCCTTCCCAATCCTCCGGTGCGTTCTCACCTCTAGGAAATGCAAATGTAAAAATCCCCAGTCCAAAAAGGATTCCTGGTGAGCCACAGGTTTTTTTGGAGATGGATTAGGATGGGGTTTTGACCCTGTTATGCTGATGTTGAGGGATTTGATCCCTCAAAGCCTTCCCTGTGTTTTCAGCACAGCAGATCTCCTGCTTTGTCCTCCCAGTTTGCCGATTTTCTTTTCTCTCCGTGGTTTTCCAGGAATGTTCTGTGCAGAATGGGGATTGTCCTCTCCCAGTGGTCCCTGCTGGCCAGGATTCTTCTGCACAGCAGGTACAGAATTGAGGATTCAGAGGGCAGAAAGAGTGCAGAAATAGGAAGATGCAGCCCTTTGGATCCTGCTGTTGGTTATTCCACCCCGCCAAGGATTTCTGGATTTATTGTCCTGAGTTACAATCAGCTCCTCTCTCCTTTCTCCTCTGGGAACAGTTCTTTAGCCAGGGGGAATCAAACCTGCCCATGAGAAACAACCCAAATCACTCAAGGTAAATTGCTTTGCCTTCCTCATGCAGGAGCCAGTGTCCCAAACCCCAGTGGAGCCACAAACACAAGCAGTGGTGGCCCCTGCCCCCCTGGACACTTCTGCCCAGCTGGCACCAGCATCCCCCAGCCCTGCCCCGTGGGCACTTACTCAGACAGGTAAAGCTTCGTGACTCTCTGATGCTAATTTTCATTTTAGTTTTTGTTTGTCCCTTAGTCCTTTAGGCAATGAAGTGCATCCTCAGGGATGTCCTTGTACTGATCAGAAAAGTTTCGTGGTTGCTTTCATTTTTCCAGAGCTGAAGTCTCAGGGATGGTCTTGAACTGATCAGAAAAGTTTTGCGGTTGCTTTCACTTTTCCAGAGCTGAAGCCTCAGTGATGTCCCTGCTGAGCTTTCACCCTGAAACCCTGCTCTGTCCCCCTCAGGCTGCACAACGGGCACAATTCCAGCTGCACACAGTGTCCTCCTGGTCACTTCTGTGGTTCCAGTGGTCTCCCAGCCCCCTCAGGACCCTGCTCACCCGGCTACTTCTGCCTGCCCGGGGCTTCCTCACCGTCACCGCCCGGTGAGAGCGCTGGGCTGGACTGGGCTTTGGCAACAGGCAGCTTTCAAAAATTTCTCTTCTCCAAATATTCCTCCTCTCAGTCATCCAAATCCCTGTGTGAATTTTGTTTGAGGGTGAAGAAGCAGCTGCTTTGTTATAAAATGCAATTCTTGCGCTGAGCACTGGGGAAGTTGCGTATGTCAGCGTGTAACGGGCATAGCCGCTGTCATTTTATTGTCAATTATTTATAATAATTGAAATCATTATTCAGGAATAATTTCCAGGGAAGAGTTCCAACCCCTGCCTCTTCTCCCCATGTCTCAGGTGTGTGGGAGAAAGGAGGCCCGTGTCCTGTGAGCCATTTCTGCCCAGGAGGAAGCAGCTTTCCCTCACCCTGCCGTGCAGGGACCTACAACAACCTCTCCAGACAAGCTCTGTGCTTCCCCTGCCCCGCCGGCTACTTCTGCCCAGAAAACACCACCAGCTACAGCACCAACCCCTGCCTGGCTGGATTCTACTGCCCCAAAGGTCAGGGGGGCCCTGGGGACTGGTTTGGCCAGGCTGAAACCTCCTCCTTAAATGATAGAAATCATCTTGGTGAACAAAATGTTGAAGTGTCAGCCTGGTTCTTTGCAGAAAAAAAAAAAAAAAAAAAAAAAGAAAAAAAAATAGTATTTTAAAGTATAGCTACACTTCATAAATCAAATTGAACAGCACCCAGAGGCTGCTTTGGGCACAGAGGGCTGTGGGGATCAGCAGTGGGATGGACTGGCAAGGGTGGCATGAGGGGATGCAGCAGGATTAGGAGCCAGGAGTGTTTTTATGGTCCATTAAAGGTTCCTGCTCTCTTTATTCCACAGGGACCAGGTTTGCCACCGAGTTCCCCTGTCCCAGGGGCTACTACAACCCTGACCCCATGAGCCAGAGCCTGGACAGCTGCCTGCCCTGCCCACCTGGGCACTACTGCGGGAAGGAGGGGCTGACTGCTGCCTCGGGCCGGTGTGACCCAGGTGAGTGTGGCACAGCACAGCCCTTGGGACACCCTGCTTGGGGTGCCACTGCTTCCACTCTGCAGCTCTTCTCTTCCAGCCTGTTGGCTGGATTCATGAGCTGTTGGCATTCAGCAGGATTGAGCACTCCTGGGGTGATGTGGTGGCCAGGTGAGCCCCAGAATGTGCCTGGTGGCCAGGAGCAGGCTCTGCATCCGCCCTCTGAGCTGAACTGAGCCCTGCGGCCACACAGCAAAAGTACTGAAATTTAGCTTGCAACATCTCTTATCACCTGTATTAATATGGTATTAGCAAATAATATACATGTTATAATATATATAAAATATTATTTGTTAATATGGCATTATATGGTATTAACAAATAATATCATATTATAGTATACATAATTATATGCATATTATTTGTTAATATGGTGTTATATGGTATTAACAAACAATATACATATTATTGGTTAGTGTGGTATTATATGGTATTAATATATGGTATTAATTTATGGAAAATGATGGCCTGGTGGTGTTCAGCTGTTTGTTAGGAGCCTGTCCCACATATCACACACAAAGCCATCCCAGTGGTGTTATTTGGGATCATTTTGGGGCTCTGTCCCTGCCAGAGCTCCTCATCCCGTGTTCTGTTCCCAGGCTGGTTTTGCATCTCAGCAGCCTGGACCTCTCAGCCTTTCGACCTGGACAACTACACCAACGCCAACTGCCTGTGCCCGGCCACTGCCACCGGGGGCAAGTGCACAGCTGGCTTTTACTGTCCCCAGGGCAGCCCAGAGCCTGTCCCTTGTCCCCCAGGGCTCTTCTGCAACGCCTCAGGTTGGTGTCAGTGGGGAGCAGGACCATTCCTGCATCCAGGGGACATCCCTGCTATTTCCACGGAGATGCAGCCGTGCCCGTGGTGTTTTCCCTGCTTTTCTGTCAGCACTCTGAGTGCCACCAGCCTGTCTGTCCTGCAGGGTTGCCTGTCCCCAGCGGGGAATGCACTGCCGGGTTTTACTGTGCAGGAGGAGCTGCCAGCCCTAAACCCATGGATGGTGTGACCGGGAACATCTGCCCCGCGGGCTCTTTCTGCAGTAGGTACCCAGGAACATCTGCCCTGCAGGCTCTTTCTGCAGTAGGTACCCGGGAACATCTGCCCCGCGGGCTCTTTCTGCAGTAGGTACCCGGGAACATCTGCCCCGCGGGCTCTTTCTGCAGTAGGTACCCGGGAACATCTGCCCCGCGGGCTCTTTCTGCAGTAGGTACCCGGACATCTGCCCGCGGCTCTTTCTGCAGTAGGTACCCGGGAACATCTGCCCCGCGGGCTCTTTCTGCAGTAGGTACCCGGGAACATCTGCCCCGCGGGCTCTTTCTGCAGTAGGTACCCGGGAGCATCTGCCCCGCGGGCTCTTTCTGCAGTAGGTACCCAGCACGGGCATCTCATGGCACAGAGCTCCTGAAACACTGGCAGAGGGTTGGGTGAGGGAAACGGATCCGCAGACACCAATGTGATGACCAATGATCACTTTATTTGTAAAACAAGCTCTTTTTATCTATTTCATAAACTAAGCCTTCTACATAAATGGCAACTGTTCATTGGCTAATTTAGAAGTCTATCCATTACTTCTCAGCATATGATTGGTATATTTGCAAAAGCGTGTTTTGTATGCATTGCAGTTTTAAATCAGCATTTTCAGCATTTTGCTCCTTCTTCAATCGTTCTTTGTTCTTCAATTGCTCTTTGCTTCTACTTCTTACTATGTTTCTTCTTCATGGTCAGTGCAAGGTACATTTTACACTGCTGGAGTCACGTCCTTCTCTTTCCCATCCTCTTCTGTCTCATCATGCTTTATCTCATAGTCTGGGTTGCTCAGTAACAGCAAGTCAAGGCCTCATTCCCATAAGAACCCTCTAACAAAGATCCTTCTACAGCTGAGAGTGGCAGCCAGCTGCCTGGGGTCTGAGCATGGTGTCAAAGTCCCTGAGTCTTCCCCTAATTCCTCCCCTTCTTTGAAAGTGAGAAGAGACATCTCTATACCAATATCTCAGCATATTATATATCTTAATATATCAATTTATTATCTCATATCTTAATAATATATCTCAATATATATCAATATATATCAATATATTATATATGTCAAAATGTCAATATATTACCTCAATATCTCAATATATTATATATCTCAATAGGTCTCAGTATCTCAATATATTGTCTCAATACCTCATATTTATATATTAATATATAATATATATCTCATTATATATATATCAATATATTTCTCAATCTCAATTATTATATTATCTGATATATATCTCAGTGGATCTCATTATTAATATATAATGTATCAATATATTCATATATATCTCAATTTTCTACTTAATATCTCAAATATTATATACTCAGTATCAATACATTATCTTAATATCCCAATATATATCTCAATATATATCTCCATATATCTCAATATCTCAATTTATTCAATATCTCAATGTATCAATACATTAACGTAATATCCCAATTACATATCTTCAATATCTCAATTATATAATTGGCTTACCTCTTGGAAAAATGAAGCCAATAATGTCTGTCCCTCCCCTGCAGCACTGTTGGGTCTGTGAGTGAAAATCAAGGCTTCCCTGCTGCTGTTTTGTGCTCACCCAAGCCCTGAGTGCACCCATTTTGCTCATTCTTCCATTTTCCAGTTCTTTGTGTTTTCCTTCTCTCAGCTGCAGCATCAGCAGCGCCCCAGCCCTGCCCAGCAGGCACCTTGTCCAGCGTGCCAGGGAGCAGAGCCCTGTCCGAGTGCCAGCCTTGCCCCTCTGGCTTCTACTGCAAGGAGCCCGGCCTCAGTGCCCCAACTGGGGAGTGCTGGGAAGGTGAGAGGGGCATCAAACACCCGCAGGGTGGCACAGCACTTTTGGGATGTGCCCAAAGCACTGGGAGGGACAAACCCCACATTAATATGAGTCCCTGTGGAGAGGGAAAAGCCATTTCCCTGCTGGGAGAGGTGGCAGGAGCCAGCGGTGCTGCACCTCCAGAAAACAGGAGTTATGTTTAACAGGATCCAAATGTTGTTCTGTGCTGAACCCCCAGAAAACAGGAATTGTGTTTAACAGGATCCAAATGTTGTTCTGTGCTTCCCCCAGACAAGAAATGGCAGCTTCTTGTTGGCTCTTGAGCCCTCCTTGATCAAAGATTCGCTGCCCACCTTGAACATTTTCTGTCCCTCCCTGCAAAAGCCACAAGAGGTTAAAGCAGCTCAGATGTGAAAGCAGAGATAGCAATATCTGTGAATTCTGAGCAGAATTAGCAACATCCGTGAATTCTGCGAAATTTAAACACTGACAGGGAAAAACTCAGGTGTTCAGGGGAAAACTTTGCTTGAAGGGTTTCAGTGGCTGAAAAGGAACACAGAGATCAGTGTTGGGTCTTTAGGTGTTTTCCTGGGTCACTTGTAAGTCTTTTCCTGTTTTTTGAGGACCACTGAGTGGTGAATTTTCTCCTAAAGGGAAAACTGATGTTCAGAGGGAAAACTTTATTTGAAGGGTTTCACTAGATGAAAAGGAACACAGAGATCAGTGTTGGGTCATTAAGCATTTTCCTGGGTCACCTGTAAGTTTTGTCCTGTTTTTTGGGTGTTAAATTTCCTATTTGGAGCACAGTGCATCACATCAAGAGTTATTTAAGGCCAACAGCAGATTTATTTCGTGTTCACTGAGATGTTTTATGTGTGGACAAGCTGCTCTTTCCTCACTCAGCATCCTTCCCTCTGTCCCCTGCAGGTTTTTACTGTGACAGCCAGCAAGGGCCACTCATCGATGTCACCCTTTACCCCTGCCCACGGGGCTTTTACTGCCCAGCAGGGACTGCCAGGAGCTCCCAGCACAGCTGCCCTGCAGGCACCTTTGGGCCCAGGGAAAAACTGAAATCCATCCAGGAATGTCAGAGATGCCCAGCAGGAAAATACTGTGAATTTTCTGGCCTTGCTGCCCCAACAGGTACATTGGTGTGATTCTGAGCATCCTCATTTCTGCTAGAAATCGTCAATGGCTGATAATTAGTGCAGATTTTGGAGTTAGTGCTCCAGTTGAGGTGAAATGTTCCATTTTACTTCTCAAGAATAGCTTCAGAGAGAAAAAAACCATCATTTTTTCTAAACAATAAGTGAGAGAAGGCCTGAAGAAACCAGAATTCTGAGTGTGAGTAGTTTTCCAGTGTCAAACCTGTCTGGCTTTTTATTTAGAATTAATTTGGGTTTTTAGTCTGGTTCCCAAAAAACTGATCCTTCCATGGCATTGATCAGGTTTAGCAGAGAAACAAAGGACAAAATGCCCAGCAATGACATCTCTCATTTTTTTTCCAAGATTGGGTTTTTTTTTTCCCACAACTGATGATTTTTTAATTGATCCTTCTCCTGAAAGGCCCTAATTCACCAAAGCACTTTGATGTGTTTGTTAATATTTCAGGCTTCACTTTAGGATGAACCTGATTTTAAGGAGAAATGTGTGCTGGGGTATTTATTGGAATGTGGGATATTTATTGGAATAGGAATATTTACTGGAATGCGGGATATTTATAGGGATGTGGAATATGTTTTGGAATGTGGGATATTTATTGGAATGCAGAATATTTATTGGAATTTGGCAATATTTTTTGGAATGTAGGATATTTTTTGGAATGTTTATTGGAATGTGGAATTTTTTTTTATATTTTTTGGAATGTGGGATGTTTTTTGGAATGTGGGATGTTTTTTGGAATGTGGCAGGGCTAAGGGAAAGGCTCCTCTGTCCCTGTGGTCTCTGCCCCCAGTCCTGGCAGGTACAGCAGCTCCTCTGCTGCCCATTCCCACAGGGATTCATGGCTGGCAAATGGCTGTGTCTGAAATCTATATTTATATGGGTTTTTGTTTTTTTTTGTTTTTCCAGGAGATTGTGCTGAGGGGTTTTGGTGCAAAGGTGGTGCTCGAGTGAGGAACCCCCAGGATGAAGAGTCAGGGCTGCCCTGTCCCGCTGGTCACTACTGCCCCGAAGGTAGGGGGGTTTGGGGCAGCATTGCCCTCCACCCCTGGAAATCCTGGCAGCCACTCTCTCACCCTGCTGTGACCATGCTGCCAGGTGCCCCAGTGCCACTGCAGTGCCCTCCTGGCACCTGGTCCGGCCGGGAGGGTGGGAGGATGGCACAGGACTGCCAGCCCTGTCCTGGGGGACATTTCTGCAGCAGCTCCGGCCAGAGGGCACCCTCAGGGCACTGCAGCCCGGGGTGAGTTGGGGCACAGCCCCATTGCCTCTCTCTCCCTGGTGCTCTCCAGGGTTTTGGGGCTGTTTGGAATGCACAGGGGTGTCCTGCCTGCAGGTTTTACTGCACCATGGGCGCCCAGACCCCAACACCCACGGACGGCGTGTCAGGAGCTCCGTGTCCCCCCGGTCACTTCTGTCCCCAGGGCTCCAGCAGTCCCCTCCCGTGTCCCCCTGGCTTCCATGTGCCCCATTCCCATGGAGAGCAGTGCCAGGAGTGCCCAGAGGGTCACTACTGTGTGTCTGCTGAGGAGCCACAGCCGTGTCCCCAGGGTGAGTTGAAGTCTCGCAGAAATGTCGGGTTTGTCTTTGATTCTCCAAACTCTGCTGATTCCGAGCTGCTCTTCCTTTTCCAGGCTATTTCTGCCCTCAGGGAGCAGCTCTTCCAACTGCTTGTCCAGCAGGATCCTACAACCCTTCCCAGGGGAAAAGCAGCTGCCTGCCCTGTCCTGAAGGGTGAGACACAGTGAGCTGGAAATAATTTATCCAGGAAATAGTTTATCCAGGCTCCACGGAGCAGTAGACAGAGTAAAATGAATTATTTGACCACTGGAAGTGCTGGGAGGCAGCAGAGCAGCTGCTGAGCTTTTTCGTATCACCATGCAGTGATTTTGGGGCCAGGAAAAACCCCAGCCCCACATCCAGTCCCACCAGGAGGGAATTCAGGCTGTTCAGAGCACAGAAACCATCAGCACCACGAATTTATTCCACGTCTGGAGCAAAAGCTGGTTCCCTTGGCAACAGGCTGGCACAGGCCTGCTGAAGGAGAGAGGATCTTGAAAATCACCTGATGCTGAGCCTGGCTTTTCCTTGGGGACTTCATCTCCAATTACTGTCTGGATTGGAACTTGATTAACTTTTACAAGTTGATGAATCACAGCCTGGATGTGTTGTGATTCAAGTTAAGAAAATTATGTCTCTGTGGCTTTTGCAATTATGCCATCGATTTGGCACTTGAGGAATCAGCTCAGAGTGCAGTGATATGCACAAATAGTCTCTTTTCTGGTCAATCCAGCACAGGAGCCAAAATAATAATTTAAAAAAAAATTTATTCTCTCTTTTGCCCAGGTTCTTCTGCCCCAAGAATTCCTCTTCCTTGCTGGAGAACGAATGTCCCCCTGGGCACTACTGCCCCACAGGCACCACTGCTGCAGCTCAGTTCCCGTGCCCTAAAGGGACCTACAACCCCCAGAGTGGCCTCAGCCGGGGCTCCCAGTGCACCCCCTGTGAGCCAGGTGAGGAAAACAGGAGCCTCTCCAGCCTGGGATCTGAGTGTCCTGGGGTTCAGGGGTATTCAGGGGGATATTTGGGTCACCTAAAGGGTGCCAGAGATATTAGGGTCACCAACTCAGGATGGTTTTCATTTCACGGGGTGCTTTGCCCTCTGGAATGTCTTTCCCACCTGTTGGAAGGAGCTGGAGCTGCTGAGGGAGCTGGGGGTGTTCAGACTGGAGAAAAGGAGACTCAGAGTGACCTCAACACTCCACAACTGCCTGAAGGGGCTGTGGGCAGGGGGGGTCGGGCTCTTTCTCCAGGCAGAACCAGAGGACACAGCCTGAGCTGCACCAAGGGAAATATAGGCTGGAATCAGGAAAAAGTTCTTTACAGAAAAGAGTGATAAAGCACTGGATGTCTGCCCGGGGAGGGGTGCAGTCACCATCCCTGGATGTGTTTAAAAGAGATTGGATGTGGTGCGGTGCTGTGGTTTGGTTGAGGTGTTGGGCAGGGTTTGACTGGAAGATCTTGAAGTTTCTTCCAACCCTGGTGATTCTAGGATTCTGAGATTTTGTGATTCTGAGATTCTGGGTTTTTGACAGTGCTGATGGCTTTGTTTCCTCTCTCAGGGCACTTCTGTGCACTCCCTGGGCAGCCCCAGGTGACAGGACCCTGCCTGGCCGGGTTCTACTGCACTGGAGGAGCTCTCAGTCCATCCCCCAGGGATGGTGTGGTGGGGAACTCGTGTCCCCAGGGATTTTACTGCCCCCAGGGCTCTGCCTCCCCGCTGCCCTGCCCCGCTGGCCGCTACAGCAGCTCCACTGGGAGCACTGGGATCCAGGACTGCCCCCTGTGTGATGCAGGTAAAACCCTGGGAAACACTGAGGGATGGGATTTCAGCCTTTTCCAGGGCTCCTGTGGGTCTGGGGCAGGTGGTCCTGCACAACTGCTTTCCTGGAGAGAAGTGTTGGGCTGAGTTTTCCTGGAGAGAAGTGACAGGCAGAGGACAGAGAGGCTGAATCTGCTACTTTTCCATCCTGGAAGATGAAATGTAGGTCTTCAGCTTCCTTTTCCACCCTTTCTCTGGATGTTTTTACATTCAGAGGTGGCACAGGTGCTGTTTTTTTTCTTTCCATCTGCAGCTGTGGGTGAGCCAAACTGGATGAATATTCCCTCATCTCTAATTTGCTGTTGTCTTATCCAGAATGACCAACATCATCATTGTCCTTTGGTGGTGCCTCTTGATTTAATTTCAGGATATTTCTGCAATGGCACTGGGCTGGTGTCTCCCACTGGGCTGTGTGAGGCTGGGTTCTACTGCAGTGGAGGCACCATTTCTCCCAGACCTCCCAGGGTAAGCTGTAACGTGCTGGAAATTATGCAAAATCTGTAAAATATCAGTGAAACTGAGGTCACCTGAGTTCTCCTAGCCTGGATTAAACTCTCCATTTCAACTTTACCTCCCTCATCAGGTTCCTCTGGTTGATTGATAGCAAAAAGGAGCAGAGACACCGAAATCCATCTGCCTTTCTCTGAGCTTTGCTTTGTTTAAAACCTCAGCAGCAGCTCTGCCTGTGCACGTGGATGCTGCAGAGCAGTGCAGGATGCCACATCCGATTAAAATTCCAGAGGTTAAGAGTTCAGGGGGTTGATTGGGGTGCTGCATCTGCCAGCCTTCCTCAGAGGCAGAATTCAGCAGGAATTTTTAAAGATGATGACAAAACCCTGTTTTTGTGCAGCGTTCAGGACTGAGGGATGAGAGCAGGGTTTTGTTTGGTTCTTTGCCCCTTCAGAATGTGACTCTGAGGTTTTTGTAGAACCTTTTTGTGTGGGTTTTTGTTTGGTTTTTTTTTTTTTTTTGTGGAGTTTTTGTGGGGTTTTGTTTGGTTCTTTTCCCCTTCAGAATGTGACCCCGAGGTTTTTGTAGAGCCTTTTTGTGGAACGCAGGTAAACAAAAAGTGATCCCACTGCCCAGCTAGGAGGGGTTGGTTTGTTTAAAGCAGGGAAAAGTGATTTTATTTTTTTTTCGGGTGTAATGTGGTGCTTTCCCTCCAAGCCAACAGCCAGCGGAGGTCCCTGCCCCCCTGGGCACCACTGTGGGGTGGGGAGTGGCAGTGCCCAGCCGTGCCCTGCAGGGACCTACAGCCCATCCTGGAGTGGGACACGGTGCCTGGAGTGCCCAGAGGGCTCCTACTGCCCCTCTGCTTCCTCCAACCCCACGGACTGTCCTGCAGGTGGGTCTGGCTGCCCCCACCCTGGGCACCTTGCTGCCCCTCGGCCCCAGTGGGTGACATTTGGGGCAGAGAATGGGGTGTCTCTGTCAGAGCAGGGATAAATCACCCTCCATGCTGATGTGTGGTGAGAAGGATGAAGGGATTGCCTGTGTTCATGCTGGGAATCCTTCCTGGGCCATTCCCAGCTTGTCCTTACCATCCTTTCCTCCCAGGTCACTACTGTCCCCGGCACACGGAACGGGCCACGCAGCACCCCTGTCCCCCTGGCACCTACAGCGGGGCTCTCAACCTCAAAAATGCTTCCCAGTGCCAGCTGTGCCCTCCTGGCAGGGTCTGCTCCAGGCCAGGACTGGCCAGGCCGGATGGACTCTGCTCACCTGGATGGTTCTGTCCACCTGGATCCACCTCGAGCAAACCAGTGTTTCCTGGGAATTCCTCTGGTAGGGAGGGGAGCAGGGAAGTGTGATGGTGGGGTTATTGAGGGGGATATTGGGGTCACCTAAAGGGTATCAGGGGGATATTGGGGTCACCTAAAGGGTATCAAAGGGATATTGGGGTCACCTAAAAGGTATCGGGGGATATTGGGGTCACCTAAAGGGTATCAAAAGGATATTTGGGTCACCTAAAGGGTATCAGGGTGATATTAGAGTCACCAGGCTCAGGATGGCTTTCTTTCCCTTTTTTCCCCCTTAATTCAGTGCTTTAGCTCTGCTCTTCCTGAGCTGTTTCAATAACACAGAATGTTTGTTGCAATTCTTATGTTTCAACCCTGCCTTTTCCACTCACAGGAAAGGCAGTTCCAGCTCCAGGATCTGTTGGGTTGTGCCAGGCAGGAACCTTTTGTCCTGCTGGCTCATCTCTTCCTCTTCCCTGCCCTCCAGGTAGGAGCAGAGTCTTCCTTCCAGCTCAAATTTTTTAGATTTTCTGCACCTGTGTCTTCATTCCCCCTTTGTCAAGATCCCCAGCCTCATGCTGGGATGGCTCCTGGGCTCTCCAAAAGCTGTTCCTGCCTCTGCCCCGTGCTCCAGGTCAGTTCTGTGCCAGCCCAGAGCTGGCAGCTCCATCAGGTCCCTGCCAGGCCGGGTTCTACTGCTCTGGAGGCTCCACAATCGCAAACCCCAGGGATGGAACAGCAGGAAACATCTGTCCCCAAGGCCACTTCTGCCCTGCAGGGAGTTCTTCTCCATCTCCATGTCCTCCAGGTAGGTTTGGTGGCAGTTGTTCCCTGCTGGTGCCCAGCTGAGCCTGTGCCATGGCTCTGGGCAGGCTGTGCTGGAAGGTGGATGTGTGCAGGCTGGAAATCAGAAGAAATTCTTTACAGAAAGAGTGATAAAGCACTGGGATGGTCTGCCCGGGGAGGGGGTGCAGTCACCATCCCTGGATGTGTTTAAAGAGAGATTGGATGTGGTGCTGGGTGCTGTGGTTTGGTTGAGGTGTTGGGCAGGGGTTGGACTGGAAGATCTTAAGGTCTTCCAACCCTGGTGATTCTGGGATTCTGTGAATTTTCCCCATTCCCAGGAAAAGCCTCTCGTGTGGATATTCAGCCCCAAATCCTGTGCTGAATTTGGAATATCAGCCCTGAATCAGGCAGGGGGTGCAGAACCGCCCCTGGACCTGCTGTGCAGACCATGATATTTTCACCTATTAATACTATAACTATTATTTTATTATAATAAATATATACTATAAACATATTGCATGTAGAATATAATATTATAATATTGTGTTATATTAATATAATATTATAATATTAAAACTATTATTAAATAACTAGGATATTATTATAAATATTATTATAAATATATTAATATATTATATTATTATACTATATTCTATTCATTATATTCTATTATAGCATATTATATTCTATCAAGCATATTATATTATAACATGGAATAGTATAATACAAATTATAATAAATGTTACAATATTCCGTATATTATTAAACATAACAATAGAGATCTATTAATATAAATTTATTAGGATATAATTATAATGATACATATAAATATTATAAATATTTATATAAAAATAATAAATTCACCTAAAATAAATAGAATTCACCCCAGAGTCAGCACCAGCCTCTTCCAGGACCCTCTTATAGGAAGCCATCATCCCATGGAGTGCTGGGATTTTGGGAATTCCTAAACCAGCATCCATTAGCATCTCCTGGGCTGAGGGTGGGTGAGGATGAGCACACCATGGTATTTTGGTGTTTTTTCCTGCCAGGCTCTTTCTTGCCTCACCCTGGTGGTCGCTCAGCTCAGGATTGCCAGCGCTGCCCCCCGGGCTGGTTCTGCTCCCAGCACGGCCACAGCTCCCCTGAGGGTTTGTGTGAGGAGGGATGGTTCTGCCCTGCAGGATCTGTGGCACAGCAGCACTCAGGTAGGAGCTCTTTGGCATCATTCTCTGAATTCCAGTTTAAAATCTGACTTTACTTGCAGCTTTAAATTACATTTAGAAATGGCTTTTGAGGTTAAAAACATTTTCCAGAAATTATTCCGAGTGACACGGTAAATGATTGGATAATAGTAAGAAGTATGAAAAATCTTATCAAGGCAAAAAAAAAGCAGAAAAAAAAAAAATTTTCACCCCAGCTGCGATATCAGAGGGTTATTTCTGTTTTTTGCTCGCAGATTATTTGTGTCCTGTGGGTCATTACTGCCCCCCTGGCAGCCCGGAGCCCGTGCCCTGTCCCCCTGGAGAATACCAGGAGCAGGCTGGCAAAAGCCAGTGTGAAATGTGCCCAGCAGGAATGTGAGTGCCATGATCTGCTCCTGCTTTTTGGTGCTTTCTTAGGAATTCTCAGGTTTGTTCCCTCCACCTCAGGCTGCTGTGTTGACACACAAGATACTCTCTGATACACCAGCCTGGTGTTCTTTTTTCTGCTTTTTCATCACTTTCCCCTTTCTTGTGTCATTTTCTGTACCACTGAAGTTTTTGTGTCACAGCAAAGCCATTGTGGCAGTGCTGCCTGCTGGCATGGGCAGGGTGATCCTGGCACAATTGGCTTTTCCAAGGAATTTCCTTGCTTTTCATTGTGTCTTCACTGCTGTGCACAGAGTTCCTGATCTCTGGCAGAACAAAGGGACAGAAACGGGACACATTGGGATTTTTTTGGCAGGTTTTGTGCCCTAAAAAGCACCCAGGTTGGGTGCTGGCATGGGCAGGGTGATCCTGGTAGGGAACAACTGAGCTCTCCATTATTTTTTCCCAAGAATTTTCCTTTTTTTTGTTGTGTCCTCACTGCTGTGCACAGGATTCCTTATCTCTGGTAGAACAGAGAGACAGAACAGGGGGAGTATTGGGATTTTTTTGGCAGGTTCTGCGCCCCACAAAAGCACCCAGGTTGGGTGCTGGGATGGGCAGGGTGATCCTGGCAGAGCACACCTGAACTGTTTTTCCAGGGAATTTCCTTTTTTTCCTTTGTGTCCTCGCTGCTGTGCACAGGGTTCCTTATCTCTGGTAGAACAGAGAGACAGGACAGGGGGAGTATTGGGATTTTTTTGGCAGGTTTTGTGCCCCAAAGAGCACCCAGGTTGGGTGTTGGCATGGGCAGGGTGGTGCTGGGATGGGCAGGAGGGCACACCTGAGCTCTCCATTATTTTTTCCAAGAATTTCCTTTTTTTTTTTTCACTGTGTCCTCACTGCTGTGCACAGAGTTCCTGATCTCTGGCAGAACAGGGATTTTTTTTTGGCAGGTTCTGTGCCCCACAAGAGCACCCAGGTGATGCCCAAGAGCACTCCACGGCGTGGCCAAACCCCTGCAATGCCCAGCTGGACATTACTGCCCACCAGGGACCAGGGCTGCCAACCAGTACCCATGTCCAGAGGGCACCTACAGCAACCAGAGTGGCCTGGAAAATTCCACAGACTGCAGGCCTTGTCCTGGGGGCACCTTCTGTGCCAGGGCAGGTAGGAATTGTGGGGTTTAACACAGCCCTGTCCTGAATCTGGGGATGAGGGAAGTGTTCTGTGCAGTCCATCCCAATGTTAAGGAGCGTTTTCAGTGATTTCTGGGATCCCTTGGGTAGATTTGAAATTTGTTTTTTTTTTTTTTTTTTTTGCGAACCATCTCTTTCAAGTTGAATTCAAGGCAGATGGAGGTGGTTTTGTTCTACAAAGGTTATGAAAGCAGAAATCGAGCAGATTGGGGTCCAGGACTCTTTGGGGTTTGATTTTCCCTTAGTGGAACAACCTGTAACGATCATCCTCCTCTGAAAGGGTGATTTAGGAAATTCTGTGGTTTTTAGCTCTCTGCTCATCAGTTGTGTGAGCAAATATTGAAAGTACAGATGTTTTTAAGCTCACAGAGCTCCTGACTGGCCAGAAGGCTCTGGGTTCATGGGGGTGCCCAGGAGGCTCTGGGTTCATTCTGGTGGTGCCCAGGTGGCTTTGGGTTCATCTTGGTGGTGTCCAGGTGGCTCTGGGTTCATGGAGGTGCCCAGGAGGCTCTGGGTTTTTGGTGGTGCCCAGGAAGCTCTGGGTTCATTCTGGTGATGCCAAGGAGGCTCTGGGCTGATTGTGGTGCCCAGGAAGCTCTGGGCTCATCCTGGTGGTGCCCAGGAGGCTCTGGGATCATTGTGGTGCTCAGTAGGCTCTGGGTTCATCTTGGTGGTGCCCAGGTAGCTCTGGGGTCATGGTGGTGCCCAAGAGGCTCTGAGCTTGTGGGGGTGGTGCCCAGGAAGCTCTGGGTTCATTCTGGTGGTGTCCAAGAGGCTCTGGGCTCATTCTGGTGCCCAGGAGGCTCTGGGTTCATCCTGGTGCCCAGCCTGTGGGGTTGCTTTAGTCCCAAAGCTGGGGTTTATGGGATGCCTCTGCCTCCCCTGACTCTATTCTCGTTGTCTTTAGGACTGTCAGCCCCGAGTGGTCCGTGCTGGCCGGGCCATTTCTGCCGTGCCCGGGCGCGTGTGCCCGGCCCTGTGGGTGCTGGGGACGGGGGGCTGTGTCCAGCGGGGCATTTCTGCCCTGCAGGGAGCTCAGAGCCACAGCCCTGCCCCACTGGCACCTTCCTGCCCCAATCGGGGATGGCATCCCGGAATTCCTGCCTGCCCTGCCCCGCTGGCAAGTTCTGCCAAGGAGAAGGCCTGGCTGCTGTCTCTGGTGTGTATTGCACACATTCAGCATCATTTTCTCTCCCAGTTTGGATATTTTTTTTTATATTTTCTGGTTTCAAACCTAACCCTGAAGCTTTTCCCCCGCAGGGCCGTGTCAGACTGGGTATTTCTGCGATCCTGGCTCCACTCAGCCGGACCACAGGCGCTGCCCCCCGGGCTTTTACTGCCCTGAAGGATCTGAATCCCCCATCCCCTGCAGCCCTGGAAGCTTCAGCAGTGCCAGTGGGACAGGGCAGGCAGCAGAGTGCCAGCTGTGCCCTGCTGGCTCCTTCTGCAGCGGTGAGGATGGCATGGGTCACCCAGGCTGAGGAGAGATCATCCCCCACCACCACAGCCCCATTTCTCACACCCTTGGGCACAGCCAGAACAAACTCAGTGCCCCACATCATTTTAAATTAGTGATGGTTGCTAGCACAAAGCATAAATTATCTTAACTCCAAAATCCCAAATCACTTTAATTCCAAAACATAAATGATTTTAACTCCCAAATCATTTTTATTCCAAAGCATAAATTATTTTAATTCTAAAATCCCAAATCACTTTCATTCTGAAACATATATGATTTAAATTCCAAAATCCCAAATAATTTTGGTTCCAAAACATGTATTAATTCCAAAATATCGAATCACTTTTATTCTGAAACATAAATTATTTTAATTCCAAAATCCCAAATAACTTTCATTCCTAAACATAAATGATTCTAATTCCAAAATCCCAAATAACTTTCATTCCTAAACATGAATTATTTTAATTCCAAAATCCCAAATCTTTTTAATTCTGAAACATAAATTATCTTACCTCCAAAATCCCAAATAATTTTGTTTCCAAAACATGTATTAATTCCAAAAAATCGAATCACTTTTATTCTGAAACATAAATTATTTTAATTCCGAAATATAAAATAATTTTAATTTCAAATCCCCTGTTGTCTCCCCATCTCTTGTGCATGTCTTACACCTCTCTGGCCTCTCAGGGAAATCAATATTCCAATATTCCTGGCAGGGAGTGTTGGGCTGGCGGGCAGCCAGAGCTGGTCTGAGCTCACCATCTGCCTGCACAAAATGTTTATCTGCTCCCCCAGCACCGAGATCTTTGGGGTCACTCTGGCACTGACAAACTCACCCTTCTTCCAGCAGACAAAGAGGCTTTTCCTGCCTCGGGTGAGCAGCTGGAGTTTTACTCAGAATTGCTGAGTAAAAACTGAGGTGCTGAGGAAAATTGCTGAGGAAGAACTGAGCTGAGTTTTAGCAGGGCTGGAACCACAGTTTAGAGCCTCAGTCCCAGTTTTGTATCCTCAATCAAAGCTTTGTAATGGGAATCCTGTGTTTTCCCTGGCATTGAACTCAGGATTGCCTCACCTGGGTGATGAGATGTTCTTGGGGGCTGAATTTGAGACAATTGGGATTTTCTGGGGTCTGGTAAAGGTGTGTATGGGGGATCATGATTTGGGTTTTCCGTGGTCTCAGATCTGGGCACAGCCCCTCCTGAAGGATCACCCTCTGCAGGCTCCTGCTGCTCCTCACCTGCCAGACCCTCCTGCCCCACGGGATCTGCCTTCCCTGTGCCCTGTGTGTGCAGAGCATGGCAGTGCCTGTCCCCTGTCACCATCCCTCCCTTCTTCCCTTTTTCCAGGTTCTGGAGACACAGTCCTGAGCTCTGCCCTGCTGGGCACTTCTGTCCACCAGGGACCAACTTCAGCACGGAGCATCCCTGTCCCAAGGGCACCTTTGGGCCCAGGATTGGTGCCACCAGCGAGGCTGACTGCGAGCCCTGCCCAGCAGGTGATGGTGAATAAATCCAGCTTAGTTAAAGCAGAGTTCAGACAGAATTGAGAGATCAGAATTCTTTATTGCACCTTCAGGCCATTCAGGCAGTCCCAGCCCAGCCAGGGCTGCAACCACAATGGACAATGGCTCACGCTCTTTTTCACCCTTTCTCACTTTTGTCCATTTGCACAAAATCGGGCCTGAATCCTCCAATTGCAGCTGCAGCCAATGCAGTCAAAAACTCCAACTTGGCTCCCCCAATTCTCTGTTGTTTCCATCTCTTGGGGCCTGGCCCAGGGAGGTGTCCTTGAGTTTGGGGCTGCAGAGGAATTGTTTTGTGTAAAAATGGGAGAGCAGGAGCTCAGCACTGTCTGTGGAGTCTGGAGGTAAACACTGAAGAATTATGGGGAATTAGAAAATCTAAATGTAAATAGAGAATCTAAAGTCCTGAGGCATCAGTGGCCAGGGACCAGGCACAGGGGGGACAAATCTGCAGATGATTTTTCCTTTCACTTTATTGCCCCTCCACTGCTGCCCTGTGCAGCTCCTCACCCTGGCATGGCTCTCTGTTCCTTTCAGGGATGTATTGCTCAGCTCCAGGGCTGGCCCAGCCCTCTGGATTTTGTTACCCAGGCTATCACTGTGCCAGGGGAGCCGTCAGCCCAGCGCCCTTCAAGCACAGGGTGAGTGCCGGGCAGGAGCAGCAGCACAGTGGGTCTGGGGGCTTGGGGGCCAGGGCTGGAGGGTCACAAACCCCTGGTGGGAATGTTCTCCAAGCATTTCTGCTCCCTCAGCTGCAGGGACCTCCTCCTGATGTCTGCTGGAATGCACAGCTGCCCATGGGTAAATTCCAGCCAGGCCTTCATTTCTGCATTGCACTGGGGTGGGGGGGTCTAAAAAACCCTATAAAAAATGGCATCAGGGACACCCTGCAGAATCCAGGACCCTTTTTATCCTAATGGTCTTTATTCAGATTCAGTGACAGCAAATTCGTAGGACTCTATGTGCCATTTCCAGAATTGTGTGCACACCGTGCCAATCCCCTCCCGGTGACGCTTTCCCCCGGTGTTTTCCTCCTGCAGGTGGAATCCTCCAGCCCTGCCCTGCCTGGCAATGACATCTGCCCCGTGGGACACTTCTGCCCGGCTGGCAGCGGGCACCCGGTGCCGTGTCCCCCTGGCTCCTTGTCCTTTGCCGTGGGGCTGGGGGCAGAGGGGCAGTGCCAGCCCTGCCCTCCTGGCAGGGTCTGCAGTGGCCCAGGGCTGGCTGAGCTGGCCCAGGCGTCGCTCTGTGATCCAGGGTGAGTGACCACAGCTCAGGGACAAAATCCAGCCTTGCTCTATGTCCAACCCCTCCAAATCCCAGCTCCTGGGCTCGTTCTCAGCCCTTTGGTTGGGATGTCTCATCCCCTTGTAGATATTCAGAGATTCCTGCTCTTTTCATGTTTACCAGACATTCTCATCCATCTTTTTTCTCTGTTTTCAATGAAAAAAAAGTAATTATTATAAACAAATCGCTATTTTAAACGACTTATTTAGCCTCATAATCACACTTGCTGAGAATTTCACCTTTTTTTTTCCTCTTCTGAGTCCTCTTCTTCCACAAGGTGGTGCAAGAACCAGGGACAAGGCACCATTCTCAGCTGTGTGATCCAGCAGAAAAGTGCCCTGAGCAGTGTCTGTCCAGCTCAACTGCAATCTGATTTATTTTATAACTCTAAGAGAGCCTTAGAAGTGATTTCAGTGCAGTGTAATGAAATTCGATGGGGAAAGACTTCTGATAGCAGCTGGCTCTTGAATTGAGTGGAGAAAATCACAGCAAAATTTGTTTAGATGTTGGAGCTAAGCTGGGACTACAATGAGGGCTCCATTTGGAAGGATTGAAAATAATTATTCTTGGGAATCAGACGGATTTGACCTGTCTTAGTTGAACTTTAAACCTTCCCGAAATTTTCTTTAACCTTTAAAGATGCTACAGCCTGGCTGAAACAGTAATGATCAAGATTTTCTGAGCTGCATGGTAATGAAATGTAAATTATAAAAAATAAGAGACCCTCAGAATTTTAAATTCCAGAAGGCCTGGTACCCCAACAGGGAGCAGTTTGCTGCTTTTCAGCACCTTTATCACACAGCATCCATCACTGCTCAGAACCTGTTGCTCAGTTGGAACTGATCTTGTTTCCAAGCAAAAAAAAAAAAAACCAAAAAACCAAAGACAAAATAAAAATAATAATTAAAAGAAAAACCCAACAGCAACAACATGAAAAAAGGCAACATTTTTGGTCTTTCATTCAATGCTGTTCCTTTCCCACTCCATTGTTTGCCTCCAGGACTGGGAATTTTTCCTTCTCTGGGAACTCCATGGTTTGAATTCTTGTGTGTGGTGGGATCACAGCTCTCATTTCCTTAGAAACACCACGAATTCTGTATTTCTTCATCTTTGCTCGTTTGGGAGGGGCTGAGAGGGAAGGGAAGGGTCCCTGGTGGCTCTGAAGGGAGGAGTGGGGACAAAAAGAGACTCAGGGACTGCACACCTGGGCCCTGTGTGCTGCAGCAAAAATATTTCAGTCTTCAAGGGCTTTTCCTCCCAGAATGAGAACACTTCCAGGCTAAGTGATGTAAAAAAAAAAAAAAAAAAAAAAGCATTTTCCCAAGGATTTCAGTTTTCAGGATGAGAGTTGGGGGTGTGAAAGCTGCAATTTCCCCCCCCCCCACCGCCCCCTCGCCCCCCTCCCCCTCCCCCCCCCACCCCTACCCGGCCCCTCCCGACCCTTCCCACCCACCAGACCCCCCCTCCCCCCGCCCTCCCCCGCCTTCGTCCTTCCACCCCCCCCCCCTCCCCCCCCCCTTCCTACCGCCCACCCCACCCCCCTCCTTACCCCCCTTCGTCCCCCCTCCCCCCCCCCCCTCCTCCTCCCCGGTCCCCCCCCCTCCCCACCCCCCTCCGCTTCCCAGGGATGGGGAATATGGGACCCATGGGATGGGGTGGGATCAATGGATGGGGATGGGGTGGGTGGGATCCATGGGGATGGGTGTGGGTGGGATGGATGGATCCACGGATGGATGGGATGGGATCGATGGGATGTGGGATCCATGGGATGGGATAGGATCCATGAGATGGGATCCATGGGATGTCCCATCACCACCCGCGAGCTCCTCACTCCATCTGTCACTTCTCTCCCCCAGCTATGTGTGCCTGGAAGGAAACTCCTCTCCCTGCCCCTCTGACGGGATCCACGGGTACAGGTGCCCCAGGGGTTCCTACTGCCCTGCAGGCTCAGCTCTGGAGCTGCCCTGTGAGCCTGGCACCTTCAGCCCCGAGCCCGGTGCCAGCTCCTGCCTGCCCTGCCCGGCTGGCACCTCCTGCAGCAGCGCTGGCACCGTGCAGCCCCTGGCCTGCCCCCGAGGTGAGCACGAGGCTGCAGACCCCAAAATTGCCTGGGAGAGGAAAGGGAATCCTCTCTCCACTCAGGGTATTGCCTTTTGGCTGGTTTGAGAATGATGAGGATAAAGGGGATAAAAGGATACCTCGGTGTTTAATGGGATCCTGGGTGTACAGCTCATCAAAAGGGGGAGATGCTGAAGTGTACCCCATATAACACAGGTACAATGATTATAGACCTCACTAATGAGCATATTTAGCTGAATTTCCCAATAAGAAACTTTTTAAATGCAGTAATGTCCCCCTGTTCTAAAGAATCTTCCCTCAGATCAGGCCAGAGCCCAGTTTACACAATATACCCTAGAGAGAAGGCTTCATCCAAGGTTGGAACCTCGAGTTTTGAGACAGCACAGGGCTCACTGGCTTCCTGCTGTTTGATGCTTGATTTTTCTGCCCAGCAGAATCCCAAAACTGAGCTGGAATATCAGGATACAAGAATTACAAGCGTGTAGACAAAGAGTACCAGGAATACATAAAGGGTACAGACAATGTCCAAAAGGGTGTATAAAATATTAAAAGGGTATATAATATATAATGTAATAAAATTTAAGGGTATATAAATGTCTAAAAGGGTAATAAACATATAAAGGGTATATAAAATACCTAAAAGGGTATAAAAAAATATCTAAAAAGGTATATAAAATATCTAAAAGGGTATGTAAAATAGAAAAGGCAAAAAATTCATCAGGGATCAAGGGGAAGGGGGTTTGCCGCTGTTTGGAGCGAGCTCAGTGTTCCCCCTTGTCCCCTGGCTCTGAGCAGGCTCTCCCTGGCCTCTGTCCATGCACAGGGTATTTCTGTCCTGGCCGGACCGCTGTCCCCCTGCCCTGTCCCGAGGGCACCCTGAACCCCTTGGAGGGGGCACTGGCACCCTCAGCCTGCAGGCAGTGCCCCGTGGGGAGGTTCTGCCGGGGAGAGGCCAACTGGGAGCCCGATGGTGAGTGTGGGTGATACCCCAGAGGACACCAGGGGCTGGCATTGAGGGCTGAAGGATGTGGGGAAATGGGAAACATCCCAATGAACGGGGTAAAGGCCTTGCAGGGCACCCTTCACCCGTCTCTGTGCTCATCAGCCATTCTTGTTGTCCTTCTTCTCACTGAGCATTTATTTGGGATGTTATTTTTGCTTTTCCTTCTCTCCATTAGTTTTTTTTTATGCTTTCTCTTCCTTTACCTCAACATTTTATTGCTGCTCTTTCTGCCCTCTGAAATCCTTCCCCTCCCACTGATGCACGGGGTGATTGTCCCTCTGGGGACAAATTCTGGGGTTGGAAAGAAGAGAGGCAGAGTTCTTCCTGCAGGGAACAGGGAAGAGGTTAGGGAGGAGATCAGATGAGCAAACATCAGGTGAGGTCAGAACAGGTCAAAAAGGGCTGGAGGCCAAGGGTTACTGAGGAGAGGGAAAGGCAAAGCAGAGTGACCAGCCCGGGCTATCAGTGGTGACCACTATCAGCAGTGACCATCCAGGACAAGGGTGGGCTCTGGCTGCTGTCCCGAGCTCTCTGCTGTCTGTGGGGTATAAGGAGGGCTCTGGGTGATGCTGGCTGTCCCCTCTGTGTCCCCCAGGTCCCTGTTTGGCCGGGTATTTCTGTGAAGGAGGTGCCACCGATGCCACCCCGCGTGGGACAGCCGCGTCCCCTCGCAGCGGGCCCTGTCCCCAGGGGCACTACTGCCCAGAGGGGACCCCATTCCCAGTGCCCTGCCCAGCTGGGACCCTCAACAACGCCACTGGTGAGTGGGACCTCACCCCTGGGCTTGTCCCTTCAGTGGTGACAACTGCCCCTAAGGTCAATGGCCACGTGTCACCAGTGATGGTGGCCAAATTCACCAGTTCCTGCTGCTGGGAGTGCCCTGGGTGCTCTGCCACCTTCCTGTGTGTGTCCTCTGGTGTTTGTGTCCCCTGGTTTTGGTGTCCCCTCATGCTGGTGTCCCCTGACCTTTTTGTCCCCTGTTGTTTTTGTCCCCTGGTGTGTGGGAGTGCAGGCCTCAGACCTCTCTGCCATAGTAAACCAAAGAGAAATCTCTTTGCCTTAGTAAACAAAAAAAACCAAAAAAAAAAAAAAAAAAAAAAAAAAAAAAAAAAAAAAAAAAAAAAAAGGGGGAAAAAAAAAAATAGAAAGAAAAAAATGAGAAAAAAAAAATACCCCCAAACTTTACTCATTGCTATATAGATTAAATGCAAATAAAAACTAATTATTGATTGTTTAAATTCTTATAAAATACAAAGCTTCTTTATGATAACAATTTACATAGTAAAAACCCCTAAGCAAAGTCTATATCTCAATCACTAATACTGATGTTTGTGTCCCCTGGCATTGGTGTCCCCTGGGTTTGGTGTCTCCTCATGTTTGTGTCCCCTTATGCAGGTGTCCCCTGGTGTTTGTGTCCCCTGATTTGTTTTGGTGTTCCCTGGTTTTGGTGTCCACTGGCGTTGATGTCCCCTGGTGTTTGTGTTACCTGTTTTTGGTGTTCCCTGGTGTTTTTATCCCCTCAGGAGGTGGCTCCCAGCACAGCTGTGTCCCCTGCACCCCCGGGATGTTCTGTGCCAGTGCCGGGCTCAGCTCTCCCACAGGACCCTGTGCTGAGGGTTTTTTCTGCCCAGCCAACTCCAGCTCCACCAGCCCCAGGGCGTTCCTGTGCCCCCAGGTACTGCTGGGGGTGGCACAGGGGGTTCTCAGTCCTGGGCAGGGCCATTGGTGTCCCACGGTGACAAAGAGACCCCACAGCTGATGGGAACGTTGGTTACACCCACATGGAGGGGTTGGAGATTTGGGGATTTGTACTGACCCCGAGTCTGGCACCATCCCCATGGAATCTTCTCTCTCCTCTGTCCTGGCCAGGGTCACTTCTGCAGCTCGGGTCAGCCATGCCCAGGCCATGCCCAGCTGGGCAGTACCAGCCAGCCGTGGGCTCTGCCTCCTGCATCCCGTGCCAGCGAGGATTCTACTGCCAGCAGCCAGTGGCTGGGGACCCCAAACCCTGCCCTGCTCATTCCTACTGCCCCACAGGTACTCAGGGCTCTGTGATCACAGGGCTGTGCTGCCCTAATGTGTGGGGATGCCTCAGGATTTCAGTTTCTCAATTTCCATGTCTCTGTAACCCTGGGATTCTCCAGTGTTTAACTCCAGACTCCACGACAGTGCTGAGCTCCTGCTCTCCCTTTTTTACAAAACAATTCCTCTGCAGCCCAAACTCAAGGACACCTCCCTGGGCCAGGCCCCAGGAGATGGAAAACAGAGAATTGGGGGGCCAAGTTGGAGTTTTTGACTGCATTGGTCTGCAGCTGCAATTGGAGGATTCAGGCCCGATTTTGTGCAAATGGACAAAAGTGAGAAAGGGTGAAAAAGCCGTGAGCCATTGTCCATTGTGGGTGCAGCCCCTGGCTGGGCTGGGACTGCCCTGAATGGCCCTGAAGGCCCTGCAATAACAGAACTGCTTTGGATTCTCTCAATTCTGTCCAACCTCTGCTTTAGTAGCATTTATTAGCATATTTATCTAGAATTCCTCAATAAGAAACTCAACAAATGCAGTCATATCTGTTTATTCTAGAGAATCCCTCCCCAGATGAGGCCAGAGCCCAGTTCACACAATATGTCCTGGAGAGATGGACAAGCCTGGATCAGGCATCAGTGGCAATGGGCCAGCGTGGCTCAGTGGCCACCTGAGAGTCATTGTCACACTCTGGTACAGCTGGGAGCCTTGTCACACCACAGCACTCACCATGAGGTTTATTTTTGTCTTTTCCTTCCAGGCACACGAGTTCCTCTCACCTGTCCTGAAGGCACCTTCACTCCTGAGAACATGACTGGGCTCTGGAATGAGAGGGAATGCCTGCCTTGCCTCCCTGGCCACTACTGCAGGTGAGGGGTCAGCTCACACTGGCATTTTTCACTTTCTCTGGGGCAGTTTGGCATCCTTGTTTCCTGCTGGGGAAGTTCTTCCTGGCTTCTCTGCCGCATTTCTCTCACTCAAAGAAAATAAAAATACAAGCTTAGACACGGGGTTGGGTAGAGAGGTAACAGATCTGTGAATCCTGGGAGGGAAAAGCAGTCTGGCATCATGGTTGTGATACAAAGAAGCACCTGAAAGAGGTAGTGGGGGGCATTTCTGAAATCATGGAAGCAATGCAGGAAGTCCAGCCCAGTCAAAAGTCAGCCACAATTTCATCTAAAGCAATTTGCCTTGAATTTCAAGTTAATGGAATTTGAACTGGCTCACTTTAGTCACCTAAGTGTCTTTATAAGTCAAAAATGTGTCTATTTTCTGTCTCATGTCAGTGAAAGAAGTTATTTTTCACTGCAAACTTTGCAGAGTTCACTGTGTCAATCCGTGCTTTGCTTCTGCACTGATCCAGCAGCAGCTCAGAGTGCATGGGTTACAGAATCACAGAATCCCAGAATTACAGAATCAGAGATTCCCAGAAACACAGAATTACAGAATCCCAGAATCTCAGAATCCCAGAAACACAGAATTACAGAATCAGAGAATCTCAGAATCACAGAATCCCAGAATTATGGAATCACAGAATCTCAGAACCTCAAAATCTCAGAATCTCAATATCACAGAAACACAGAATCCCAGAACCCCAGAATCACAGAATTATGGAATTTTAGAATCTCAGAATCCCAGAATCTCATATCACAGAATCCCACAATCACCAGGGTTGGATGAGACCTCCAAGATCTTCCAGTCCAACCCATACCCAACACTTCAACCAAACCACAGCACCCAGCACCATGTCCAATCTCTCTTTAAACACATCCAGGGAAAAATGCTGATGTTTTCCTCCTGCTCCAGGCGCGGAAGGCTGGAAGGGAAATGTGCTGCTGGATATTTCTGCCTGGCTGGGAGCTCCCAGGCTGCTCCCCGAGGTCTCCCCTTCTCCTGGCGCCTCCTGGCCGGGTGCCGCTGGGGCCAGGTGTGCGCGGGGCTGTGTCCTGCAGGTGGGTGAGCATCTTAATTCTATTTACATTTCAGAATATTGCCTTGCTGCTGAAGGACACTGATGCCTAAAACAAGGCTCACCTGAAAGAGGAGCCAGATAAAATTAAGAGAATAAAGCAGACAAATTTAATCCAGGCCTAATGGCACATTGAGAGCAGACAAAGCCTCCTCATGAGGCTACACCTAAAATGGGCTCCGAGTCATGAGATCTTCACCTTTTATAAGTTCTGTCTCATGAACACATCAGGCCCCAATTCTCCAATTCCACCTTCAGGTGATGATGTGAATTTCCACAAGTTTGCTCCCCCCAATTCTCTGTTGTTTCCATGTTTTGGGGCTCTGAGGCAGTGAGGTGTCCTTGGATTTCAGGCCCACAGAGGAATTGTTTTGTTTAAAGATGGGAGAACAGCAGCTCTAGTGCTGTGCACTCTAGAAGTACAAGAATACAGATACATGAAAATATAGGAACTAAAAAATCCTAAGGCATCAGCACCTTATCATGCATGATACATTGCCATACCTCCCTTAAAATTATCATTGTTCCTTGGTTTCCTTGTTTTTGCATCTTTTGAAGCCACATGGGCCAGAACAAAAAGGCCACCTGGAATTTCTGGGGCTGAGCTGCCAATCCAGAAGGGTTTGAAGGGTCCTGGCTTGGCCTCCCAGCAGCCATGTCAATGTTCATCCAACAACAGCAGACTTTGGCTCAGCTGTTTTTATCCCTGGAAGATTTGCATGTTTTACTTCTATCTTTTTTACATATTTTCTGCAGGTTTCTACTGCCTGGAGGGCTCTGAGGTGCCCACTCCGTGCCCTGCCAACACCCTCCGAGCTCTGCCAGGGGCTGGCAGGAGGGAGGATTGCCTGCCCTGCCCGCCGGGCCGCTGGTGCAAAGCAGGTTTGGGGCAGGAAAAATGAGGGGAGGGGATGGGAGCTGCCTCCCAGGAGAGTTCTGTGTGTCCCTGAGTGTGGGGAGGATGGCTGGGATGTGGAATTGGGGGATGATCCTGGCAGGGATGAGTTCACAGAATCACCAGGGTTGGATGAGACCTTCAAGATCTTCGAGTCCAACCCATGCCCAACACCTCAATTAAACCATGACAGAGGAAAGAGGCATTTAGCTGTTAATGGGAAATTGAAATTTCCAATGTTAATGGGAAATTAACCTGCCAAATGGGACATTGCACATTGGGAATGTGGCAGAGCTGAGGTCACAGCCTGTCCCCAAATGTCCCTGTGTGCCCCATGGCTGGGAGGGCACAGGGCAAAGGTGTCCCATTGGCATTGGGGACATCCCTCGAAGCCTCTCTCTGTGTCTGGCAGGGGACTCGGAGGCCCAGCCCTGCCCTCTGGGACACTTCTGCCTCGGGAGCAATGGCACTGACCACAGCAGTGGCCTGGGCCCCCAGGAGTGCCCTCCACAGACCTTCCGTGGGCACCCGGGAGCCCAGAGCCTGGCCGAGTGCCAGCCCTGCCCGCCGGGCTATCTCTGTCCCTTAGCAGGTCAGTGCCCTCTGGGGAAAGCCAGCCCTTTTCCCTCCTCT
>CM019214.1:123221439-123255085 GCA_009741485.1 Malurus cyaneus samueli
ACCCTTGAATTTCAAGTTAATGGAATTTGAACTGGCTCACTTTAGTCACCTAAGTGTCTTTATAAGTCAAAAATGTGTCTATTTTCTGTCTCATGTCAGTGAAAGAAGTTATTTTTCACTGCAAACTTTGCAGAGTTCACTGTGTCAATCCGTGCTTTGCTTCTGCACTGATCCAGCAGCAGCTCAGAGTGCATGGGTTACAGAATCACAGAATCCAAATACAGAATCCAGAACCAGAATTAAGACAGAATTCAGAATCAGAGAATCTCAGAATCCCAGAACACAGAATTAGAATCACAAATCAGAGAATCTCAGAATCACAGATCAGAATTATGGAATCACAGAATCTCAGAACCTCAAAATCTCAGAATCTCAATATCACAGAAACACAGAATCCCAGAACCCCAGAATCACAGAATAAAATCACAAACCAATCCAAATCACAGAATCCCACAATCACCAGGGTTGGATGAGACCTCCAAGATCTTCCAGTCCAACCCATACCCAACACTTCAACCAAACCACAGCACCCAGCACCACATCCAATCTCTCTTTAAACACATCCAGGGAAAAATGCTGATGTTTTCCTCCTGCTCCAGGCGCGGAAGGCTGGAAGGGAAATGTGCTGCTGGATATTTCTGGCTGGCTGGGAGCTCCCAGGCTGCTCCCCGAGGTCTCCCCTTCTCCTGGCGCCTCCTGGCCGGGTGCCGCTGGGGCCAGGTGTGCGCGGGGCTGTGTCCTGCAGGTGGGTGAGCATCTTAATTCTATTTACATTTCAGAATATTGCCTTGCTGCTGAAGGACACTGATGCCTAAAACAAGGCTCACTGAAAAGAGACCAGATAAATTAAGAGAATAGAAAGACATTTTAATCCAGGCCTAGCGTACAATTGAGAGCAGACAAAGCCTCCTCATGAGGCTACACCTAAAATGGCTCCGAGTCATGAGATCTTCACCTTTTATAAGTTCTGTCTCATGAACACATCAGGCCCCAATTCTCCAATCACCCTCAGGTGATGATGTACACCCAAGTTTGCTCCCCCAATTCTCTGTTGTTTCCATGTTTTGGGGCTCTGAGGCAGTGAGTGTCCTTGGATTCAGGCCAGAGAGGAATTGTTTTTTAAAGATGGAGAACAGATTAGTGCTGTACTAGAAGTACAAGAATACAGATACTGAAAATATAGGAACTAAAAAATCCTAAGGCATCAGCACCTTATCATGCATGATACATTGCCATCCTCCCTTAAAATTATCATTGTTCCTTGGTTTCCTTGTTTTTGCATCTTTTGAAGCCACATGGGCCAGAACAAAAAGGCCACCTGGAATTTCTGGGGCTGAGCTGCCAATCCAGAAGGGTTTGAAGGGTCCTGGCTTGGCCTCCCAGCAGCCATGTCAATGTTCATCCAACAACAGCAGACTTTGGCTCAGCTGTTTTTATCCCTGGAAGATTTGCATGTTTTACTTCTATCTTTTTTACATATTTTCTGCAGGTTTCTACTGCCTGGAGGGCTCTGAGGTGCCCACTCCGTGCCCTGCCAACACCCTCCGAGCTCTGCCAGGGGCTGGCAGGAGGGAGGATTGCCTGCCCTGCCCGCCGGGCCGCTGGTGCAAAGCAGGTTTGGGCAGGAAAAATGAGGGGAGGGATGGGAGCTGCCTCCCAGGAGAGTTCTGTGTGTCCCTGAGTGTGGGGAGGATGGCTGGGATGTGGAATTGGGGGATGATCCTGGCAGGGATGAGTTCACAGAATCACCAGGGTTGGATGAGACCTTCAAGATCTTCGAGTCCAACCCATGCCCAACACCTCAATTAAACCATGACAGAGGAAAGAGGCATTTAGCTGTTAATGAGAAATGGGAATTTCCAATGCTAATGGAAAATTAACCTGCCAAATGGGACATTGCACATTGGGAATGTGGCAGAGCTGAGGTCACAGCCTGTCCCCAAATGTCCCTGTGTGCCCCATGGCTGGGAGGGCACAGGGCAAAGGTGTCCCATTGGCATTGGGGACATCCCTCGAAGCCTCTCTCTGTGTCTGGCAGGGGACTCGGAGGCCCAGCCCTGCCCTCTGGGACACTTCTGCCTCGGGAGCAATGGCACTGACCACAGCAGTGGCCTGGGCCCCCAGGAGTGCCCTCCACAGACCTTCCGTGGGCACCGGGAGCCAGAGCCTGGCCGAGTGCCAGCCCTGCCCGCCGGGCTATCTCTGTCCCTTAGCAGGTCAGTGCCCTCTGGGGAAAGCCAGCCCTTTTCCCTCCTCTGGGTGGCAAAATTTCCTCCCTTCCCCAGCCCTGGGTTGCAAAATTCCTTTCCTTCCCCACCTCTGGGTGACAAAATTCCCTCCCTTTTCCCTTCTCTAGGTGACAAAATTCCTTCCCTTTCCCGCCCCTGGGTGACAAAATTCCCTCTTCCCCCCCTGGGTGACAAAAATTCCCTCCCTTTTCCCTCCACTGAGTGACAAAAAATTCCTTCCCTTCCCCATCTCCGGGTTACAAAATTCCCTCCCTTTTCCCTTCTCTTCGTGACAAAATTCCTTCCCTTTCCCGCCCCTGGGTGACGAAATTTCCTCCCTTCCCCACCTCTGGTTACAAAATTCCCCAAGATAAGATAGGGAAAGGCAGAGAATTCCTGCTCCAGCCTTTCTCCGAATCTCCCCCGTCCATCCAGCCTCCCTTTCCTCATTCCTTTCTCTTCCCAGCAGGCCTGACCAGGTTTGAGGATTATCCCTGCCCCCTGGACACTGGTGCCCTGGCAAAGGGGACACTTTCCTCTGCCCAGCTGGCACTTCCAGGATGCAGCCTGGTGCAAAATCCTTGGAAGAGTGTGACCCCTGCTCACCTGGATACCACTGCCCGGACCCAGCGCAGACAGGGCTGCCCAACACGCAGGGAATTCCCTGCAAACCCGGCTTTGAGTGCCCAGCAGGTGACAGCACCTTTGTTTTCCTTGTTTCCAGCCATTTCTGAGCCCAGCTGATGGATCAGCAGGGATTTGCAGTGACTCTGGTCCCGTTTTCCCAGGACGTGCTCCCTCTCAGCCCTCCCTGGTTTTGTTTAGCTGAGGCTGCCAAGGGAGTGCTCAGGGCTTGGAAAAAGAGATTTCTTCATGCAGGGCTGGGCATTGAGATGTCAGCATTTCATGCTGAATAATGAACTGGTTCCCAACAGTTCTGTGCCCTTTTGGGAGCAATAAGATGATGCCTTGTCCAGCTTACCTAAACCAGAGCCCAGACAGAATTGAGAGAATCCAAAGCAGTTCTGTTATTGCAGGGCCTTCAGGGCCATTCAGGGCAGTCCCAGCCCAGCCAGGGGCTGCACCCACAATGGACAATGGCTCACGGCTTTTTCACCCTTTCTCAATTTTGTCCATTTGCACAAATCGGGCTGAATCCTCCAATTGCAGCTGCAGCCAATGCAGTCAAAAACTCCAACTTGGCTCCCCCAATTCTCTCTTGTTTCCATCTCTTGGGGCCTGGACAGGAGGTGTCCTTGAGTTTGGGGCTGCAGAGGAATTGTTTTGTGTAAAAATGGGAGAGCAGGAGCTCAGCACTGTCTGTGCAGTCTGGAGTTAAACATGGAGAATCCAGGGTGGAGACATGGAAATAGAGAAATTGAATCCAAGGTATCAAGGAAAAGCAAAGTGTTTTTGGAAAAGCCCCCCTTTCTCTCTGCCTCCCAACACAGGCTCCCCTGTTCTGAGAATGTCACACCAGTACTGTTCCCCGTTTCTCCCCCAGGGTCAGTAAATCCCAAACCCTGCAGGCCTGGCTTTTACTGCAGTGCTCTGACAGCAGAGCCATCCCTGTGTCCTGCTGGCTACCACTGTCCAGAGGGATCCTGGACCTACAACAGCCCCGAGCAACTGTGAGTACTTGGTTGGCTCAGCCACCTGCAGTTCCTAAAAACCCTGAATGCTGGGAATTCTGCCCGGGATCCGACCTAAAGCACGGCCTTTGTGCTCTGTGCAGAAGCAAAGGAATCTTTGTGGCTGCAGCCACAGATTTGGTGACTGAGGAGAGGATTTATGATTTTTGCTTAGCCTGGATTCAGACAGGAACTATTTTTAATTTTGCCCTCTGTTTTCACTGATTGTTGAACCCGGAAATCATTCTCAGAGCTTTCTTCCCTTTTCCTTCTCTGTTTCACCTTGTGAAAAACAAGGTTCACTCTCCTGTTAAAATTTAAAGTTTAATAAATGACAATAGGTACATAAAAGCAAAAGAATACGGCACTGGGTGCTCGTCTATCTGCCAGAGGCACACCTGCTATTGACAGGAGACATCTTTAAATACATTTCATATTGCATGCTTAATGCCTATTCATAGACATTTATGCATATTCAAACTTTTCCAGGAACTGTTTAACATGGATCCACCTTTTTAGAGCATGAGCAGTGATGATTTTGTGCTATTCTGTAGTTTTAGCAGATGATTTTTGTCAATGAAGAAGTATCCCAGTAATGGTCCCTAATGGGTCACAACACCCCTGGACTGTCATAGATATGTCTGAAGGTTGGGGGGTCCCATCAGCTAGGTTCCTTTGGATGTTCCATGAGCTCTCTGGACTGAATGGCTTCTCTCTTTATCTTTTTGATCAGTGCAGCTGGAGCCAGGGCCCCATTCAATTTTAGTGGCTCTCTCTGCAGTTTTTTTATAATTTTGCTAAATATAAAAAATTCTTCATGGAAATGTTTAAGTCACAAGCTATAATATTTCAGTTATTGCTTATTGTAAGTTAATCACAAGTACTCTAAGACAACAGCATCAGCAGTATTATAACTGTATCTGAGTTACGAAAGAAAAACCAAAACCACCAGTGATTATTTCACCACTGTGTCTGCATAACTAAACTTACACAAAAGAGGGCAAGATTGTACAGATAGCACCCATCTTAATATTTGCAAAAGCCAGCACTATAATATGTGTTTCTAACACCCTGCCAGGTGCGTGTTCCCGTACCACTGCCCCGCGGGCAGTGCCCACCCTGTGCCCTGTGCTGGAGGACACATGGCACTCAACCTGCCCGGCCTCAGAGGCTCAGCTGAGAAATTCTGTCGTGTTTGTGCCGCCGGGACCTTCCGCAGCGACCCCCTGATCGCAGCCCCCTGCCAGCCCTGCCCCGCTGGCTTCACCTGCCCACCAGGTACACCCAGCAGGGTGACAAATAGCAGCTGCAATCATAACCTGAGAGTTCTGAGCTCTGCGTGGGCAAAGCTCTCCATCCTGCGCGGTTACAAAACCCTGGCGGGGGCTGTCATGTGGGTTTGCCGCTGGATTTAGCCGGTGAAAGGGTGGGGAGAGAGAAAAATGTGATTTTTATATCAATGTGGACCAGAAAAGCTCTGATCTGCACATGGGTGTGTTTCTATAGAACTGTCTGTGTAGAGATGGGGGAGAGAGAGAAAAATGCCATTTTTATGTCGATGTGGACCAGAAAAGCACTGATCTGCACATGGGTGTGTTTCTATAGAATTGTTTGTCTATATAGAGATGGTTGCAGAGGTATCCCTGGGGTATTCCCATATCCCTGGGGTGGGCAAGGGGACTCTGCCTCTCTCCCTGGGGTCCCTAATGCCCCCCTCTCTGCAGGCAGTGCCAGCTACCAGCAGCAGCCGTGTCCCCGTGGTCACTACTGCCCTGCGCTGTCCCCGGACCCCGTGCCCTGTCCCCCGGGCACCCACAGCAGCAGCCGCTTTGCCACACACCCCAGGGACTGCCAGGCCTGTCCTGCTGGCACCTTCAATCACCTCCCTGCCCAGGCTGCCTGCTTCCCCTGTGGCAGCTCTTCTTCCTCTCAGCCCGGTGAGTTTTGGGGGTGTTTCAGTGGAATTTCACCTCTGTTGAGGCATTTCCTGAGGGATCACTCAGCCAGTGCCCAGCTGGCCCAGGGAGGTGTCCTTGAGTTTGGGGCTGCAGAGGAATTGTTTTGTATAAAAATGGGAGAGCAGGAGCTCAGCACTGTCTGTGGAGTCTGGAGTTAAACACTGAAGGATCACAGGCACATGGAAATAGAGAATCTGAGATCCTAAGGCTTTTCTATTCCCCTCCCTAACTCCACCCTCTGTCCCCAGGTGCCACCAGCTGTACCTGCCATGGTCTGAACAGGGCTTTCCAGCACTCAGATGCCTCCTGCATCTGCCAGGCAGGTTACGTTTATTACGACGAGAGAGGCAAGAAAGACCCAGACAGCAACAGCGACCAGGATTGCCGACCTCAGGTAAAATCCGGCTCCAAACCACAATTGTTGTGTGATTTGCAGGAGAGGGGCAGTGTTCAGGCCTTAGGCTGTGAGCCAGACAAATCTTTTAGATGTTTTATTGGCCTTTTCTTTTAAGATGTTTTCTTTACCAGAGTATGGTGACATTAAATTTAAATTCATATGGGATGGAGGTTAAGAATTCTTCCATGCCAGGGCAGTGAGGGGAAGAACAGCATCTCAGGTGGAGGGCAGATGCAGGGATTTAGGGCCTCCTTGCCATTAATATGCAATCCGCCATTAGAACCTTCATTAGAACTTTCACTAAACCAAATTCTTGTTTCTATCTTGCTTTTATTCCTCTTTGTGAATGAATTCTGTAGGGCAAAATCCTCTCCTGGCACGGGTTGCACAGCGATCTGGAGCTTCAAAATTCTACTCTGATCCCTTCAACCATTTCCTTACAGGTGAATCCCTTAATTAGAATCTCCTGAGGTGGTGGGACTGGGAGGTGAAATCGTTGAGTTCTTTCTTCAATGCTTTCCACGTCCTTTAACCTTCATGGATTGCCTTTCTGTTGAAAGCCTGAAGCGCAGCAGTGGGGAGGAGGAGGAGAATTTCTGGGATGCTGCTGATCAGTGGAATCCCTAGAGCTTGCCTGGGTGTTTTTTATGCAGGTGGATGAGCTCTGTGCCCCTGGTGAGGTCCGGCTGGCGGCCACGCGCCGCTGCGTCCTTCCCGAGCGCCACGACTGCGCTCCAGCCTGCGGGACAGCGGGAGGGCAGCTCCACGCTCAGCTGGGCCTGTGAGTCTTAAATTAAATGGAAAAGATGGTTCACTAAATGAATCTCAGAGTGCAAAAGAAATAGGGACATTTTGATTTTGATTGAAACCAAAAAGCACTTTTATTCAGTGCTAACAACACGATTTATGTGATAGAAGAAGGAGAGAGGGAGAAAGGAGAGAGGGAGAAAAGAAAGAGAGAGAGAATTGGGTTATAGCTACCAATGGCACAGATGAAATCCTCGTGGTCTGGAGCCAATAGATTCGTCTTTGTCCGTGGGGAGATCTTGTAGGGTCTTTTCAGAAAGTCTCTTTATAGTTTTCTCATTCTGAGAATGAACTTTTGTGTTGCACAATCCCACCTTCACAGGGGATGCACAGAAATCTGGTGTGTCAAAATTCTCCTCTGATTCCTTCAACCATTTTCCTGGGGCTGAGCTCTAGGGAGGGGCATGCAATGCTCTGTTCCTGGGCTGAAATTGGTCTGCTCTGGCCACCAGCCCAGCAGGATGTCACATTCTGACCCTGCAGAGCAGCTGAGGAGATGGACAGGGAGTTTGCTCCGTCCTTTTTTCCGTGGATACAGAGCAGGATCACCCACGCTGTGGGTGCTGAGAGACTGGGGCTGATCTCCTGTAGCTGTTTGCTGAGGGATCAGGACTGATCAAGGCTTTTGTCCCCTGCTCAGATGTCACTGCAAGCAGTACATCTCTGCTGAGGAGCTCTGTGACCAGCTGTGCCTGCTGAGAGCCCCACGCATCTCCCTGGGCTTCGGCGTCCACGGGGAGCTGCTGCTGAGGGTGAACGAGGGGGAACGAAGGGTAGGTGTGGAGAGAAGGATTGCCCTTTAATGTGCAGGTCTGGGGGAACCCAGAAACCACAGTGGGGTCAAGGGACTCCTCCAGGTCNGTGGAGGGCAGATGCAGGGATTTAGGGCCTCCTTGCCATTAATATGCAATCCGCCATTAGAACCTTCATTAGAACTTTCACTAAACCAAATTCTTGTTTCTATCTTGCTTTTATTCCTCTTTGTGAATGAATTCTGTAGGGCAAAATCCTCTCCTGGCACGGGTTGCACAGCGATCTGGAGCCTCAAAATTCTACTCTGATCCCTTCAACCATTTCCTTACAGCTGAACCCCTTCATTAGAATCTCCTGAGGGGCTGGGACTGGGAGGTGAAATCGTTGAGTAAATCATTGAGTTCTTTCTTCAATGCTTTCCACGTCCTTTAACCTTCATGGATTGCCTTTCTGTTGAAAGCCTGAAGCGCAGCAGTGGGGAGGAGGAGGAGGAGGAGAATTTCTGGGATGCTGCTGATCAGTGGAATCCCTAGAGCTTGCCTGGGTGTTTTTTATGCAGGTGGATGAGCTCTGTGCCCCTGGTGAGGTCCGGCTGGCGGCCACGCGCCGCTGCGTCCTTCCCGAGCGCCACGACTGCGCTCCAGCCTGCGGGACAGCGGGAGGGCAGCTCCACGCTCAGCTGGGCCTGTGAGTCTTAAATTAAATGGAAAAGATGGTTCACTAAATGAATCTCAGAGTGCAAAAGAAATAGGGACATTTTGATTTTGATTGAAACCAAAAAGCACTTTTATTCAGTGCTAACAACACGATTTATGTGATAGAAGAAGGAGAGAGGGAGAAAGGAGAGAGGGAGAAAAGAAAGAGAGAGAGAATTGGGTTATAGCTACCAATGGCACAGATGAAATCCTTGTGGTCTGGAGCCAATAGATTCGTCTTTGTCCGTGGGGAGATCTTGTAGGGTCTTTTCAGAAAGTCTCTTTATAGTTTTCTCATTCTGAGAATGAACTTTTGTGTTGCACAATCCCACCTTCACAGGGGATGCACAGAAATCTGGTGTGTCAAAATTCTCCTCTGATTCCTTCAACCATTTTCCTGGGGCTGAGCTCTAGGGAGGGGCATGCAATGCTCTGTTCCTGGGCTGAAATTGGTCTGCTCTGGCCACCAGCCCAGCAGGATGTCACATTCTGACCCTGCAGAGCAGCTGAGGAGATGGACAGGGATTTTTCTCTGTCCTTTTTTCCGTGGATACAGAGCAGGATCACCCACGCTGTGGGTGCTGAGAGACTGGGGCTGATCTCCTGTAGCTGTTTGCTGAGGGATCAGGACTGATCAAGGCTTTTGTCCCCTGCTCAGATGTCACTGCAAGCAGTACGTCTCTGCTGAGGAGCTCTGTGACCAGCTGTGCCTGCTGAGAGCCCCACGCATCTCCCTGGGCTTCGGCGTCCACGGGGAGCTGCTGCTGAGGGTGAACGAGGGGGAACGAAGGGTAGGTGTGGAGAGAAGGATTGCCCTTTAATGTGCAGGTCTGGGGGAACCCAGAAACCACAGTGGGGTCAAGGGACTCCTCCAGGTCAGCTTGAGGGTTGATGCGTTACAGAGATGCAACAATTCCTGAATTATGGGGTATAAAAATAAAAACCTAAAAAAATCCTAAAACCTGCAGCTTTTAGAGCTGCAGTGATGACTAAACCCAGCTTAGCTAAACCAGAGCCCAGAGAGAATGGAGAGAATCCAAAGCAGTTCTGTTATTGCAGGGCCTTCAGGGCCATTCAGGGCAGTCCCAGCCCAGCCAGGGGCTGCACCCACAATGGACAATGGCTCACGGCTTTTTCACCCTTTCTCACTTTTGTCCATTTGCACAAAATCGGGCCTGAATCCTCCAATTGCAGCTGCAGCCAATGCAGTCAAAAACTCCAACTTGGCTCCCCCAATTCTCTGTTGTTTCCATCTCTTGGGGCCTGGCCCAGGGAGGTGTCCTTGAGTTTGGGGCTGCAGAGGAATTGTTTTGTGTAAAAATGGGAGAGCAGGAGCTCAGCACTGTCTGTGGAGTCTGGAGTTAAACACTGGAGAATCCCAGAATTACAGATAAAATATAGAAACTGAAATCCTGAGGCATTGCAGTTGCCCACAAACCAGGCTGTGAGTCCAGGGTTGTTTGTATCAGTGATCAGTGCTTCCTTCAGTGTTTTTCTCTGTTTTCCACAGGATCTGTCGAACGTTCTGGGCCCCGATGAGCACGTGCAGAGCAGCCCCAGGGTGCACCTGGTGCTGTTCAGTCCCCAGGGCGTGCTGGGTTTTGTTGTCTCCAGCACAGAAGTTCTGGATGCATTTCTCACGGGTAAGGCTCAAGGGTGAATCCAAACTCCAGCCACACCAAGTCCTCCATTCCCTTCCATGCTGGCACAGAAGGAATTAATTATTAAATGCTCAAAAATATTAAGAAAGTAGGGAAATCCCTTGTTTCTGGGAGTAAATGATGTGGAATTCACTGACTGCATAGCTAGATTCCCTTGGAATGGGTGAGATAAAGATTGCAGGATGAATTTGGATTCCCAAGGAATTAGAAGCCAACTCAGTTCGGAGGAAATTTGTTGGCATGTGTGTGGGTTTGGCTGTGTGAGCTGGAATCGCCCACATTCACAAAATAAAGAATTCCTCCTTGCCAAGGGTCAGGGGGTGTCACACACTGCTCATTTCACTGGGTTCATTCTGGTTTTTTTTCCCTTCCCTGTGACAGGAGGTTTCTCCTCGGATCAGCTGCTGCAGAAAGGTCGCAGAGCCCCGAGGACTTCCCCCGAAGCCCCCCAGGCCTTGCCCCTCATCCCTAACCCAGTGGTGTGTCTGCAGGCAGGGGATTCCATCCTTTTCCAGCTCAGCATCAATTCCCAGGGTGAGTGAGACCGGGACTGGGCAGATTTGTGTGTTCAGTCCTGCTCAGAGCAGTGATTCCACACTGGACATCCTGCATGGATCCATCCCTTCCCCTCCTGGATCCCAGAACTGCAGCCTGGGCTCTGCTCACCTGCAGCTTTTCACTTTTAAACTGGATTTCTGCAAATTGAGATAAAATTTATCCGGTGTTAGACAGCATAAATTTTTCTGGGGCAGGAATTAAACTCAATTAAATGAGTAGATACTGCATTGGCCCTACAAAAGCAGTTGCACAGTTGTGTGCCAGGGGCAGCTCTCTCCATAGCTGCTGACCCTGTGCCCCCACCCCCAGACCGAGCCTCCAGCCATTACCCCGTGTACCAGAAGCAGCATCTTTACAACAACAACCCAAGCTGGGATTTCGGATCCTTCCGAAGGCTGGAGCACCTCATCCAGGAGACCCAGCTCAACATCTCCTGGTAATTACTGCCTGCTCTGGAGAGCAGTGATGTGGGAGTGAGTTTATGACAGAACCAGCAGGTCCTTGGTGGTGGAAATGCCAAATTTTGCTGTGTTCACGTCCCTGTGTTTAACCAGCCTCATAAATGGAGGCTAAAGGAAGCTGGGATCGGGCAGTGCCTCCCTCATTTTTCTCTTCCAGGTTTGCCCATGTTTTCCTGGAGCCTGGCACGTATGTTTTCAGGGACAGCTCGGTTCAGGAGCGTTTCCTGATCGTGACAGTGAGCGAGGCAAACGTCAGCTGTGACCCCGGGGCCGTGCCCTTCCAGCCCTCATCCCTGTTCCAGCTGGCCAGGCACGGTGTTTTGAAACAACAGGCTCTCAATTTGGCTCCCAACTGGGCTGCCATCACAGGTACAGCCCAAATCTCTGTGATACCACCTCGAGGGTTACCCATGACCTTCCCTGTCCTTCTCTAAGTGTGTTTAAACACGTATTTTGTTTGGAAGTGCCACCAAAGCGCTGCTTTGCCAGCTTTAATCCCTCACTCCTGTGGAAATTCCCAAAACTCACTGCTCTCCAGCCAAGAACGTGCCCGTGCAGGAGCTGGGGTGCTGACAGAGGGAAGCAGCAGCTGTGCTTCTCCCCACGCCCTGTTGGAAGGGTTCAGGTGGTGAGGGCTGTGTTTCCCTTGGCTGGGGAGCAGACAGTGACAGTGTGTTTCCGTGCTAAACCCTGCTGGAATTAAATCATCGCCTCTGAGCTGACCCAGGGCTGAACACGAGCTCAGGTGAGGTGTTTGCTGCGGGCCAGGTGTGGCTGGAAGGGCTGAGCACACCCCAGTCCATCAAGGGGAGGCAAATCAGCAGCAGAAATGAAATTGTGATTTCACTGATGCCTTAGGATTTTTAGTTTCTATATTTTCATGCATCTGTATTCTTGTATTTCTCTAGTACAACACTAAAACTACTGTTCTACCATCTTTAAAAAAACAATCCCTCTCTGAGCCTGAATCCAAGGACACCTCACTGCCTCAGAGCCCCAAAATATGGAAACCATGGAGAATTGGGGGGAGCAAGTTTGGGGTGGTTGATATCATGACCTGAAGATCATTGGAGAATTAAGACCCAATATGTTAATAAGGCAGAATTTATAAAAGTTGAAGATTTCATGATTCAGGGCCCATTTTTGGGTGTAGCCTCAGGAGGAGGCTTTGTCTGCCCTAATGTCCCAGGGGGCCTGTTAGGCCTGGATTAAAGTTGTCTATTCTCACTCTCTAAAGTTTGTCTGGCCTCTGTTTCAGCTTAGCCTGATTGATAATGCATCAGCATTGAGCTGTCACTGTCCAAATGATGAAGCAGAAATGTGATGAATATAAAAAAACGCTGGATGTTTTCTTTGTGTTTCTCTCCTCTTGCCCTCCCTCCCCCATTCCCCAGCGATTCTCTTCATCCTGGGCTTCCTCGTGGTGGTGCTGACCACCCTGGCCATTGTGCTCCAGCCTGCTGGCCCCAAAATTAGCCCCCTGAAGAGCTGGAAGCCGCGGTGGAGGAGCCTGGGAGAGCCACACGTCCCACCTGAGTACATCCTCCTTAAGGACAGGTAAAGAGCAGCCACTGCATGGTCAGACAAAAAATCTACCCGAGACATCCCAGATCCCAGCTTGAGCTGGGCTGGGATCTGATCTTACTAACAAAAATGAGATGCTTTTTATTCTTTGTGCCATCCCCTCCAGCCTGGATTTCTATCAGACTCTTGGTCCTCGTGGATCGGGGGAAGATGCTGCCTCTGGAGAGAAAGGAGCAATGCCAACTGCAGGTGAAGTGCTGGGCCAGCCCCAGGTCTTGTCCCATTGTTTTTTTCCCCCAATTCCTCCCAATTTTCTCATCTTTTGTTAACTCTCAGGTGTGTTATTTTGCCACCTGCTCCCCCAGAATTTCCTGCACACACAGGAGGCCACGCAGGCACTTTGCTGTGCACAATTGCACAGGCACACACACTGTTTCACCCTGGGTTTATTCCAGGGAATTCAACCCCATGTCTTGGGATGGGTTGGAGTTTCCTCCCCGAGGTGCTAAGGGAGTAAATTCCCAGCCTTGACCAGCCCTTTAAAACAGCAGCGAGTTCAGGTGACAGGTAAAGAAAATAAAGATATTTTAAATGTTTTCCTTGGCTCCACTGTTGGTTATTCTATTCCCTGAAAGCACGTGACTGCCGGGCCCCGTTTGCTTTCTGGGAATGAGCTCAGCTCGGGAATTTCGGGATTTTCACAGGGAACAGCAGATGGCAGCAGGCGGTGGTGCTGAGAGCAGCTCCAGGAGCATCCCGGAGGATTTCTGGACAATTTAGGAGTTGATAGTAGCGCCCTGTCATCCTCCCCCTCGCTGGGGAACGAGACCTTCTCTTACACCTCCTGCCTCACCCGTTTTCCTTCCTCTCAAAACACAAAATTCCTGTGGACAGGCAGCATCTCGTGTAGGAAATACAGTGAAATAAACTTGATGCCTTAGGATTTTTAATTTTTCTATTTTCAATTATCTGTATTCTTCTACTTCTCCAGTGCACAGCACTAAAGCTGCTGCTCTCCCATCTTTAGATAAAACAATTCCTCTCTGAGCCTGAATTCAAGGACACCTCACTGCCTCAGAGCCCCAAAATATGGAAACAACAGAGAATTGGAGAGGAGCAAACTTGGGGTGGGTGACAGCATCACCTGAAGGTGGAATTGGAGAATTAGGGCTCAATTTGTTCATAAGACAGAACTGATAAAAGGGGAAAATCTCGTGACTCGGGGTCCATTTTGGGTGCAACCTCATGAGGAGGTTTTCTCTGCCCTCAATGTGCCATTAGGCCTGGATTAAATTTGTCTGCTTTTATTCTCTTCATTTTGTCTGGCCTCTCTTTCAGGGGACCCTTTTTTTAGGCATCAAACTCAAATAAACTCATGCCCAGTGTTTGAGTTTGAGCTTTCTGCTGTGTTCCAGAAAACAGCTTTGCACCCAGGCTCCTGGAGGATTTCAGTGTCCGCACCCTCTACGACAAGCTGGAGGATCAGAACCTGCACGTGGCATCTCAGCTGGCCAAGCACAGGATGGACGTGCTGCTGTTCTACAACAGCATCAGCCAGCGCATCCAGAGCCTCGTGGTCAGTGGGGACAGGCATTTCAGGGAGGGCAGCAAAATTTTGAGATAAAACCAGCAAAATTTTGAGATAAAATCAAAATTTTGGTTTTATCAAAACCGAAAAAAAAAAGCAAAAACAGCAAAAACCAGCAAACCAAAAAAAAAAAAAAAAAAAAAGCAAAAAAAACCAGCAAAATTTTGAGCTAAAACGGCTCCCTTGAAGTGAAAGTCTGTTGTGGGATGGGTATTTCTCCTTTCAGTACCTTATTTTGGTAGAAAATAATTTTTATATGGTTTTACTTTCACATGCTGACCACATAGATGCCAAGGAATTTCCACATCCGTGGTCAGTGGGGAAAGGCATTTCAGGGAGGGGAGGCCTGAAGCCATGAAAATTTTAAGATAAACCACTCCCTTAAAGTGAAAGTTTATTGTGGGATGTGTATTACTGCTTTCAGTGCTTTATTTTGGTATAAAATAATTTTTATATGGTTTCATATGGTTTTACTTTTACGTACGTGGTCAGTGGAGAGAGACGTTTCAGGGAGGGAAGTCCTGGAACCATGAAAATTTTAAGATAAACAACTCCCTTGAAGTGCAAGTTTGTTATGGAATGGGTATTATTGCTTTCAGTACCTTATTTTGCCATAAATTAATTTTTATATGGTTTTACTTTCACATACTGACCACATACAGGGTCAGGGGGAAGGGCGTTTCAGGGAAGGGACTCCTGGAACCATGAAAATTTTAAGATAACTCCCTTGAAGTGAAAGTTTATTGTGGGATGGGATTACCTTTCAGTACCTTATTTTGGTAGAAAATAATTTTTATATGGTTTTACTTTCACAGTGGGGAAGGCATTTCAGGGAGGGGGACACCTGGAACCAGCAAAGGTTTAAGATAAACAGCTCCCTTGAAGTGAAAGTTTATTGAGGGATGGGTATTTCTCCTTTCAGTACCTTATTTTGGCACAAAATAATTTTTCTATGGTTTTACTTTCACATAAGTGGGAGAGGCATTTCAGGGAGGGGAGGCCTGGAACCAGCAAAATTTTAAGATAAACAGCTCCCTTGAAGTGAAAGTTTATTTGAGGGATGGGTATTTCCCTTTCAGTACCTATTTTGGCACAAAATAATTTTTCTATGGTTTTACTTTCACATAAGTGGGAGAGGCATTCAGGGAGGGGAGGCCTGGAACCATGAAAATTTTAAGATAAACAACTCCCTTGAAGTGAAAGTTTATTATGGGATGGGTATTACTGCTTTCAGTACCTTTTTTTTGGTATAAAATAATTTTTACATGGTTTTAAATGCGGATTCTGGGTATAACACTGCTGCTTTCTGTGAACAGGACACAGTGCAAGCTCTGGATGGTGAAGCCATGAAAACCTCTGCAGGAGAGGAGTTTGTGAGCAGAAAGCTGCAGAGCAGAGCTGGGCAGCAGTGGGTGCTGAGCTGCGGGATGAGCACTGGGACAACTTCAAGCCAGGTGAGGAGGGGAAAAAAAAAAACCAAAAAAAACTGGCCTTAGATACATGAGAGAGCTCAGAAAATCATCATCTGAGAGCTGCCAGCTGAGCTCAGCGAGAGGAAAGGACTGGCACAGAATTATTTGGAAATGTTTTGCATTATGAGTGTCCCACCCTATGAAATTCCCAAAGGAAGGCTCCTGCCCCGCGTGTGGGTCTGGATTTAATCGCAGTTTCTGAGTGGCTCTGGGGGTTCTGGTTTTGGGGATCCCATTGGAATTTCCTGCTGGGTTCCTCAGGTGCTCCATGGCAGGAGGTGCTGGAGCTGATGGGAGCTCTGGAAGTGCTGCTGAGGAACTCTCCTGACAGGAGCAGAGCTGAGGGAGCAGCGATGGAGCTCAAGGAGGTGCAGGAGGCTGGGGGAGCTGCACCCTCCCCACTCAACCTGGCCACTGAAAATAAACCAGAAGGGCAGGTGAGCTGATTTAAAAATTAAATTAAAAAATTAAATTAAAAAATTTAATTAAAAATTAAATTTAAAATGAAATTTAAAATTAATAAAAATTAAATTAAAAATAAATTTAAAATGAAATTAAATAAATTAAATTGATTAAATTTAAAAAATAATTTAAAAACAGTCTTGTTTTTGAACTTTTTCACCCTTCTGGGAGTTTATCCATTTCTTTAGCTAATGGGCCCATTTTTATCCCACAGGATCCTGAGCTGCCTCAGCACTGGGAGCTGTGCAATAGCAAAGATTCCTCTTCCAGCCTCCCTGGGCACGAGGAGCATGGTAAGGGCAGTGCCACAGCTGGGAGGGTCTCAGAGGTGGCAGTAGGAGCCTGATTCCATGCTAAGAGGGTCAAAGGCGGTGTCTATCTTTATTGACAGACCAAATGCAGAATTACTTTTCCCTTTTTGTGCTATTTTTACCTCCACATAATTTTATTTTTTTTTTTCTGAGTCACCAGCTCAGGGCAGCCACTTCTTCCTCCTCTATCCCTTCATAAGAGAGAAGCCAAGGAGTTTCCATCCCTTTCCATCCTTCTCTGTAGCAGAAAAATCACAGAATTTTCATCCCCACAGACCCTTCACACCTTTGCACTAAGTGCCCACATGCAGGGCAGAGTCTGGGTGCCATAATAACAATGAAATGCTGGTTTGGGGAGGCCAGGAAGGTTCTGTCCCATCATTCTGTGATCCTCACAGCCTTCTCTCTGCCCAGCCCAGCATCTCCTTCTTGCAGCCATGGAGAGGCTCCTCCTTTAGCCTTCAAAGTGCTCTGTTTCTCCCAGGTTCTGACCTCCAGCTGGATTATCTGGCTGAGCTGGGGCTGGTGGCAGAATCCCCCCTTGCCAAGACCCTGTGTGAGATCAAGGGAGCTTTGGTCAATCTGCAGCAACCCCCAGCCCTTGGAAATTCAGGTAATTAATCTGTTTTTCCTCATACCTGCTGGTTCAGAGCACTAAATAACCCAGGAGTTAAAATCAGCAGGATTTCTTCTGTGCTGAACATCTTCCTCAAGCGGTTGCTGGATTTTTTTTTTAGGCCGTGACGTGCAGGGCTGGGAATTAATAACGGTGTGGGTTTGGTGTAATTATGGGAGGATCATTTGCATCATTTTGAAATGCAGATGCAGTGAATTTGCTCAGGCCTGGATGTGCCTGGGTCCTGCAGCTCAGGGCTGGCTCTGGGTCCTGCCCTGGCTCATTCCTCTTGGATTTGGCTGTGCTGGTGGCACCTGGTGCCCACTGGATTTCCAATCTGATTTTATTCTGAATTTCTCCATCAGACAGCAAACACCCAACCAGCCTGGGGAGCTCAGGCCTCTTGTGACTGCTGGAATCCTGGGATGGAGCTCTGCTGCTGGGATAAACAGGAGCTGCCTCACTCAGAGCACTGGAGGGACAGGAGCAGGAATCTCTCATGTTCTGCACTGTAAAACAGCCACCAACTCATTTCCTGGAGGAGCTGAACTTATCCCTGGCAATGGATAAAGTGGATTTTAGGAGAGGGTGTTTGGGACAGAGCTGCTTTACCCAGACTATCAGAACAGACATATTTAAATAAGAATTTATTTGGTCAAATATGTGATCAGCATTCCATATTCTTTCTGCTTAACCTTGAAATATTTTCTCATTTGTCTCGGATTATCAATAATTTGTCTGGTGGAGGAGGAGGCTGAAGCCCTCGGTGTTGCTGATTTCACGAAGTCAATAAAGCAATAAAAGAGTCAATCAGCATGGGGCAGCAAGAATAAAACCCTGGATCCACTTCCAGAGAAACCAGGGAACACTGATAATGCCAGAGGGATGGAGCTGCTGGGAGCTGAGTTTGGAGGCTGGCTGGTTTATTCTGTGATACACTGAATTTATTGGGCTGTTGGCAGCACCCTGAGACAGCCAATGCCTCAACTCAGAGATGGGATTGGAACACAAACCCTGTGAGGAACAGCTGAGGGAGCTGGGGGTGTTCAGCCTGGAGAAAAGGAGACTCAGAGTGACCTCAACACTCCACAACTGCCTGAAGGGGCTGTGGGCAGGGGGGGTCGGGCTCTTTCTCCAGGCAGAACCAGAGGACACAGCCTTGAGCTGCACCAGGGGAAGTTTAGGTTTGATATCAGAAAAAAATTCTTCACTGAGAGGGTGATCACACACTGGAATTGTCTGCCCAGGGAGTGCTGGAGTCACCATCCCTGGATGTGTTTAAAACAGACTGGATGTGGCACTCAGTGCCAGGGTTTGGTTGATGAGGAAATGTTGGGCCATGGGCTGGATTTGATGATTTTGGAGGTCTCTTCCAGCCTGGTTCATCCTGTGGTAATCCCACTGGCCCAGCTGAGCAGAGAGCTGGGCTGGAGGCAGGAACAGCCCTGATAAATTCACCTTCTCCTCACAGCCCTGCAAAAGGACGAGCAGGTTGGTTCATCTCTCACACAGAAGTTCTATTCCTGGGATTGTTCAATTGTTCCGTTAACAAGTTCTCAGTGCTTTTATCTTTCATTTCACCAGCTCCTGTAATTTACTTTATCACTCCTGAGATAGCTCCTATCTTCACGGGGTGGACCCTGGCCCAGACATGTTGATTCATCACTCCTGATTTGCTGTGCTGGGCACTCCGACATCCACCACGATTATTACACACCAGGAACATGTGTAAAACCGTGTATAAAAATGCAAATTACCTTGCACAACCTAGAGATAAACCTTTCCTCCTCAAGGCTCCTCCTAAAAAATAAAACAGGCTGTAAAACCTAATTATCAAGGGCATAACATTTCTCTCTACACCACCCAGGGGTTCATTGATCTCGGAAAAATCCACAAGAACTTTTAACGTCACAGCACTTGGGCTTGTGCATGTCTTTTGTTGCTGAAAGTGTTTTGAATGAAATAAAACCATCTCCAAAACGTATTTTTTAATTGTGGTAGCCAAATAAGCAAAAGGCTGTTGGGATTTCCCAGTAAGATTCACATCCTGGTGGTCACACAGTGAGGGTTCCCTGTGTTTATGTGAGAACTACATGAAAACCTTGGAATTTTATAGGTGTTGATGTCATGTGACAGTGGGGTTCATATTTTGTACATGGAGAAGAAATTGAGCAGGATGAAATCTTTCTTAAAGTAAATCAGATTTCCAGTCCACTCATTAGAAGGACTGGGAGAAACATGAACTGAGGAATGAAAAATTTCGTTTTTCCCTGTTGCCTTGTAGTGGTTGGGAGCATCAGACCCTGAAAAAGTGAGACCTGGAAATTCCACTTTTATCCACCACGAGCAACAGGCACTGATTCCCAATCTCCCCCTCACCCATCTGTCAGCCAGAAAAAATTCTGACAAATCAGAACCCAAAAATACCTCCAGATCTGCGCTGTTCCCTGGGAGAAATCTGCTGCACCCATCACTCCCCCATATACAAGAGCAAACAACCCTTCATCCTGCCCTTCCAAACCCACACCTGGGGCAGCCAGACTGGCACAAAAACTGCCAAAAAAACCCTTCTTTGGCAAGGTAAACACAGATAAGGAGGAGGAGAAGGTTTTCCGTGTGCCCAGCTCTTCCCCAATTGCCCTGGAGAGCCCCGAGTGACCAAAGGGTGACCTTGGCGAGCGGCGCCAGGGCGGAGCGGGCTGATAACGGGGCTGTGGTCAACACGGAACTCAACATGTGCTCTGTGGGTCAAAGGGCTCCCAGAGCTCAGGCCAGGCCCTTTTTGGGCAGCTGAGGTTGTTTTCCCCAAAGGCTGGAGCGTGGAGCTCTCCAGGATCCACGTGTGGGGTAAAGGGAGAAACCTGCGCCCACCAAAAACACCAGGGGAGGGGTCAAACTCCCTGCAGGAACACAACTCCAAGCCCAAAATCAGAATTCTTGCACCAGCCTTAAAAGAGAAGATTTCCCTGTTGACAAGGGGAATGGAATAAATATCCGTTGGGAAAAGGGGTGTGTATGGGGTGCAAAACTGGCTGAAAAGAGAAAAAATGGTAAAAACAGTGCCAGATTTCTGTGCCAAAGGAAAGGGGTTGGGCAGCTGGGAAATGCCTCCCCTGCAAGGCACCAAACCCACCTGGGGTTTGTCACAGTGAACTGGGCCTTTAGAACAGCAAAAAAATGGGATTTTATACAATTCTTATAGAAATAGCAGGGCCTTCAGCTCCCTCAGCTTATTGCTGAGCTTCTGTCCTTCCAAATTTCACCCCAAAAAACTCTAAAAGTGGCCAAAAAAGCAGCTCTTTTCTGGAGAGGGTTGTGTCAAGGGCAGGAAGGGCCACAGCCCTCGAGAGCCTACCAGGGCTGAATACACCCACCAAAACCATCAGGGGAGGGGTCATGGGGAAAAGAGGCAGAATTTGGAAATTGGAGCTAAAAAAAGACACAACCCTCTCTCATTCAGTGCTGCTGGGAAGGTGGGTTTACTCCACAGGCATGAAATTTTGATATCTTCTGCTGCAAATGAGGTCAGGACCTGTGGGGCTTTTTTTAGCCTTGGCAGAGGAGCCAGAGTTAATTTTTCCTCCTGTAGCCAAAGGAGGGTTGCACACTCAGTAAACAGTCCTTGACCTCTTTCCTGAGGGAATCATTTTAAATTTAAGATGTAAATGTTATTTGATCCAGAGCAGGTCCATCAGCAAATGTCTCCCATCAATGATTTACCACCCGCAGGAGTTTTCCTGCAGCGCGTTCACCTGGGTTTTGTAGGTCAGCAGTAACTGAGAACGAGGAAAGACTTGGTGGTGTTGTAAATCCTTTGCTTACCTTGGCTCCTCCACCTGCCCTTAGCAAACTGCAGCTCCAAAGCCCTTGGCTGAGCTCAGAAATAAATTGTTTGTGCAGGGAATCGCCTCTCTTGAGTTTTATTCTTTTGTGGCCTTGTTTTTTTTCTTTTTTTTTTTTTTTTTTTTTTTTTACTTTCTGACTTGAGGCTGGGTTGAGGAGATCCTGCACTCAAGGGGAAATTCACCTTGTGGAGGGATTAAAACTCAGCCACGAGCTGGATCCAGCAGCTCCTGCCCCTCTGAGTTATTGTTCAACCTCTCTGTGTGGTGCTGGGGGGAAGGAAAGAGAACACTCAAGAAATCCCAGTTGCAGCTGGGAACTGGGAGATTGGTCTGGGGAACACTCTGTGTGCTCAGGAGGGAATGAACTTTGCTCCAAAGCAGCTCAGACCTGACAGAAAACACGGGGTAATTCAAACCTAACCTGGAGAGCTGCTGAGAGACCCCTGGGAGTTTCAGACAAAATTCCTTTTGGTCACAAAGAAGGGACTGAATCTGCCAGGGCTGTGCTGCTCCTGATGCCTAAATTTGGCTGCCTAAAACCAGAGTCCAGACAGAACTGAGAGAATCCAAAGCAGTTCTGTTCTTGCAGGGCCTTCAGGGCCATTCAGGGCAGTTCCAGCCCAGCCAGGGGCTGCACCCACAATGGACAATGGCTCACGGCTTTTTCACCCTTTCTCACTTTTGTCCATTTGCCAAATCCTCCATTTCAACTGCAGGATGCACAAAATTTCCTCAATTGGCTCCCCAATTCTCTGTTGTTCCATCTCTTGGGGCCAGGGAGGTGTCCTTGAGTTTGGGGCTGCAGAGGAATGTTTTGTGTAAAATGGAGAGCAGGAGCTCAGCACTGTCTGTGGAGTCTGGAGTTAAACACTGGAGAATCCCAGGGGTACAGAGACATGGAAATGGAGAAATTAAAATCCTAAATCATCACTCCCAGCCTGGCAAAGATTTCTTCATGGACAGCTCTCCATCTTCCCCAGAATTATTGCCTTGGCCACCTGAAATGCAACAAAAACCTAACATCACTGCACTCCTGACCTCACCCCAGGACCTGCCCCTGAAAGGGGGAAGATGTTCCAAGCTTTTCTGATGGAAAAGCTGTCCCCGTCTGTGCTTTGGGAGCATCTGGAAATGATGGAAAATTGGAGTTGAGCTGGTTTGGGGTGCTGACACAGCTCTGGGCTCTGTCCAGACGTGGTTTTTAGGTCCAGCATCACCTCAGGCTGTGGCTCCAAACCTGGCAGGGATTGTGGACAGCACAGGGAGCTCCTCAGGGAAAGGCTCAGGGCAGATCTGAGGGATCAGAGTCCCTGCCAGCACACCCAGTGAATCTCCTTTCTGTGACAGGATTGGAACTCTCAGAACCCATAAAAAAAACTTATTTTAGCCCTTTCAGGTCACAGGCACCTCCTTTCTGCACTAGGCAGACACAGATCAATGTTCCTGCCATAAAATCCCTGTCTGGACTTCAGTTCTCACCTGTTACAATCCCATAGAAAATGACATTTACAGTTCACTTTGCCCTTAAGTCACTCTTTTGGGATGACTTTATTTGTGGGGGGAAAAAAAACCAAAACCCTGCATCAGGAAAAGATGTTTTAACTGGAGAGATTTGGTTTGCTAGGGACAGTGAAGATGGTGGAAATGATCAAATTAGGTCCAAGGGAAGCTCCTAAATGGCTGAAATTTAGGAATTGGCAGTTCCAGGCTGGAATAATATGGAAGGATGTCCCTACACTGTACTTTTTGGGCTGTCTTGGTGTTTTTGGTTAAAGGAGTGACCTGACTCTTGTCCTCCTTGTGACCAGGGGAGTTTAAAAAAGCTTTTGTTGTCTCCAAATTATTTTCTTCAAGGTTTGGAGGTGATCTCAGTGTCCTGGTGCCCTGCACCTCTTGGCCCAGCCGTCACTGCTCTGGCTCCTGCCCTGTGCTCACATTTCCTGCCCCACACCCCGAAATTCTCACTTTCCTGTAAGGAAGGAGAAGGCTGCAGGGAACCAGCACTGAGGGCAGCTTTAAAAATAACAGTCTGGGTGTTTTTCTTCCTCTTTGTGTCACAAAACCAGCGCTTCTGCCTGGCTGCTCCCTCCTGGCAGGGATCAGAACCCAGCCCGGATTCAGCTGCTCTGAACTTTAATTCTGCCCCTTCCCCACCTCTCTGGCTCCACTTTTTCCTTCCAGGAGAAGTGAGGGCAGCTCATTGGGGTTGTTGGGTTTTCTGCTTTGAGGGATTTCCCTGCTGTACATTTGAGTTATTCCCTTGCTCAATAAATTCTGGTTTTTATCTGTGCAGTTTTTTACTTGATGCTGCTCCATCCGCTCCCACCCCTCTGGATTCCTCCCTCCACCTTTCCCCCCATCCCCTGCTGCTTAAATTCATTTTATCCTTTATTTAGGATTCCCAATCAGGATTGGTGCTGCTGAACTGCACATTCTGATTCTCAAACCACCCAGAACACCGGGGAAATCACTGAGATTTTGACTTTACACCTGGAAAGGTTTCACTGCCCCATCAGAAATCCTCTCTGGGAGAGGGGAGCAGCCTCAGGCCTGGCCAGTGCAGGAATTTCTGCTTTAAAAGCAAGATTTGCACAGAACAATGTGGTTTTTCCTGTAGTTTCTCAGTTGCACAGCCCCAAAGTTGCTCTTTTTTCCAGTTTTACGAGAGTGGCAGCTGGAGAAATATGGGGAACGTGCAGGGCTGGAATGGCTGAAGAAATCATAGCTTAGAAAAATAAATAATGCAACCTCTTCCAATATTTTTATTGCCAAGATAGGTTAAGATTAGAATGTTTTTTGCCTGCTGGTGACTGATAAAATCCTTTTTATTTTATCTCCTTGGGCCTGGAATGGGATCAGGTTATTGATCTAACAATGGGGTTCCACTGTGGTGTAGAAAAGAGCCTCTTACAGAGTTTTTTTGGGGTGAAATTTGGAGGGACAGGAGCTCAGCAATACCAAACCAACTGAAGTTGATTCCATTTTCCAATTCAAGTGGCATTAGTTTAAAAAACCACAGTGGTGTTTAAAAGTAGATTGTTAAAGACATCATTCAAGACTGGTCTTTTTTCTCAGTTTTGTATGGGTCTTCTAGAAAAAAAAAATCGTATTTGTCCTTAAATGCAACATTTCTATTGCTCTCCTGGCTATTCTCCTTGAAATTCCCAGCAAAACACCACAAGGGTTTTCAGCAGCACCAAACCAGCTGAAGTTGATTCCAGCTAAGCTCTATTTCCTAAATAAAATTTCAGAAATGTGAGCATTCAGCTGCTGCCAAGTGAGCTTTGCTGATAGCATCTCCCAGGTTCCACAAGGTAACTGTGTTGCTGTGGGGACTGTGTTAATCCAGGGCATCTTCTGGAGGAAATATCTGAAATTTCTGGGTTTGTTTGGGTTTCATTCACAGCCTCGTGTTTTGCACTTTCAATTTAAAACTCTCAGCTTGAAAATTAATTTTATATCGTGGAGTTGAAGGAAGCTGAGTGCTCTGAGAAGGAATTGAGTGTTATTACAAATGCAAACTTTCTGCAGCCTGGAATTCGATGGTCTGGGTGATTATGGGGTGAGCAGAGCTGCTCATATCAGAAAATACCTGCTCAGGGGAGGTCCCTCCTGTGTGGGTCTGGACCAGTTCTTCACCCATTGCAAAAGAACATTTTGGGAAAAGTTCATGAACTGACCTAGTTTGAGCAGGTGGAACGAGGAATGATGTGGGAGGAGGGGTTTTAGTGCTGAGAAAAGCTTTGGGATCAGGAGAAATCCATGCAGGGAGAGCTGTCAGAGGATGGGGCTGCCACAGCTCAGGGGGTTCTGTAAATTGAGGTGCCCTTGGTTGGGTGATGCTGAAGAAATTTCTGACAATCTGAGAAGGCCAAAAGTGGCAAAATAAAGAAATTTTTGACAATCTGAGAAGGCCAAAGAGTGGAAAACAAAGAAGGCCAAAGAGTGGCAAAATAAAGTCATTTTTGACAATCTGAAGGCTGGAGAGTGGCAAAATAAAACCATTTCTGGCAATGTGTGGAAGCCAAGAATTTCAAAATCCTGGCAACGTGTGGCGGCCCAAAAGTGGCAAAATAAATTTCTGGCAATGTGTGGAGGCCCAAGAGTGCAAAATAAAGAAATTTCTGGCCATCTGTGAAGGCCAAAGCTGGCAATCTGAAGGCTGAAGAGTGGCAAAATAAAGACATTTCTGGCAGTCTGTGGAGGCCCAAAAATGGCAAAATAATCCCGTTCTTTCCACGGAACATTTCCTTTCCTTTCCTTTCCTTTCCTTTCCTTTCCTTTCCTTTCCTTTCCTTTCCTTTCCTTTCCTTTCCTTTCCTTTCCTTTCCTTTCCTTTCCTGAAATTTCCTTTCCTTTCCTTTCCCCTTTCCTTTCCCTTTTTTTTTTTCCTTTTCTCATCTTTCTCCTCACCAGACTGCAGGAATTGTCAGTGCCACAGGGTGAAAGGGGAAAGTTCTGGGATTTTTTTGGAGGTGAGAGGGAGGAGAATGGTGAGAGCTGGTTCAGACTGGAGGAAACTGTGCCAGGGAGCTGCTGCTCAGCAAAAGGAATTGAGGAAACCTGTGGAATTCAGGGCAATCAGCTGGGACATCAGACCTGCCCAGTCTGGCTGAGGCTGGAGCAAGAAGGAGTTTTTGCTCTGGAGGGGTTTATTTCTCAGTTTATGAGGCAGGGAGTTAACTCTTGGTTTGCTCGCAGTGTGGTTGTGGCAATAAAAAACCACCCCACCCTGCTTACCTGTATTAACAGGTCAAAATCTGCTTATCTCCAGTGCACATAATAAACAATAATCATTATCACTGATAATTAATAATTATCAAAGGAATAATAAATTATTTCTTAATAATAACACCTTAATAATGAATTATTGCTTTTCACCTGGCTGAGAGCAATGTCTGCTCCTGCTGAGGCTGCAGAAGTGACTGGAGGAATTTACAGCTCAGAGCTGAGTGGAGGAAATGCATTTTCAGTTTATTATTAAGAGTATTTCTTATGATTTGTGTGTTTATATGTGTTTTCTCACCCTTCAAATGATGATAACTGTAATAATAGCAATAATAATATTAATAGTAAAAAACCCACCTGAGGCTGAAGGTTCCATGTGAGAATGAATGAAAAAGCCAGACACAAACCTGACCTGGAAAACAAATTTTCTTCCTTCCCAGCTATCCCATAAGGAGCTTGCCAGCTCAGATTTTCAGATTTTCGGATTTTAATGTGTTTATTCTGCGCAGATTTGGAATTTAACTAAACCTCCCTAAGATTTCTGATCTGGGAGCCACCAGGCCGTGAGGATGGCACGGTGAGCATCTTCAGTGCTCACAAACGGGAGGCAAAGCAGATTAAAGGGAATAAATTATGCAGTACCGAGTGTGAGAATTTATTTGTGATGCTGCTGCTTAAAAACCATTTATGGGACCAGGGGACGGTGCTTTTGTGGGTGTTTGCAGCTGGATTTTATCACTGCCTCTGCACTTTTCCTTGTGATTGAGGTGAACACTGCAAGGCTTTGTGGTTTTGTCCTGCTGTGTTGGGAGAGCCTCAAAATCTGTGGATAGAGCCTGCAGAGTGTGATTTTTTAATTTTTTTTTTAGTTTTGGCAGCAAAATCAGCTGTGGCTGCAGTCAGAGGAGTTGAGGTTTTATCCAGATAAAAACAGGAGGCCAGGAACAAAAAAGGGAGACAGAGCCCTCCTGGGAGACAAAACCTTCCCCAGGGATATGTCTGTGAGGTGATAACTGCCAGGAGCTGGAGCACAATGAGAAAAAGTCATTTTTATAAGAATTCTTTGTAGATTTGGTCTTTAGCAGGAAAAAAACCCCAGATTCTTGTTCTAGAGATGGTTTTCCAGAGTGACCACTGTGCCTTTTGCATTGGATATTCCATAGAACCTCTCCAGGGATATTCCACACAATCTCTCCAGGAATATTCCACAAAAATTCTCCAGGAATATTCCACACAACCTCTCCAGGCATTTTCCCCAAACTGTTTTGAGCAAATGTGTTTTGTTTTTGGAGTAAACCAAAAACAGCCATGTTCTCTCCTCCTCCTGTGTAGCAAATGCTCCCTCACGCTGAATTTCCCCTTTTCCTCTCCTCTATTCCAACCAGCACTTCTTGTTCAACCAGAAGCTTCCCTGAACTGAAAGCAAAAAAAAAATTAATTATTTTACATCGATATTTCCTTTTTAAATACGAGCCCAGACAAGTTTCCTCTATTCCAACAGGGATTTTGGCCATTCCCCAGACACTGGAGAGCCGGTTGGGTTGCAGCTTCTCCTCCTATCTTTTAAAAGGGAGATAAAATAAATCAGTGCTGGCTCCTGGCGAGTGCCAAGGTGTGAAATGAGCCTGCCTGGCACCTCAGCTGGTGCTGTTGGCACTCCGGGATTGATAAAGCAGTGAATTTATCAAGAATTCGGACCCGCCCGCTCGTTTTTCTGCCGCTCTTCCTCCTCCCGTGGTAACTCCTCTTCTTCTCTGTCTGGAATCAATTAATTATCCGTGGTAATTGATGCGAGGGGTAATTAATGCCCGGCCAGGCGTTAAGGTGAAGGGTTTGAAGGAAGGAAGGTCTCAAAATGCAAAGCATCTCCCAGCAGGGAAGGGTGTGGACTTTTGGGAACAGCTTTTGGTTGGAAACCACTCCTCTTTCCCATCCCTCGGTTTCTCTTTCCTCCTTAATCCCTCTCGATGTTTGCTGTAGGAGCTCTGTTTCTGCCCCTGTTTCTTCTCTAAAACTTTTATTTAAGAATGAAATATCAACATCAATTTTTTTTTTCCTTTCAATTTGTGAAAGCTTCTGGCTCTACAAGAATTGGGACTTACAGGTCAAAGTGGTAACATTCAAGATCCGGTTTCAAATCGAGCTTTACCTGAACCTAACTAATCCTAAATACCTAATTAATCCCGAAATTAATGACTTCAATGTCTATTTTGTCTTGGAGACTGTCACCTTTGGGAAGTGAGCGTGGAATTTGGGATCTCAGAGTGTTAAAATCAGGTTGTGCCTCGATTTTCAAGACACCTTGATTAGAATGGATCAAGTGGTTGGTCTGTTAATGGGGGTAAAAAAAAGCAGGGGTACACTTCTTTCCTCTGTGACCCTTTTTTGCTCATTTTCTCTCAGTTTTCATAAAAAAATGAGACAAAGAACAGTTTTCTGGAAAAAAAACCCCTTTTATTATCAAATTATTCCTATACAGCATTATACCCTTGGTGAGGTAAAACAGATCTGTGTATGCACTCGCTGGGAATTCAGTTCTACCCGAACAAAAATCAGCAAACAACACCTTCAGTGCAAATTAATGCCTTGGATTGGGTGAGATTCCTGTCTTTTTTTTTCTGTTTTCCTCTCAGAGTGCTCTCCAACTTCATCTTTGAATGAGGGAAAATCGCAGTTGTTACAAAAATAGGTAACATTTCGATTTCTAGGCATTACAGTACAGTGGGAGGTAATTTCTCAGCCTCTAAAGTCCTTGTTTCTTCATTCAATTCATGAAATCTCTTCCCCCCAGCACGGGGTGAATCCACGTTTGATATTGCACAGGCAGGACTTGAAAGCAGCAGAGGCTGGGGCAGGTGGGGCAGGAGCTCCCTGTGCTCAGGGCTGTCTCAATAATACATGTTCTTATCCCACCAACCTGCAGGAGGAGAAGGGAAGCAAGAAAAATATTAAAAATTGGGTATTTTTTCCTCAGAAAGGAAAAGCAATCCTTGGGGGATCATTTTTCAGCAATCACCTGTGTGTGGTGGCTGAGGTAGGAGTGAAAGGGTAGGAAAAGACATATTTAATGAAAACATTAAATGTAAATTTGATTAGAATAAATGAGAATTGAATTAGGACTCACTTCCTGGGTATCTCCTGATGAGCAGCTTCCGGATTTCATCATAGACCCAGATCAGGATGGCAAAAGGTACAGCCACAAACCAGTACTGGAACCTGAAATGGGGGACAGATTCTCATTCAGAATCATCTCAAACCAACTCAAATTATTCAGTGTCACTGAAACAAATCTGCCTCCTTGGGCCTCTTTTCTTTTTCTTAATTAATCATTCAAATGGATGATGTGCATGCAAAGCCTCCCAATCTTAAGTAGCAATTCTGGATTAATTTATCCCAGGTCCTATTCAGAAGAAAGTGTTGCCTGTTGGTATCACAGTAATAAATCAGCTGGCTGTGATCTATTTAAAATTAAAATTTAATCCTGTCTATTCTCACCAAAACATTGGACAAGCTGGGAGAAATATTTAAATGTTTGTTTTGCACAAGAAGAATTTTTGGATCCTCAGCAGTAAATCTAGGAGAAGCTGTGGAATAATGTGGAAATAATGGCAATAATGTGGAAATAATGGCAATAATGTGGAAATAATGGCAATACTGTGGAAATAATGGCAATACTGCGGAAATAGTGGCAATACTGTGGAAATAGTGGCAATACTGTGGAAATAATGGCAATAATGTGGTTTTTGGCCAAAAGATAGTGATGAATCTAATGAATGTTTTTAAATATCGATCCTGGAGTGGTGCTGGAGCTGTGTGAGACTCACACGGGGAGGGCAGGGGGAGCTCAGGGCAGCAGAACTCACCTGAGAGGAGTGAAATTCAGCGCTGTGACGTGGCCCAGGCCATAGGTGAGGATCAGAGCAATTCCTATCTGCGAGAATATCCCCACCCAGATGACTTTGTTCCTGCAGGGAAAGCAGAGAGGAGGAGGAGTTCAGCCCCTCTGTACCTGCAGTGATGCCTTGGGATTTTTAGTTTTTATATTTTCAATTATCTGTATTCTTGTACTTCTCCAATGCACAGCACTAAAGCTGCTGTTCTCACATCTTCAGACAAAACAATTCCTCTCTGGGCCTTAAATCCAAGGACACCTCACTGCCTCAGAGCCCCAAAATATGGAAACAACAGAGAATTGGGAGGAGCAAACTTGGGATGGGTGACAGCATCACCTGAAGGTGGAATTGGAGAATTGGGATCCAATTTGTTCATGAGATAGAACTTAAAAAAGGTGAAGATCTTGTGACTCAGGGCTCATTTTGGGCCTCATGAGGAGGTTTTCTCTGCCCTCAATGTACCAGTAGGCCTGGATTAAATTTGTCTTTTATTCTCTTAATTTTGTCTGGCCTCTGTTTCAGGTGAGCCTTGATAGAGCATCAACAGAAACCTCCTTCCATCCCCTGCTGCAGGTGAGCCATAGTTTGGTTGAGGTGTTGGGCATGGGTTGGACTGGGACATCCTGAAGGTCTCTTCCAACCCTGGTGATTCTGGGATTGTGTAATTCTGGGATTCTGATATTCTGGAATTCTGGGATTCTGGGATTCTGAGATTCTGATATTCTGGGATTTTGAGATTCTGAGATTCTGGAATTCTGGTATTTTGAGATTCTGAGATTCTGTGGTTCTGATATTCTGGAATTCTGATATTCTGGAATTCTGATATTCTGGAATTTCTGGTATTTTGAGATTCTGAGATCTGTGGTTGTGGGACTCTGGAATTCTGATATTCTGGAATTCTGGTATTTTGAGATTCTGAGATTCTGGGATTCTGAGGTTCTGTAATTCTGTGATTCTGAACTCTGCACACAGGGCTGACCCGGGCAGCTCTGCCCTGTGTCCCACGTGCTCCTGCCTTTCCTGGCAGCATTCCCAGTCCAAACCCAGCTGCAGGAACCACCCAGCCCCAGTTACTCAAGGCTGGTGCCGCGCTGGGAACGCTCAGAGCGTGACTCAGGTGTTAATGCAAGGAGGAAACCCACACAGCTGCAGATAAAGGATGGCAAACAAATGGCTCCGCTATCAGAAACACCAGCAGTGCGTGCCAACTCCTCTGTCCCTGCTGATATTCTCTATCCCTGCTGATATTCTCTCTCCCTGTTGATATTTGCAGCTCCCCAAGGCCTGGAGGGCACAGGGTGGTTTGCAGAGGGCGGCCAGCGCTGTCCTGGGCAGTTTGGCTGGCCTCTATCTCCCTCCTCAAGTTATCTCTGACAATTCCAAACATGCTATCTCGTGATAAGCTCATAAAAGAGTGAAGAAAATAATCTAAGAGAGAAACTCCCATTTTTTTTATAGTAAATATTTTCATGAATGGGGAGTTCGTTTTGAGCTAATGCGTTTTCAGAGCGACCAGCACAATGTTTTTAAAGAAAATCCCTATCCTGATGTGGAAAAGGGGCTGAGGGGAGGTGTAATAAAATATTTGCCTGAGATTTGTGATTGCTTAAGGCCAGACTTAATCTCTGTGCAAAGACTGAAAGTGAGAGGGGCCAAATCACTGAGCTCACCTGCTTCTGAAGGGAGCAGGAGGCTAACTGTGGGTTTAGATTAGATAGGAAAAAATCCTTCCCTCTGAGGGAAATTCTTCCCAGATGAGGGAGGCCCTGGCACAGGGTGCCCAGAGAAGCTGAAAGTGCCCAGGTTGGATGGAGCCTGGGATGGCGGAAATTTTCCCTGCCATGGAAGGAGTTGGGATGATGTGATTTTTTTTTTAAATTCCCTTCCAACCCAAACCATCCAGGGGCTCTGTGATTCTACAGAGAAATTATTTGTCTGGTTGGTATTTGGTTTGGTATTTGTTTGGTTTGGTTTGGGGTTTGTTTGGCTTTGTTTGAGGTTTGTTTGGTTTTGTTTGGGGTTTTTTTGTTTGTTTGTTCCCTGATTTTTAAGGTTCTTTCCATCCCTCACCATCCTGGGGCTCTGTGATTCTACAGAATTTGTCTGGCTGATATTTGATTTGGGGTTCATTTGGTTTGGTTTGGGGTTTGTTTGGGGTTTGTTTGGTTTTGTTCGGGGTTTGTTTGTCTGTTCCCTGATTTTTTAAAGGTTCCTTCCATCCCAAACCATCCTGGGATCATCTACAAAACCCACCTGAAGAGGCCCTGGCGGAAGATGGAATTTCTCCTCGTTTTCCTGATGATCAGGTCAGCCACTTGCTGGATGGTGATGCTGACAAAGAAAGCCGTGTAACCCGTCCACTGCAGGTAGGTGCGCTGGTATTTGGTCTGGGAAGCCAAAAAAACACCAAAATGTTTTTCAACCAGACCCTCACACCTCCCAAAGGCGACAGCAAACCTCGGTGGGAGGCTTGATTTCGGTTCCCAAGGTGTGAATGGGGAGTTTTTCCAGATTTAGGCGCAGAATTACGGGATTTGGGCCAGGTTTAGCCCCGTGCCTGAGTCACGAGGCTGCAGCACGAGCTGGGGCTGTTTGGATGGACTTGATAATTCCTCCTGTGCCTTGTGATTCTGCACGATGAGGGGGAGGGAGCGAACAGAGGGAAGGGGGAGGATGCTCAGGGCTTGCAGAGGTGCTGCTCGTTAGCAGGGTTGGGATTGATTTCAGTGGGATGTGATTTACACAGATATTTTTAAACACAAAGTCCAGAGGGGAAAGTGCATCTCTGAGTGAGAATGTGGCAAATTAATTGCAGAAAAGTGAATGAAAATACAGTGGCTGAATGAAAGAACTGCGTGTCAGGAAGCTCAAAAAAAAATCTCTCCTGAGGGAACATCAGGCAAAAACTTAATTCTATTCTCATTTAAACCTCATTTGCATTGCCCATGCCTTTATTTTGGTGGAGAGCAGGGAATTTTTAAGCAGCAGGTGGGTGAGAGATGAGGCAGGGAGTTTTCAGGGCTGTCTTACCCATTGCTGTCCGTAGGAATCCTCGAAGTCATTGATGGCATTGCTCTCCCAATTCACTCGAACTCCCAGCAGCGTGAGAGGGAGGAACCCTTGCTCAGCATAGACGGTGAAATAGGTGACAAATGCCCCCACAGACTGCATGATTCCTGTAAAAAAAGGGGGCTGAAATGAGGAAAACCCAAAATTGAGGAGTTGTGATTCCTAACTGCATGAAAAACAAAGGGGGACAGGGATGAGGATAACCCAAAATTGAGGATTTTTTTATTCCTAACTGCATGATTCCTGCAAAAAAAAAAAAAAAAAAAAGAATGCAGGGATGAGGAAAACCTAGAACTGAGGAGTTGTGATTCCTAACTGCATGAAAAACAAAGGGGCAGGAATGAGGAAAACACAAAATTGAGGACGTGATTCCTGCAAAACCAAAGAGACAGGGGTGAGGAAACATCATAATTGAGAAGTTTTGGTTCCTAACTGCTTGATTCTTGCAAGAGCAAGATGGCAGGGATGAGAAAAAAACCCAAAATTGAGATGTTTTGATTCCTAACTGCATGATTGCTGCCAAAAAAGGTGCAGGGGATGAGGAAAACCCAAAATTTAGGAGCACTGAATGTATGAAACAAGGTTTGAGAGCTCTTGGCACTCTAAATTTCTTGCCCTCTGGAGCTAAAACCCGGTTTTATTGCTGAAAAATGAACAAGACGGAGCTGTTGAGTTAGAGGAAGGGGCTGGATTTCAGCTCAGTTTTTTTTTTTAAGAAATGAACCAATTTGTGTGTCTTTGCTGAGCCCAGGCAGATTTGGGGGCCCACATACCAATCTGCAGGTAGGAATAGATGGCCAACTGCTCGTTCACCAGCCGGTCTTTCCTCTTGTTCCGAGGTCTCCTGTTCATGATGTCGCTCTCAGCTTTCTCGTAGGCCAGAGCCACCGAGGGGATCTGCAACAGAGACAAACCATCAGGAGCTGGAGGGTGGAATTGCCTGATTTCGGGGTTTGCTGGGAGAATAATGAGCCCTACTTTCTGTGATG
>CM019214.1:123258928-123304738 GCA_009741485.1 Malurus cyaneus samueli
TGGCTAGGGGAAATTAACTTTATTTTAACATTAAAGAGTGCTTCAGATCCCTTGGGCTGGGCTGTCTGGGATGTCCGAAATCCCTTTGATCCCTCAACTAAAACATGCAGATATCTGCTCACTGCTGCTTTTAGTCTGGCTCAGATATCTGTACTTTCTTCTCCCCCTCTGCAATTTGGTATTTTCTTCTCTTCTTCCTCTCCACCTGGCTGCTTTTAATCCCCTTTTTCACTGCCTTACTCATCTGTAGGGTAAACCCACAAAATCCTCCATTCTGGAGGTCCCTTTGCCCCCTCCCTTGACAGGATATTCCAGCAGGAAATGACTTTGGAGTTCCCAACTCACAATGTCGGTGCCCAGGTCGATGAACAGGATGGTGATGGTGCCAATGGGCATGGGAATGCTGGCAATGATGTAGATGAGGAAGGGGCACAGCTCGGCAATGTTCTTGGTCAGGGTGTAGGCAATGGTTTTCTTTAGGTTGTCAAAGATCAGGCGGCCTGGAGGGAGAGAAAATGCTTCTGTCAGAGGGAATTTTTACAATTTCATTTTTTATTAACACTTATATATTTCTATTTTTATTTTGTTTTTATGCTTTCCAGAAATCAAATCAGATTTATCTAAGTGAAGTGAAAACATTTGCTGCTTTTTTTACTTTCCTCATATGTTTCCTTATGCATTTTGTAGTTATTTTGTTGGGTTTTTTTGGTTTTTTTTTAACTATCCCCCCTTAGACCCTTTTGAAAACTCAAATGCAATAAAACTTTTCTTTCAATGAGGAAGTTTGACGGGAAATTTCCCGTTGTAGATGTAATGGAAACCACTTTTACAGTGGAAGAAAAGGGGGTGAGTGTTCCTGTCAGAGGTGGAGCTCAGTGAAGGTGATGTGTGAGAAAATAATAGAGGGAAAATGTGGAGAAAGCAATTTTTGGCTTCAAACTGCATTGGAATGAGTCAGAAAGTGCTTTCATCTGAAGCCTGATCAGAGACAGAATCATTCCTATGTGTGAGACAGGGAGATGATTTCCTCATTCTCTGACTGTCACGTGTATAAATCGAATTAATTCCCAACTTTCCCAAATAACAAATCCACAAATCCAGCAAGAGACGAGAGGAGAGCAGCAAATTCCAGTTCAAAAAGGGGAAAACAACTTTATCTTTACCTTCCTCCACTCCTGTGACGATGGAAGCAAAATTGTCATCCAGCAGGACCATGTCAGCAGCATTTTTGGCAGCATCAGAACCAGCAATGCCCATGGCAATCCCAATATCTGCTTTTTTGAGGGCAGGGGAGTCATTGACTCCATCTCCAGTCACAGCAACCACTGCTCCCTGGAACACACAAAAGGATCCAGGTGTGGGTTTGGGAGGAGAGGGTGAGCCCTGCTGTCATCAATTTTTAGATTTCTGGCAGGAAAATGTTGATGGGAAGTTGTGAATCCTCTTTATTGCCACGTCAAACATGACCAGGGGTCAGGAGGGTGGTGGGTAGGGTTAGGAGAGCAAAAAGGATTTGGGGAGTTCCTTTTAGAGTAGAAACATGGAAAATTCAGGGATAAAAAATCAGGGATGTGATTCACTGCATCCTGAAGAGTGGACATCTCAATTAAATGCACTTCAAATGTGATTAATCTGATATAAGGAGGATTAAAGATTTGGGTGTCTGCTCCATGTGCATGATCCACCCCTGTCTGAGCAGACCCAGGTTCACCCCTGACATCTGTGGGGGATTTGATTAACACATCTCCCGTCCTTTTAAATTTTTTTATGAAGTGCTACAGAATCAGGCAGGCTTCATCTGAATTGTAAATTATGTAACTGTTCATCCCACCCCATCAGCTTCTGGCCATCATCACTCGGTGCTAGAATTTCTCCAGTAATCCAAAAAGATGGAAAACTCTGATTATCCAGCTCATCTTTATCTTCCCATAAAACCATCTCCTGCAGAAGTTGCTGGCTGGATGCAAGGCAGGGGAAAAAGCCTGACAAACTGATGAATAAAATGTTGAATTTCCTGTGCCTGGGGGGATTGGGCACAGTGTCACTACCTATAAATAATGCCATGTACAGAAGGGCTTATAAGCTCTGAGCACTAAAGATAGCTGGAGACTGGCTGGGGGAGGCTGTTCCTTTTCATCCCCTAAATCTGCCCGGAGTGTGGGTGTCTGAGCTGTGCAGAACACGTTTACCCACCGTGTGCCTGACAGAAACCATTCAAGAAATGAAAAACACATGAAATTGAATGATTTTATCTCTCTTTTTTTTTTTTTTCTTTTTCTACTCTCTGGAGAGCACTCCAGGCTTAAACCCAACAAGCTGATAGTGCTGATTGGGAAGCTTAGTGCTGGCACAGCTACAAAAATAAAATAATATCTCCTGCCACATCTTCTCTACAAAGTCCAGGCACAGCACTAGCGTGGCTTTAATTCACAAAATCCACTCAGGAGATGTCGGTTTTGAGTGGAGAGTTTTTTGATGGCAATTTTTATTTTTTACAGAGCTCTGTAAATGCTTTTTAAAAAAAAAAAAAATTCACTCTGTGCTGGCTGCACTCCAGGCTGCTTTACATAATATTGCCCATGGATGGGACAAACCCTTTTTAAATCCTGCTGGCTGATTTACAGCCTTGGGAAGATAAGGCTTGGTGGTGCCATAAATCACTCTCTGGCATTCTGTGGGGTTCATACCTCGGAATCATAAATGGTTTAGGGTGGAAAAGAGCTGTGAGTTCACCTGTTAAGGCAGCAGTGCCACCAAACAATTCCCCTCCCAAACATTCCTGTGGGCAGGAGGTCGTGGCTCTGAGCAGATAAGAGAGGATGTGGCAGCACCGTTGTTTTTATCCAGATTTAAAGAATTCCCCAGTGATTGCTCCTTCCCAAACAGGAAGTTTTATGTGACAGGGACAAGCCAGACCTTGGCTCCAGCTCCAGACTCAGGGAAAAGCTCGTTTTGTCACCGGGAGCAGAGAGTGCAGCAGGAATTTGAGCGGCTTGGACGCAGTCCAGGCAGTGTTTGTGGCAATCTGTTAGATAATGTTCTGGCACGGGGGAAAAGAGTGTAAGCAGAGCTCGGGGAGCGCTGGGAATTGGCTTCCAGCCTGTCAGCCCGGGGCTGGCATCTACGTGTGACCTCTGTTAGCCCTGGCTCACCTGCCTCTGACAGCCCTCCACGATAATCAGCTTTTGCTGCGGCGAGGTGCGGGCGAAGACGATCTCCGAGTGGTTGAGCAGGATCTCGTCCAGCTGCTCCGAGCTCATGTCCTTCAGCTCCATCCCGTTCACCACGGCTGCCGTGGCTTCCCTGGAAGAGCCAAGGGATGGGTTTGAGAATGAAAAGGGTGCACACAGTGTGATGTGGGTGCAGCTGTGTCAGAGGAAAGCGCCAAATGGAGTTAATTGCAGAGGAGTTTGTTGTTAATTAGCTGGTGTCGAGTGAAAGGTGCTGCAGGAATCCCGAGTGGATCACAGTTACCTGGATACAGAGGGGACACAGGGAAGCTTCAGAAAATGCATTTTAAAGAGGTTTCTCATGGGGAGGGACAGTGCAAGACATTGCCTCTGCAAAGAGCTTTGATCCTCTCTTGTGATGTTGTTTTTCCCACATTTAAGGGATGAAGGAGGAATTTGGGCTCACGGTCCAAATTGGGGTGTGTGATGCCAAATTCTGCTTTTTGTGAGTCTGTGTGTTTTGTCAGAGGGGCAGTGACAGTGACTTCCATGTGATCCACAAAGCACAATTTGTTGGATTTTCACCAAGAGCAGCCAAGATGAAAACCACGGAGTGGACACATTTCGGTGGAGATGACACAAGGGTGGGAATGTGTCACCAAAAAAGCAGGAAGCACCTGGGATATTGGGAATTGGGCTATGAAATCACCCAGGAAGGAGCAGGAAAAGGGAGCCCCAGGCTCTGCTGGCTCTCACCTCCTGTTCACCTGCTCCACGGGGATGTTGAGGCGCTTGGCAATGTCCTCCACGGTCTCGCTGGTGGCTGAAATGATGCCCACGCTCTTGGCAATGGCCTTGGCCGTGATGGGATGGTCACCAGTGACCATAATGACCTGAGCAGGGGACAAGGGAGTGACAAAGGTGAGATAAGGGGGAATGTCCATTGTGGGGGAGCAGGAAGCAGTTTGGGATGGGAGCAGGGCTGTGCACACAATTTTGGGCAGAATATGGGCTGTAATTGGCCGGCTCTGCATCGACATCTGGGCTCTGCCTCTGCTCCTCGAGGCTGCTTTATCAGCGCTCTGAGGGAAGAGTTCAGCAGCCAGATTAGAATAATGCAGAATAAAGGAGCCTTTATGTAAGGATCTATATTAGGTACGTGCAGCGGGGAGGGTTTGTTGGAATGTTGTATCTTAAAATGGATCCTTGTGACTGAGGTGTCCTGACAGATAAGGCACAGCCTTTTCTTGCTTTTCTCAGAGAAAAGTTGCCAGATCTTGAGGCTAAGCAAAATTTCATCAGGGTTGAGGCTTGGGATTCATCTCCTCTGAGATCTGTAATTCTAATTATGGTTTTCCTTGATTTAGATAGATTTTTGCCTTGGCTTGGAGCTGGAAGTTTACTTGTGGGTCCTCTTGGGAGTGAAATTAGGGGAATTACTGCTTCAGGTTCCACTTGGATAGTTTAGAAATTAGTGATGCCTTTGGATAATTGTTTATATCAGGTGTAGCCCTGTGTTCTGATGCCCTCCCAGGATTTTTTTCTACCACCTTACCCTGTTCACAAACCAGTAATTCCAGCTGGTGTGGGTTCTGTATTCTAGAAATGGATCTGATGAGAGAGCATCTGAGTTTTTGCAAATTTGGATTCCCAATTTTAAAATTCTGTGCAGTTCCTGTAGGCTGATTCCCACTTAAATTAAAACATTTTGCCTCTGGGGACTTTTTAAGTTGCAATTATGGATGGTGTTAACTAACATTGGTATTTTTGGTAGTCATTGCTAAAAAGATAATTAACGACAGCGTGGTGGAAGACCTTAAATACTTTAAATAATACCTAAAATAATTATAATGAGTTTTTCTGTGGTGGAATCACCGTGGTTTTCGCTGTAAAATCCCTACCTTGATGCCAGCACTGCGGCACTTGGAGACAGCGTCGGGCACCGTGGAACGGGGTGGGTCAATCATGGACAGGAGCCCCACAAAGCACAGGTTGGAGGTGGGGAAGTTCATGGAGTCTGTGTCAAACTGGAAGGTGTCTGGAAACTCGTTTTCAGGCAGGTACAAGTGGCAGAAACCTGCAAAGAGATTTAGGTTGATGTGACGGGCAGGAAAATGTGGGAGAAAGAGGAGAGCTCGATAAATCATCGGGGTTTGCCCTTGTTTGCAGAACTCCAGGGCATGGAACCATTTTTGCAGGCATGCTGGATGTGCCAAGGCTTTAAACCCCATTTGACAGAGTTTCCAGATGGATTTGGCCCTGTTCCCTCAGGCAGGCCCTGCAGCTGCACTCACCCAGCACTCTCTCTCCCATGCCCCCCAGCTCCATGTAGGCTGTCTGGAAAGCTTCTGCCTTCTCACTGTCCAGGGGCTCCTCCTTGCCGTTGATCATGATGGTGCTGCACCGCTCCAAGATCCTCTCTGGGGCACCTTTCATCACCAGCAGGAAGCGTTTGTCCTGGGGGTCGTCGGTCTCGTGGATGGAAAGCTGTGCCACAAACACCAATGTGTTGGAAGATCATAAATGGTCCTCATTTGTTTCTAGTTTTGCATGGAATTCATGTTCTTTTCCATGGAGATATCATATATTCCATCAAATTGAACAAAATGTATTTATTATAATCTAAATTTCCTCTGTTGTTAAGGTTACTTTAACCCCATGAAGGTTTTGGAGTCACCCATTGTTGCATTAGGCCCAGTGATGGAAACAATCCTTCCTGATTTCCAAAAAAATAATAAATGAAACACACCTGGAATTTGTTGGTAGAATTGAAAGGAATCTCAGCCACTTTCTTGTTCTGAGCTCTGATGCTCATCACGTCCCCCAGAATGACCTCAGAGAATTTCAGCAGAGCTGTTTCAGAGGCGTCCCCAACCACAACCCTCTGTGGGCACAAAGGAAGAGAAAAGCTCAGGGCACCTGTCCCTTGGCAATTCCATCATTCTGCACAAGGAATCTACATTGTCATGGTCAAGATGTCCTGGAAAGATCTTAAAATAAAAATTTGGGATTTCTGGTTTGCTCTTGGAGCTGGAACTGAGCTGCGGCAAGGAGAGGAAAAGAGCATTTGATGCTGAAAAAACAGATTTGGGGTCACTGCAGGGGATAACCCCAAATTTTCTTGAGAATGACATTGTTGATTAGATTTGTTTTGGTAGCCCAGTCAGTAGAATTTAACACCTTCAAGCAGTCAGATGCATAGACATGAATTAAGGCACCTTTGCTATATTAAATTAATTACAACTCTTGCCACTCGTCTTGCCTTTTTCCCGGCAGGCACAGTTGGGTTTGGACAATTCTGCCATGCCCAGGGGTTCTTGGGGCTGTCCTGTGCAGGGCCAGGAGCTGGGATTGTGGATCACTTCCAGCTCAGGATAGATAATCTGTGTTTCTATGCTCTTGGCTGTGTGGGTTTTTTAATCCTGTGTTAAATTTTGTGTGAGTATACAGCAATCAAACCGCTGTCAGTAGGAATTTAGAAGGTCGACGCAGTAAAATGGAGATTACTAAAGCCAAGCAGTGAAAATTGCTGATTCAGAGGAAGGGGAATAAGCTGGTGTGAAGTCAGCAGTACCTTCATGATGGGGAGATTTTCCTGTCCTGGCCGGAATTCTGCCCGGTTGCAGAGAGTGACAATTTTTGACAGCGCCGTCCATGTGGCAGAGCTTTGATCAAAGGGCTGGGCTGAGAGGAGCAAAACACACATTGGGTCCTTTAGCACATTGCATGACATGAGTAGAGGTACAGGAGTGGAAAAACAGAACTGACATTCACAGGAAAAAATCATTCTTTTGACAGGTTATTTTACAGAAAAATATTTTGATGCAAATTTTCCCTCTGCCAGCACTGGCAAAGGGGGTTTGGATGATGTTTCTCTGCTAAATTCCCTACTAAATGTACCCATGGCAAAATGCTCTCCCTCCTCCAGATTTACTTCCTGTGAGTGGAGTTCAAATATCAATTCTTTTTTTTCACCTCTCTACATGGCTAAGGAAGGAAGGAAGGAAGATATGTCTGATTTAACCTTAAAAAAACATTCCCAGAGGACACCCCAGCTTTGACCCAAGCACCTGCCCCCTTCCCACACCCCACATTTACTCGTTTGATCTTCACTGGTGTCGGCTGAGTAGATCTGGTTGTCAAACCAGAGGTGGGCAACCGTCATCCTGTTCTGGGTGAGGGTCCCTGTCTTGTCAGAGCAGATGATGGAGGTGGAGCCCAAGGTCTCCACGGCCTCCAGGTTCTTCACCAGGCAGTTCTTCTTGGCCATGCGTTTGGCTGTGAGGGACAGGCTCACCTGGCAGGAGGGGACGTGTGGTTACAGAGGTGTAATGAGGTTACATGTCCCTGCTAGGCCTTTTGTCTTTATTTTATTTTTATTTTATTTTTTTAAGGGAATTTTTTTTTTTTGCTTTTTGTTGGCCAAATTGCATTTTTTCACCCTTTTTTTAAAATCGGAATCTGAGGTTTGGTTGTCACTAGAATAAGTAGATTTGCTGCTGCCAGGAAGCTGCTTGCCTGCTGATAGGAATCAGGATGTCTTATCAGTCAGGAGGCTGCTTGAGGTGGAAGGAGCTGCAATGGGCAGGGAGCTCCTGGTCACCAATTTATGACTCCTACAACAATTCCCTTATGGGCAGGGAGCTCCTGGTCACCAATTTATGAATCCTACAACAATTCCCTTATGGGTAGGGAACTCCTGGTCACCAATCTGATGAATCCTACTACAATTCCCTTACGGGCAGGGAGCTCCTGGTCACCAATTTATGAATCCTACAACAATTCCTTTATGGGCAGGGAGCTCCTGGTCACCAATGTGATGAATCCTGCAATGATTCCCTCAGGGCAGGGAACTCCTGGGCACCAATTTGATGAATTCTGCAATAATTCCCTTCCTTATCGCTCTGGTTGTTTGCTGCTGAGGTGCTTCAGAGCCAGCAGTGCTCAGCAGGTGTGCTGCTCCTCAGCCAGGGAATTCAGTGTTGAATTTGTGGGAATAAGTGGATTTTTCACATGACTTTCAGGGTACAATGTCCCCATTCCAAGTGGGAACAGGCAGTGGGGGAATGATTCACGTCATTGTACTCGGCAGCAATCGAGGCAGAGCGGTGCTTGAGGAGCGTTGCTCCAAATTTTTAAGACTTAAGAGGAATGACTCAGTTACCCAGAATTCCCAAACAAAGGGTTTTTCCTCAGAATAAGAACCCCACCACTGTTCAAACCCAGCGCTCTCTCACCGTCACGGTGGCCAGCAGCCCCTCCGGCACGTTGGCCACGATGATGCCGATGAGGAAGATGATGGAGTCCAGGATCTTGTAGCGCATGGAGACGGAGATGATGAAGAAGAGGACCCCGATGGAGATGGCCACTCCTGCCACCAGGTACACGAAGTGCTCGATCTCGATGGCGATGGGCGTCTTCTCGTTGCCCACACCCGAGGCCAGCGAGGCGATGCGGCCGATGATGGTGCGGTCACCGGTGTTGATGACGATGCCGGTGGCGGTGCCTGCAGGGACAAAAAAAACGTCACCTCCAGGGCACACAAACCCTCAGAGGCAGCTGCAGCCTGGCATTCCAGTGGGTATTGATGGAAAAAGTGTAAGGAAACTGCAATTAATTCAAATTCAAGTCAATTAATTGATTGATGCCTTAGGATTTTTAGTTTCTGTTTTCATTCGTCTGTATTTTTGTATTTCTTTAGTACAGCACTAAAAACTACCGTTCTCCCATCTTTAGACAAAACAATCCCAAAACAAGCCTAAATCCAAGGACACCTCGCTGCCTCAGAGCCCCAAAATATGGAAACAACAACGAGTTGAGGATGGGGAGCAAGTCTGGGGTGATTGACATCATGACCTGAAGATCATTGGAGAATTAAGGCCCAATATGTTAATAAGGCAGAACTTATAAAAGGTGAAGATCTCGTGACTCGGGGTCCATTTTGGGTGTATCCTCAGGAGGAGGAGGCTTTGTCTGCCCTAATGTACCAGGGGGCCTGTTAGGCCTGGATTAAAGTTTCTATTCTCGTTCTCTTAAATTTGTCTGGTCTCTGTTTCAGTTTAGCCTGATCTATAATGCATCAGATCTTTGCAGCCACAACCACGCTGGGCGTTGAAACAAATGCCAAGTGTGACCACCCAAAAAGTCACATTTTTTTTAATCTGCTCAGGACAGAATTATTGTGAGCAATTGCACCTCTCTGAAGTTCCTTGAAGCAGGATTTCCTCAATGAGTTAGCAGGACAGAGCAGCACTGGTGCAGGTGCCTTTTTGGGGGGCCCTTCTCTCTGTGCGCTGACAAATAACAGAGAACAAAAATTCCCTTCAAGAACAAAAATTCCCTTCAGTTTCCCTCAAGCTGCTGAATAGAAGTCAAAATCTAACCAGAAAAAAAGATAAAAAGGTGTCAAAGTGTGCACACAGGATGATAAATGTGGCTGGAGCCAGTGGAGAAACAGATGAGGAGGATACAGTGGGATTTCCCTGCCCAGTTTTTGGGTCAGCTCACCTTCCACACAGGTGGTGGAGTAGAAGGCAATGTTCTTGGTCTCCAGGGGGTTCTCGTGGGTGAAGTCACAGGAGCGGGACTGTGGCTCTGATTCCCCTGTGAGTGAAGAATTGTCCACCTTTAATGAAAGGGAGACATGCCCATATTAAAGTCAGCAGTGCACAGCGGTGTCTGGCCCAGGAGGCCAGGGGGCAGCTTCAGAATCTTAATAATTTTAATAATCTAAATAATCTTAGTAATTTTAATAATCCTAATAATCTTAATAATCCTAATAATCCTAATAATCTTAACAATCTTAATAATCTTAGTGATCAGTGACATCAGAATCTCTCAATGCCTTTTCTCTGAGCTGCTCTGTCCCTGACAGAACCTATTTCTGTGGGATTTTCAGTTCAGCCAGTGCAGTGTCTGTTGGTGGGATTTTCAGCAGCAGCCTGAAAAAACCCCACAATTTTGAGGCTCTGCCTCCAGTGCAAACTCTCAATCCTGTGTTGGTGCATTTACCCTGTCCTGACAAAGCACAGTACCAGAACCTGGTTTTGATATTCAGGGAGGGAGGTGTCAGTCCTGGAGGAGCTCAGCATCACATTAAGGCTTCTACTCTCTGATTTCATTAATTATGTCTAATCAAAGCTCTAATAACCCACACAGACTGTACAGAAATTCCTTCTCTTTAATAAACTCTGTTTTCCCTCTTTCCCTGTGCCCTTGCAAGCCCTGCTCACCTTGCAGCCCTGGGTGAAGATGAGGCGGATGTCAGCAGGGATCCTGTCCCCACCCTTGATCTCCACGATGTCCCCAACCACCAGCTGGTCTGCTGGCAGCTCCTTCTTCTCGGCATCCCTGAGCACAAGAGCTTGCTGGAAGAACAGAAATGGGACAAAAATCAGCCTTGTGCCACCCTCTAAACTGAGATCCTCCTTTCTGTTCTGGGAAAAATCCAGAGCAGGGTGATGGAGAGGCACAGATTTGATATCCAGCTGTGCTGCTCAGGCTGGAATTTGGTGGAAATGAGAAGGGAAATGGCCTTGGAGATGGAAAAATGTAGAAAAATGCCTTCCAGAAACATGCTTGCATGACAGCAGCTCTGTGAGTAAAAGCTGGGCTGCAAAATGTGACACCCAGCACATTTCACCCTTTTCATTTACTGGTTTGAACTGAGAGCTGAGATCTCAGATCCAGAAAACACGAACGTGCATCCTGCCACTCACAGATCCACAAAAACAGCCACTACAATGGTTTGTGATTCAGGATTTTGTTATCCTAAGATAAAAACAGAGTTTTGTTTTGTTTTGTTTTTTAGCCAAGCGATAAATTCAGGCATTTTTGGGGTGAATTTTTGCCTCACCTGTGGGATCATCTTGCTGAAGCTGGCCATGATGTTGGTGCTTTTGGCTTCTTGGTAATAGGCAAAGATACCGGTGAGGATGACAACCAGAGCCAGGACCACCCCGAGGTAGAGCTGATCAATAAAAGACATCATCTGGTTAATTTGAGAGAATTTTCAGCAATTCCTCTGCTGGAATAAATCACAGTTCTGTGTTGTTTCAGCAGGCTTTTCAAGCGAGGTGTTGGTGGAGTTAAAAGGCAGGTTAAGAAAAAAAATTTGGAAGTGTTGCCATACAAATGGTCATTTAAAGTTTGCAAATGGTCAATTAAAGCTCAAAAATGATTAATTAAAGCTTTTTTTGTGAGTTTAAAAAAGGGTTTTAATAAGGATTTTTCCCAAGTGTTTTTGTGTATGAAAAAGGGTTTTAATAGGGATTTTTCGCATCAAAAATCCTCCTCTAAGCTGGCGCAAACCCGAACAAATTAGAATGTAGCAAACAAATAATAATTTAAAAAAAAAAAAGCAGAATATAACTCAAAGGGGAATTAATCAAAGACTCTGGGGTAATTTAGGCTTTAGTGCTGCTCTCAGAGTTCTCAAGAACTGTGATTATGCCCCGTGGTTATAAAACCTTCGCACAGGAACCCTTCACACAAGTGCCGTGTGAGGTATTTCTGACTTTTATCAGCAACGCTCAGCGTCAGAAGGAGATTCCTGTGGGAATGAGAGGCCTCCTCGAGTTACTGAGTAACTGCAGGATTGGAACCTCAGAACTTTCCTGAGGTGGTTCCTGATGCACTCACGTTGTCGAAGGCAGAATCCACTCCCTGCGCCAGCTGGATGCCAAAGGAAATCCAGGAGAAGCCAGCTCCGATCCACAGGAGGATGGAGAAACCCCCGATCATCTGCTTGAGGAATTTCACAATTTCTGGGGTGGCTTTGGGGGGAGTCAGGCAGTTGGGGCCATCCCGAGCCAAAATCTCTGCTGCTCTCGCGCTCGAGAGACCCTGCAAAAGGAGGGGATGCGTTCAGAATGAAATCGCAAAAAAAAAGATTTTTACCTCATCTCAGAACAAATTCACATGCTGCTGTGTCTTTAAAGGTTGGTTGTGTCACAATCGAGCTGCAACTCTGATTTCCAAACCTCCTGATCTCAGAGTGGCTGCTGTGAAGAAACTTAAAGTGTTTCTTTATTTATAATTGTTTCTTTGCTGGAGCAACAAATTTGGGGCCGCATCCACCAGGAGTTTCTATTCTGTCGGTTATCAACCAAAAATACCTGGACTAAACGTATTTTTGGAAATGTTTCTGGTTTGGAAAATCTGAGATTAAGTCTTTTATTGCTGTTTCTGCATTTCCACAAGATGTTGGTAGCTCAGGGGGTTCTTGAAATTCTTGTCTGTGCTTTGATATTCAAATGTCAGGTGTCCAAGGGACTCAGGTGTGGTTTCCCAAATTTAGATTTCCCTTCAAAATCAGCCCATCACATGTAGTTTTTGCTGGAAATTGTTACAGCAAAAAATGAATTGTGGTAAAATCAAAACATCAGGTAAAAGCTTTAAAAAAATTAGGTCCCAGTGCAAACCCTGAGGTCACGTTTTGTGCAGGGATTTTGGATTTCCAAGCAGTAGCTCAGCCTTCCTCAGACTCAGGAAAAAGCTCCACTTTAAATCCAGGTTAATGCACATTTCCTTGCTGGTTTAGGCCTTACTGGTAGCACCACACACATCTGACAGCAAGATTCCTGGGAAGCTCTGGAGAGGCCAGAGCCAACTGAGTCAGGCAGTTCCTGAACCATGGACTTACTTTGTCAATGCTGGTCCCGTATTTTTTCTCCAGGTCTGAGGTGCTGAGCCTGTGGTCATCCTGCATCCCAAGAGAGAAACAGAAAATCACAGTGAGCAAAATATCAGACTGTAGGAATTTTTATTTATTATTTTATTATTAACTGGTTTATTATTTTATTAATGCATATTTTATTATTGCCTTATTTCAAGGTCTGGAAATTGCTCAGACTGCCTGCAACCGTGGATGCAATCACTTGTATGACATCCCACTTTCATTAATCAGACAAACCTGCACACTGACAAGCAAAACTCCTTCCACTGCAAGATGATTTATTTAATTCTTTTTTCTCTTTAGATTCGCAGAGAACTTTTGTAAATAGCTCCCTCCTCCAGCAAATCTGTCACAAGAACAGGATGGTGTGTTCGTGTTTCTGCTGCCTGCCACGAGTGTCTGTGCTCCTTTTGGATAAATAATTTCAGAGTGTGTGTGACAACAACCTCTGCCCTTGATTGCCAGGGTAGGGAATGTGAAATGATCCTCCACAGGCTGCTGGAAAGAGGCAACAGGTTCTGAGCACAGTTAAAAAGGGTGTGGGAGAGGGAAATCTCCCGGCTCTTCTCCTTGGCCCTCTGTGGTATCACTGGCCTAATTATATCTTGTGCTGAGCTGGGATTTAGAAGCCAAGAATTTGAGAGATCTCCCAATTGTTTTCTCAGAGTGATTCATGGGTACTGGGGTGAGTCAATTCGCCTGTCTGTGCTTTGGTTTCTCTTTAGAAACTCGGGAGTGTTTCACATCCCCCGGTGGCAAAGACAGCAGGGAGTGAAATATTTACCTGCTGCTGGGTGGATTGATGAGACAATCACAGGAAAATATCTTATTTTGGGGTTCTTTGAGCTCTGAAACACCACCCAGCCCGTAAATAACCTCTCCTCAGAGCTGCTCTCCCAGCAATCCCGAAAAGAGGTCAGTATAATTACTCCTCATGTTTCAGATTGGGAAACTGGAATGCGTGGAGAGGAAGCAACATTTCCAAGAGCAGCCAGCAGGTCAGTGGCGAGCCAGGAGGAAAATAATGATTTCTTGAAGGTCAGAGGAGTTGGTTTGGGTGAAAAACCCTGTGTTTAAGGCTGAGAAATGCTTTCAGCTCAGGAATTTCTGGAGAACAGTGGTGCTGCTTCTCCCTCTGATTCCTGGCTGGATGTGCAAGCTGTCAGGAAATACTGATGGCAGGGATTCCATCTGGGGAACCGATCCTTTCAGGGCAGATAATGTTCTGTACCACTGGTGGCTTAATTAGATCAGAATCATTCTCTCATTTTAGGCATTTTCTCTCATTTTAGGCATTTTCTCTCATTTTAGGCATTAATCTCACACAGCATTTTTCTGGCTCGCTCCAGGATCATGAGGGAAAAATCCTGGATTTTCAGTGCTGGGCATTACAGTGGTCATTCCCTGGATTTCATGGAATGTGTGATGGGAGCTCAGCAACACTCACCAGGTCCACTTCTTTCTTAAGATCTTCTGCCTTCTTTTTTTTCTTGTTGCCTTTTGAGTCTTTGTGCTTCTCCTCCTCATCTTCGATCTCTGTTTTTTGCAGATCTTTTGTTCCGTAGATCTCAACCGAGTAAACATCGGATCTTTTCTGTAAAAGACCAGAAAAAAAAGTCAAAACTTTGCAGATTTACTTTTTTAAGACAATGTACAAATTGTTACAGCTCCTTTCTCCTGGATATTAAGGTGTTTTTTTCCTGTCTTATCCTGAGATCCAGTTCCTGTTACTGTGATTGTGCTCAGGGCTTCATCAGATGCAAATTACGGGGATTCCTTTAGGGATGTACAACAATTCCAGCAGTTTATGATCCCACACCAAGGATAATACAGCCCAGCACCTCAGCATTGCGAGTGGAAATCATTAATTTATTTCTCAGCTCCAAGAAGAGCTCAGTGAAAAAGCAAAAAATTCCTAAAAGGAAAAGGGAGGGGGAAATGATCCATTGAGAGCTTGATCGTTCCTGGAGCTTTTCAGGCCCACAACGTCAAGATTGACTTTTTCTAATTAAAATTAACGTTTACAAATTTTTTCTATTTGCACTCCATTAAGGGAGGAATGGAGGCAAAGCCCAGACTGAAAAGCAAGGAGGAGCTGCTCTGTTTCTGCTCACACACAGCCCAGAGCTGGCAGGGATTTAATCAACAATTCCCTTCTTTTTGCCAACAGAACCTCGGGCACAAGGAGCTGTTGACCCAGGGAGGCTGCTGAACCTCAGGGAATGTTTTGCTCTCTGTGATATCTTGGGGTTTGTGCTGTTTCCAAACCCTCTGATAACTCTGGATTGCAAACTTCCCTTCCGTGCTGCTGATTTTCCAGCTCCCAATTATCCTGGAAAACACATGCCAGGCCTTGGGAGAGCCATGGGCTGACCTCATTTCAGAGTTTTCCTCATGGATTAAACCCCAGAGGTTTGGGAGAGCCCCTCTGGATTTCCTCAGGTGGGACAGCAGCCTCTGCCTCCTGTGAGACCTCACAGGAATGATGGAAAATCTCCCCAAGACATAACAGAGCTCAAATAATGGAAACTACAAGAGAAAACCCAATAAAAATTGGGATATCCTATTATTTACCCTTTCTCTGAACTCAAAACTGGCATTTTATCCTCAGCTGTCCTATAACTAAAGGAATGTTTAAATCTTGGTGTTGTCTCTTGATGGAGGGAGAAGAAAAAGCTCCTGAGAAGTTTAGGGGTTTAGAACAGTGAAATCCTATTCCTAAAAACTTGATTTTGCTTGGTGATGCACATCCCAGAGACAGGACATGCCTGTTCTTTTTATTATTTTTTTTCTGCCATGCTGAATATTCACGATCTGTTTTATCTATTGGAGTTTTTTTCCTCACCTTCCTCCTCCTCCTCCTCCTCCACCCTTTACCTCTCCCACCCAAAAATCTGTTCAGCTTCTCAAATCCCTATAAAGAAGAAAAGCCAGGAGAGAAAGGCAACAGCTCTCTGCTGGGAGGACTCAGCAGATGGAAGAGAAAAATAAAAAAAAAATTATGAAGTTGGTAAAATCTGTTGCTCATTTGCAAGCATGACCTGTGTTAACCTTTAACCTTCACAGTTCTGTAAAATCTCAGATTCTGGCTCAGATTTTTGGCTCAGCCATTCCAAGAATTCTTCCCAATCCAAACTGATCATTTGACACCCAGCAGTGTCTGGTATTAATTCAACTTTTCACTCAGAAAATAGAATAGATTTACACAGCAAACCTTCAGCAGAAACACAAGGAGCAATTCCCTGAGCCTTGTACCCACCTTGACCATCTTGATGAGTTTATTCCTTTCCTTCTGGAGGGAAACAGCCAAGCCTAAATTCTCTGGATGAAAAGCCCAAGCCCTGCCGGGGTTTGTGGTAGCTCAGAGCAGTCCTGGAGTGCCAAAGCTGCCTGTCCTGGAGGTGGTGGCTGCCTGTCCTGGGGCCAGCAGGGGTTAGCTGGAACGCTGCTCCCACCTCGGCATCCTCCAGGCAGGACCAGCTCCCTGTCCCAAGCCTGTGGAGAACGAGCTCTGTGTGCTGCTGCTTTATAAATCAGCATCTGGAGCTGCCACTCCACCCCTCCCCTTCCAGGTCCAGCCCATCTTCTGTTTCACCTGGAGTAGGTGGAAAAATACCACAGTAATGGGCATGTGGGTTTCAGGTCAGAGAGGTTCTAATTATTCCCTTGTAGTGTTTGCTCACAGGTAGGGAACAGGTGGATTATTCATCTTGCTGGGAGCCAGGAGTTTCCTCCGGAGCTTTTCCAGCTCCAGGCTCCCCTCAGGATCCCAAGGAGGCCCCAAGGAGGGCTCTGCACTTTTTGTCTCCCCTTTCCAGGTGATGTTCTCTCCTCCTGAGGTCCCTCAGACCCCAATCCCTGCCCCTTTTAGGTGCCAGCTGGGATTTAGTGCAGTGGTGTTCTTTGAAATTTCATAGCTTGGACTTCACTCTCAGTCCTTGCCTTGCATTTTGTGTGTTTTTCACCTTCATGCTGAGCTGGGAGAAATGCACTTCCTGGTGCTTATTCAACTGAACAGCTCTTCGTTAGTCTGGCACTAATTAGCAGCTTCCAGGCAGAAGTGATAATGAGGTTTATGACACTTTTGGTGCCTGGCTTGTCTCATCATTCAGGAGTAAAGCTGGCTTCTTCACCTCTGAGACTGAACTGATGAAAAGCTGAGTGGAACACAGGGAATGGTGTTCTGTAATTTAACATTATTTGGGGAAAGGCTTTTCTTTCATCCCTCTGACTTTGCTGACCAACAGCATCTCAGCAGTTAGTCTTTAAAATTTTATAATCTCGAGTCTTTAAAATTATATAATCTCAAGTCTTTAATATGATAGATATTCCTTAATTCTACATAATCCATAAAGTTTAAACTATTTGGAGATACCGTGTGGTGCCACCAGCGAGTGACTCAAATTATGGTCAGAGATCTGACGTATTAATTGAGATAACCAACGCTGGCTTTATCAAACCAGAGATAGAGGCTGCGAGAGGAGGGGAAAATCCAAAGGAATCATTCCAGCATTTATTACCTCCTCATTCAGAAGCAGGAACAATTTTAATTCCAGTTAAGTTCCCAGGAATTTGAGTACCAGCCGTCCTTGAGCTGTTTCCACCTCTCCATTTCTGTGTGTTTTCGTTTTCCACCGCGTTCCCCAACCCCGGCGCGTTGCGCAAAGCGCACGAGTGGGTCTGGAAAGGTTTCGTGTTCAGTTTCTGCTGCTTGATGTACTCAGAGCTGGGCTTTTGTGCTGGAATATCGACCTTTCCCTCCACCCCTGAGTGCTGGGGCTTTCACAGTGTGAGCAGGAGCAGGGATGCATTGACTGGACCAGGATTGGGATCCTTCTCTCTGTTCTGGGAAAAATCCAGAGCAGGGTGATGGAGAGGCACAGATTTGATATCCAGGCTGGAATTTGGGGGTTATGAGAAGGAAAATGGCTTTGGAAATGGAAAACTAATATGGAAAAATATGGAAAAATGCCTTCCAGGAACATGCTTGCATGACAGCAGCTCTGTGGTTAAAAGCCCGGCTGCAAAATGCGACACCCAGCACATTTCACCCCGTTCATTTACTGGTTTGAACTGGGAGCTGAGGTCTCAGATCCAGAAAACACCGTTCATCCTGCCATTCACAGATCCATAAAAGCAACCACCGTGTACTTTCCAGCAGTGCTCTGTGATTCGGGACGTTTATCTGGGTCATTCGAGCACTTTTCGCATTTGCCTTCCATAAATCACCACGGCTTTGGCCTGGGGGCGAACGTTAGAAATGCAAATGAGGGAAGAGTTTGGCAACAGAGCACCCAGTCACCCCGCTCCCCAGGGAATACTGACCCTGACACAGCTGCAGGATGTGTTTTGTGGCACAAATGGAGCTGGGAAAGGCTCTGTGGACAATTCCGTGGTGTTTGCAGAGGATCGAGCTGCCTTTGCTGCTGCCAAACCACCTGCGGGGAGCTGCCAAAGTATCGGCAGAGGGAGCAAAAATATGTTCTTGAATGATAATATCTTGGCCAAAAACTCTCATTAAGTTGTCAGCTGAAGGGTTTGGTTTTTTTGGTGGTTTTTTTTTTTGTTTTTTTGGGTTTTTTTTTTTTTTCGAGAAATTTGTTTGAAAAAGAGAAATTTTTATTTTTCTCACACCAACACAACTGGTTGGACAGCTAATCATCGTTGTTCGCTGGATCTGCCTATGCGGACAAAATTTGGGTTTTTTCACTCAGATCTGCTGAAAAAGTTCAAGGAACAAAACCCAAAACTGCTCCACAACCAAATCCTGGCTTGGCAAGACGTGGCACGTCCCGAGAGGAACACACCTGAGGGCTCCTGGCGTGGCACAAGAGCCACAGTTGGGTCCTCTGAGAGGGCACAGCGAGTTAGTCTGGTGCTGGTTCCTGAATATCAGCCTAGAAAAATAATGTTTCCTTCTGGATTATTATTTCATACAATTTTTCACCAGAATTAAGGCGGATTTGGCTCATTTTTGAAGTTGTGAGGCTGAAAAAAAGCAGCCAGGAGAAGGTTTAGGAGTTATTTAATGCAGGGAAACCACATGTGGGTGATTTCAGTGCTCTGATTGTCTAATTCCTTCAAAGATTCCAAGATATTTTAAAATTTTTGAAGTTTTTAAGGTAAAAGTAGGTATGTTTGTGAAGGATTTTGGGATAAAGAGGCCTCTGCCTGATGAAATCTGTGTTATTTACATGTTTTGGATAAAGCATCAGCAGTGGATGGACCTGAAGCCGCAGAGAGGGCGGTGAATCGATGCCAAAATTTGCCGAAAAGCGTTTAAATTTGCCCAAATTCGCTTCGATTTTGTTGGCTGCGCTTTGGGGAAGATCGGCAGAGGGCGCACGGCGCTCTGCGCTCGCAGATTCAATCGCCAATTCCTGAAAAATTCCTTAAAATCCACGGAAAGGAGCGGGTGCGTCCCTCGGTGTCCCAGAACATCCCCGCAGGGCTGTCCCAGCTCCGGAGAGAGTCCGGGGATGCTCAAAGGGATGGAGCAGCTCTGCTGGGAGGAAAAACTGGGAAAATTAGGATTTTCCAGCTTTTTTTTTTTTTTGGAGAGGAGACCAGGGGTGAGCTCATTGTGGCTTTCCAGTCCCTGAAATGAGCCTGAAAGGGAATTTCTGCAAATTGCCTGGAGTGACAGGACAGGGAGGAAAGGCTTCAAACTGACTGAGAGAAGGTTTAGATGGGATTTTGGGGAAGGATTTGTTCCCTATAAGGGTGGGGAGGCCCTGGAAAAGGAATTCCCAGAGAAGTTGTGGCTGCTCTGGATCCCTGGAAGTGTCCAAGGCCAGGCTGGATGGGCTTGGGACTGGGGAAAAGTGTCCCTGAGCCCTTCAACAGAAGGTGAGAGATTTTTAATCCCTCAATCCCAAACCATTCTGGGGCTCTGGGATTTGACAGAAAAATTATTTGTCTGGTTGGTTTTATTTGGGATTTGTTTGATTTTGTATGGTTTTGTTTGGAGTTTGTTTGGTTTTGTTTGATTTTGTTTGGTTTTCTTCGGAGTTTGTTTGGTTTTGGTTGGTTTTGTTTGGGCTTTGTTTGTTTTTTCCCTCTTTCAAACTCAAGGGGGAAACAGAACCCGAATTCTCCAGAAGCAGAGAAGAGGAAAGGGCTGAGATTTATCCTGGATCCACCCCAGGAGTGAGATTTGGAGCATTCCCTGTTTCTTTACTCAGTGCAGGGAGAAACTCCCCTTTCTAAGGGCCGAGTGCCAAATCTCACCCATGATTTTTAGAGTTTTTCCTCCTAATTTCACTCGAAGCTGTCAAACCCTAACCCAGAGGCCAGGAATGATGAGCCAAACACTGTGAGAGCCTCTCAGGAGTTAAGACAAAGCTTAAGAGGTGTTTGGGCAGTGCTAATTCGGGCTTTGGCTGGGAACCACTCCTTGTCTGAGCTGCCACCTCCCTCCTGGGGGAATTGCAATTCTGCTTTCTGTTTTCTCCTGAAAACCTCCATTTCTGCCCTTTTTTTCCCATAATTTTTCATTTTTCCCTAACCAGAGATGAGCAGGAAATGCTGAGGAGCACAGGGGTTCATTCCCAGCTTTTAGGGTGGCATTTTAAACACTGAACTGTGTTATAACCTCATTACAAATGGCTTGGTGTCCCCACAGATCAGCCACAGCCACGTTTTCGGGTCATCCCAGGGCAAAGTTTTTGATTTTACAGCAGGATTTGCCCTTTCCCTCAGCCTTTTGAAGCTGCTGCACTGCTGAGGTGGGTTCTGAACACCCACAAAGAGATGACACAGATGGAATTTATCATTTCATATCTATTTTAGATAGAAAATCCTTTATTTCTTCCCGTCACCTGAAGCAGAGCTGGAGAATCCTGGGGAAAGGGATTTGTCTTTTTTATTTCTAGTCCTTGTTCACTTAAGTGTTGTTTTTTTTTTATTTCTACACCAATACTGGTCACTTTTTGATGTGGAAATCTGCTCATTCAAAATATTTTCATGTGGGCCATCACAAAGCCACGGCTGCTATTAATTTATAGATCAGGCTGTGCTGAGCTCTCTGCCCCAAAAAAAGTCCAAAAATCAAAATTTGCACATTTCTTGTCAAAAGGAATATTACTGAGAATTAATTTGCTGTTGATATTTTCTGTCTGTGAGGAAGAAAAGTCACAAGAAAATCACAGCATCCAGGGCCATCTCACTATTCTTAATATTTTATCTTCCTTCTTCCTCGTGCTCCTAAATTTGAACCATTACTGGATTTATATTGGGTTAGAAAACAGTCAGAAAAAAATGATTTTCCTCTTTGTAACTTCCTGAGGCTCTCAGGAGCAGCCAGGACTGGAAATCTGTGCAAAAACACAGCACAATTTCTTTTTTAAACATGGACATTCCAAAAATTTCATTATTTATAGGAGTTTTTAAATTCCTTTCAACCCACTGCTGTCTTGATGCTTTGATCATTCCCAGGTAAAAAAAAGAAAAAACAAAAAAAAGAAAAAAAAAAAAAGAAGTTTTTCTTTTTGAAATATTATGGGATGTGCAGGATAAGGAACTGACAGAGGTTTGCAGTCAGAATCTGCTCCTCTGGACCACGCCCGCCCTCATTCTGGAGAGCAGCAGGGACAAGAATTCTTTGGGATGCAATCAGGAAAATGGAATGGTCAAAAGAAGGATGTGATGGTCAAAAGAAGGATGTGACTTTTGGCTTCTGCGTGGCTGAATCTGGACATGCAGGAAGAGAAATTGGGGTTTTGCAGGGGTGTGTTGGCCCCAAAGCTCCTCTGCAGACGCAGGGGAGGAAGTGGGCAGCTCGTAAAACCCCTGGAATGTGCAGTGAGTTCTGAGCAATCCCAGCACTGCAGGATCCTTAAAGTTCATCCCATCCCAAGCTCAAAGGGGAAAATTTGTTGTGAAAATTTTGTGGCCAAAATTCCATGGGGTTTATCAGCTAAAAGGCTTTTTTTTCTTTTTCTGGCCAAAATTCCATGGGGTTTATCAGCTAAAAGGCTTTTTTTTCCTGCCAGTTACAAAATAAGGATGAGGAGCACTGTGAAAAGAAAAACCATTATTTTTCAGAACCAGCACAAGGTGTTTGGATGCTGCAATCATCGTTGTTCATGTGCAAGGACAGCTCCCACTGTCCCAGGCTGCTCCAACCCCGTGGCTCTGTCCACAAACAGCTCTGTGTGATCAGCAAAGGTTTCCACACCCAGACTTTGGAAAAATCAAATCCTTTATTCACCAAAAATCCCTTGGAGCGGGCAAATTATTCCCCAATTTCCCATGGAACCGAACTGAGCAAAAATTTAGCAGAAATTTAGCTTATTTAGCAAAAATTTATTTAGCAAAAATCTGCTTAGAAAATGTGGGTTCTGTGTTTTTTGGGAGGATTTTCGTGATGGAAACAGGTCAGTGCAGCAATGTGACAGCACAAAGAATTGACCAACAGCCACAGCACGACGAGATGTTTCCTGGCAGGATAATTCCCCTCGCAGGGTGCCCGAGGTGCCACAGCCAGATGTTTACCAGCTGCATAGGTGACCTGCAAAGGGATTAAACCTGACTCAGCTGCATGTGGGTCAGCCCAGCGCTGTTCCTTGTGCCACCAGAGCCGGGCAGGCTGGAGTTGGCACTTTGGGGAGGGCACAGAGCTCAAGGTTTCAGCTGGGAGTGCCAAAATCCTGGCTCACGGCTTGCAACAGCCTCTGGCACAGCCTGGCAGAGCTTTCATCATGGGCTGGCACTGCACAGCCTCACCTCTGCCCTCACCAGCCCTGGCACTGCCAGGGGAGAGAAGGGAAACACCACCAGTGGAGAATTTGGGGTTTTTGTGGGAGAAGGAGGTGAGGCACGTTTGGAAATGGGTGGTTCCAAGATGGTTTTGTGGTTTTTTTGTGTTCTCAGAGAAGTGGGTGGGTGCTGCTTGTGGAGTGGGCAGGGTGGAAGGAATCGATGGATTATGGATATATGGATTTATTAATTATATTATGGTGTATTATGTGTTATAATATCATTATAACACATGGTATTATATGTATGTATATACACACATGGTATTATATGTGTATTATGTTTAATTATCGTGTAATTAATTATTATTATTTATTTATATTATTGTTAATTAATGTATAATTATTATTATTTACTTATATCCATATAAATATATGCATTTTTGAATTTAAAGATTTATTAATTTAAAGAGAAAGCTGTATCCCTTTCTTCTTTAATTTTCATATTTTTAATTTATTTTTTTTCCATTTCCATGCAGTATCATCACAGTGGAATCCTGCTGACTGCTTAAAAAAAGAAATGAAGGCAAACATTCTCCACTCAGCTCCTCCTGAGGTATTATTTCAGGCAACCTGTAAGGATTTTATTTTTTTCATTTGTGTTTCCTCCTGAAACTCTACCCTCTAGAAACTCTACCCTCTAGAAATTCTATCCTCCAGAAATTCCAGTGGTCACGTCCTCTTGAGTAAAAATCAGAGAAGGCTCCTGGGGTCAGGGAAAATGGCCTTGAAATAGTTCAAGGTGTTGCACAACCGAGCTGTCTGAGCCTGCAAACAGCATTTTCCTGTGGAATTTGACAATCACGTGGGGTTTGGTGTGAAATCCTACCTGCACTTGCACTCAGCCTGGCGCAGAAAATACTTCGGGTCAAGAAAAACTCGTTTTGTGTTTGTCAAAGCCACGTGGGGGGGCTTGGCCACATCTCCATGGGGCTGCCAGGGCATCCAAAGGGGCCACAGCAGCATCCTTTAACCAGAGCCTCAAAAGGTGCCACAGACTGGGCTGGGATGAGAGGAATTGAGGGAAAATGAGGGTGGGGAGAAGGGGCTGGTGAGACTGTGACGATTTAGGATTTTAGTTTCTGTATTTCCATGTAACCCTGTGATTCTCCAGTGTTTAACTCCAGACTCCACAGACAGTGCTGAGCTCCTGCTCTCCCATTTTTAAACAAAACAATTCCTCTGCAGCCCAAACTCAAGGACACCTCCCTGGCCAGGCCCCAAGAGATGGAAACAACAGAGAATTGGGGGAGCCAAGTTGGAGTTTTTGACTGCATTGGCTGCAGCTGCAATTGGAGGATTCAGGCCCGATTTTGTGCAAATGGACAAAAGTGAGAAAGGGTGAAAAAGCCGTGAGCCATTGTCCATTGTGGGTGCAGCCCCTGGCTGGGCTGGGACTGCCCTGAATGGCCCTGAAGGCCCTGCAATAACAGAACTGCTTTGGTTTCTTTCAATTTTGCTCAACCTCTGGTTTAGGTGAGCTACTCTAAGCATCACCTGAGCATGAGGAACTGCCACAGTGCAGAAATCATCTTGGAACCACTGCCCTGGAACTCAGGGAAGGAGGAAGCTTTAGGTGGTGCAGGTCCATCCTTACAGAGGGATTAATGCTGACACCTCCCTTGGAGCACCAGTTCCCTCCCAGTTCCCTCCCAGTTCCCTCCCAGTTCTCTCCCAGTTCCCTCCCAGTTCTCTCCCAGTTCTCTCCCAGTTCCCTCCCATCCCCTGGGAAGTGGCAGAGGTGCCCCAGGCTGATGTTTGCTGTGGCTGTGAGGAGAGGAAAGAGCCCCTGCAGCACTGCATTCCCCATCCAGGGGTGGTTTCATCTCTCACTTTCAATCCTGGGCTCCTTCTGCTGCAGGAAAATCCAACCTCACCTTTCCCCCAGTGGGAAAATGCTCTGGACTGGGATTTGCACTGGATATTGTCTGAGAACCAGTCTAACCACCTGCTCCATGTGCACTGGAATAAAGTCACTTAAGTAAGAAATACATAAAATTACAGGCTTGGGCCTTGGCTAGCAATGAATTCCCAGATTTTCAGTCTGCCTGGCTTTGGATGTGGCTCCAGATAGCTTGAATAATGTTTTTTAAACCTCTTCTATCCACGAGGAATGCAAAATTTTTAGATTCAAGATGTGCTTCAGTGTTTCCCAGCCTGGTTTTCATGAAGCATTTGTGTTGAGCAGCTCTGAAATGTTGACTAGCAGAGGTTAGCTGGGTTTACATTTTCTCCCTGCAGCTCTTGTGTTTCATAAGTCATGTCTGTGCTGTCTGCTTTTGCTGTGCTCAGCTCAGGGAAGGTCACTGGTTTTCATTATCATGGCTAAAAAAAGGATTTAAGATGCCCTCAGTGAGTGAGAGGTAACATCTGTGTTAGGATTGGGATTCTTTTCTTCGGGAGACTGAAGAGGAATTGGCAAAGGAGGTTGGGAGCATCATCTCCACTCTGCAGATGGGAAAAGGACTCAGGGAGAGGCAGCTCAGGATCAGTCGGGAATTCTGGGGTCATGGCTGAGAATTGTGAGCTGTCCATGTGTGACCCTGGGCAGTGAAAAGATCAGCCCTGACTCTTCTGCTCACATGGTCTGTGTGTCCCTTTGATGCCTCAGGATTTTAATTTCTGTATTTTCCATATTAAACACTGTGGTTCTCCAGTGTTTAACTCCAGACTCCACAGACAGTGCTGAGCTCCTGCTCTCCCATTTTCACACAAAACAATTCCTCTGCAGCCCCAAACTCAAGGACACCTCCCTGGGCCAGGCCCCAAGAGATGGAAACAACAGAGAATTGGGGGGAGCCAAGTTGGAGTTTTTGACTGCATTGGCTGCAGCTGCAATTGGAGGATTCAGGCCCGATTTTGTGCAAATGGACAAAAGTGAGAAAGGGTGAAAAAGCCGTGAGCCATTGTCCATTGTGGGTGCAGCCCCTGGCTGGGCTGGGACTGCCCTGAATGGCCCTGAAGGCCCTGCAATAACAGAACTGCTTCAATTCTCTCTGGGTTCTGGTTTTAGGCAGCCAAATTTAGGTATCACCTTGCCTGCTTCATTTGCTAAATAACTGCAAAACTCGAGTACAGAACTGCCTGGGATGGGATGCAGCTCCTCCAACTCATCCCTCAGGCTGTCTCTGGAGCTGAGAGGAGAAAGCAGCACCTGCAGACAGCAGTTTCTCCTCGTGGCAGGCAGAGATGAGATGATAATTACTCCATGGAGGCATTCTCTCCTCTGCCTGGAGAGAGGCAGATTGCTCTGGATGAAAGAGCTGCTTTTAGGGCAGGCAGATGACTCCTGTCCCTGGGAACAAATGCACAGGGATGAGTCCTGATGACATCACCTCGATATTAAAACCAGCTTTTGTCTGGCTTTTGTCTACAGACGTGTCTGAGGCAGCCTCAGATTGGAGCAAGGCTGATCTTTGGGCTTTCAGGGCTCCTAGAACAGATTTTTCTGGGAATTGAGTGGTGCTGGTCACACTGATTTGCTGCAGAAATTCTTGCCTGTTAATGCTGACTTTTACTGAAAGAGGATCTGGCAAATCCCATCAAGTTTTGCTTCAAGAGTCAAATATTTTGAATGCATCAGGGGTGAGATGATTTGTGGAAAAGCTAAGGATGAATGAGAGGCTCCCTGCGTGGCTCCAAATCCATCTCAGCACGCGAAGTTTTGTGATGAGTAAGGGAGCTGTGAGCCAAAATAGAATCACAGCCTGGTTTGGGATGGAAGGACCTTAAAAATCATCTCATCCCACCCATGCCATGGGCAGGGATTCCTTCTGATATCCCTGAATGCTCCAGCCTTGGGCACTGCCAGGGATCCAGGGGCAGCCACAGCTGCTCTGGGCACCCTGTGCCAGGGCCTCCCCACCCTCCCAGGGAACAATTCCTGCCCAAAATCCCATCCATCCCTGCCTTTTTTTCTGAAGCTTTGGACCAAAGGCAAAACAGAGTTTTTTGGTGGTGGGTGTGACCTGAGTGGTTCCCAGCGTGCAGGAGGTTTTTCCTCTCCTGGGAACAATGCCAGTGCTCCATGGCTTTGGGAGGGGAGGAGAGGAGTTAGAATTGAACTGAGTTACAGGAGATGCTCTGAGCTCAGTGAGGCGAGGGATGTGAGGTGAAAAATGTGTTTATGTTCTTGAAAACGCTGGGAAAACGGGGAAAAAAGAGGATGATGGAGTTATCCTGCCAAAAGGGCTTTGCTCTGTTCCCTCAAAGCTTTGCAGTCTGTCTGAGCCTCGGGGTGGTGCAAATTTTTCAATTTTGGTGATTTTGGAAGTCAGTTTTGATGATTACTGAGAGGCTCTGATTGCAGACACACCCCAGGGCAGTGTGAGGATGCTGAGGGGTCACAGCCAGAGGAGGCAGGGCAGGGATGGAGCTGCAGGGATACCAGACCAGGGACCCCAGAGATGCAGGGGATCCCAGATATGGAGAAGATCCCAGAACTGGAGATGGTCCTAGAGATGGAGATGATCCTAGAGCTGCAGGGGATTGATCCCAGAGCTGAAGGGGATCCCAGAGCTGCAGGAGATTGATCCCAGAGATGCAGGGGATTGATCCCAGAGCTGTTATTATCCCAGAGCCACAGTGATCCCAGAGCTGAGATGATCCCAGAGCTGGAGCAGCACGGTCTCATCAGCACCAAGCCAGGGTTCACGGCCCCGCTGCCCCACAGCAGGAATTGGGGTTTGCTCAGCACTTTGCAGAGTGAAACCTTGCTGGAATGAAATAATGACTAGGTTGGCTCCCTCTGTGCTAATGAGGTGGCATTTGGGATGGATTTAACACCCGGGATTGGGTGGGCTATCTGCGTTCTAGCAGGGTCTGGGTGGGCTGGGGAAAGAGCTGGGCTCAGGAAGCTCTCAGGACAGGAACGTGCAGCATTTTGGGGCCCTGATTCCACAAAATCCTGATTTTAGGGGCCCTAAAGCCATGGACACAGCCATGTTTGTGATTAATTCAATGAGCTCCTGTGTCCTGGGGGTCACAAGGCTGGAGTTTCACCCTTGGTGCCAAAATCCCTTTAAATCTGGGAATGTGCCCAGCTCAGCCCCTGACCCAGGGATTCATTGGGCATGAACTCTGTGCTTTTCAGCAATAATAAACTCCATTTGATCTCCTCGTGATTATTTTAAACTGCAGAGCAGGACAGATAGAGCAGTGGGATGACCAGGAAAGACCCAAAATGTGCATTATTATTCTTCTCTCCTATAAAAACTGTAATCACAGCAAATTAAATTACATGAGTTGGTATTTTCCTTTCTGGAAGAGAAGTCAGATACTTCGATATTTCATGTGCACTGAATAATACTTTCATTTTAGCTGTTTCAGAAGCCTGAAATTTTACACTCCTTGGCACTGCTGCATCATTTGGAAAGCAGATTACTCTTTAGCAAAATGTATTTCAAGATTAATAATTTCAGAAGTTTCTGGGCATCCATTCAAGGGAATGGCTCCCTGGAACAATGTCTGGTTTTATCAGGTTATTGCACAAAATCAGCGTTGCATTCAGATATTGCTGTCTCGCAGCATCACCCTGAAGGATTTTTATTCAGCTGCTGAAGTGATACTACAAAATGAGCATAATTTTATCACAAAATGAACGTGTGTGAAACCAAAAGGCAGAAAGGAGGAATTAAATGCAGTGCCAGCAGGAAACAAAGGCTGGAACAGAGCAGAGAAACGGCTCTGCAAAGTTCAGAGGAGGAAAATTGCATCATAAAGAAAATCGGGCTTAATAAATTACCAGTCCTGTGGGAATTGTCTTGTACTCTGAGAAGTAATTCTGTGTTTTTCTCCTCATCAGGATGATGAATGGGCTGGTTCTGCCTAAGGGAGGATGTTTAAGCACAAGGTAAGCACTAAAAATGAAAGCTCCAGTGTTTCTGCAGCTGCCCTTTGTGAAATTGGCTTCTCTAAGGAAGAAGCAGAAATCGGGATGGTTCCAAAGCAAGCTGGACCAGGGAAATAAAGCAGTTTCATTTTGATCCATCAGGGATATTTTCCCTGGAGAAACCCCTGTCTGGTGCCAAATAATCTCAGCCACCTCAGGCACTTGATTTTGGATTGGAATTCGGAGCCAGCAGCTCTCCAGCCTCCTCCAGGTTCCCTTTGGGTTCTCACCAACCCCACCAGCCATGGAGAACGAGCTGTAAATCAGCTTTTGGCACCCATGGCATGGATGGATCCCTCCTGTGCTGCAGCAGGTGGCACCTAAAGGGCTCTCAGCTTCAGGGCTCTGCATCAGCACCTCATTTCCCCCTCCTGGGCTGACTCAGAGGACAACGAGTTTCAGCCCAGTCTGTGTTTTAAGGTGTTGGTTCCTCCTGAGAGGGACTGGATATCACAGCTGATATCACTGATATCTCCAGGGATATCACAGCTGATATCATTGATATCTCCAGGGATATTACAGCTGGTATCACTGATATCTTCAGGATATCACTGATATATCCAGGGCTATCACAGCTGAGACTTTTGATATCTCCAGGGATATCACAGTTCATATCACTGATATCTTCAGGGATATCACAGCTGATATCTCCAGGGATATCATGGTTGATATTGTTGCCTCAAACAGCCAGTTTTTAATAATGACACAGATGTGGTTAAGGGGATAAAAAGGGTTTTACCTCGGTATTTGGGATCCCAGGTGCACAACTGGATGGCAGAATGCACCCCCGTGTACAGCACGGGTACAAGTTTTATAGGTTTCAGTAACTGGCATTTCTATCTAGGATTCTCTAATAAGAAACTTCACAAATGCAGTAATGTCCCCCTATTCTAATGAATCCCCCCCCGGATGAGATCAGAGCTCAGTTTACACAGAATGTTCTGGACAGAAGGCTTCACCCAAGGCTGAGCTCGGGTTTAAGACAGCACAGGGCACACTGAGCCCTTCCTGAGGATGTTTGGTCTCTGCCCAGCAGAACTGCTAAACTGAGCTGGAATATCAGGCTCCAGGAATTACAAACATGTGGGCTAAGGGTACAGGAGGATGGATAGAGGGTACAGAAAGTGTAAAAAGGAAAAGCAAAAATCATCAGGCATCAATATCACTGATATCTCCAGGGATATAACAGCAGTGTCACTGATATCTCCAGGATATCACAGCTGATATCACTGATATCTCCAGTGACAATCTGATCTCTGTCAGGAGAGCTAAAACCCCAAGCCTGGACTGCAGGAAATGTATAAAAGTTGGGCAGTGCCACTTCTGGGGGTAAATGACTCCACTTCCCCTATTCCCACCTGCTCTGGGGTGTTTTCATGCTGCACTCCTGATAGAATTTTTCCTTTTCCATTTCTGGGCTATTTAACCCTGCTCAGCTGGAATTTTTACTCTGGAACCCACCTGTGACTGCTGTGACCCTACAAATGCTGCTGCAAGTTCAGAGATCCATTTGCAGTCACTGCAAGCACAAATATGGAATAATTTTGCGCATTTTCCCTGGATTTTTGCCCTAACAAAAGCCTGACCGTGGTGCTGAGTTCACTGTGCAGGAGAGGGAGTTTTCACTTGTGGGTGTTACAGCCTTGGTTGTGCTGAATTCCTTTGGTTTTGTGAGCGTGTGGGGTTTGTTGCATTACAGACCTTGTTTGGGGAGATAATCCACTTATCAGGCCGAGAACACCTTCTCTCCCTGCCAGACAACAAATTAGTTCTTCTCTTTTCTGCGGGAGATAAAAAGGGATATCCCAGCCCAGAGGAACGGGGCTGTGGCACGGGGCTGACAAGAGCAGAAACAAAAGGAGAAGAAGGAAATGAAAACAACATTTGTTGAAGAATGGCTGCAAAATCGGAGCGATTTCCTGCAGCAACTCATTCACCAGGGGAATTTGGCCTTGCCTCACTCTAATCTAAATTGAATCTAATTTAGATTCCAAGCAAGGGATGGGAATCCTTTCCTGAACCAAAACAAGCCTTGCCACCTCCCACCTTTTCATTACTCATTCCTTAATTTGTTTGGGTTTGTTATGTAGGACACTCAGGAAGAATAGCTTAAAGCTGTGTGTGCTGGGCTGAATCTGGGGTTTTAATCTCTGCTTTGCTGCACATGGGGCTGATTTTTGATTCCATTTTGATGCAGGGTTGGTTCCATGCCTCTGCCCAGGGCCCCTGGGAAGTGGGGTGTGAACATTTTCCTTTTTTTCCCTGAGTGCTGAATTGCCTGGAGGAGAAAACCGCAGCCTTGAGCCGCAACATTTTCTGGTTTTTCATCAAAAATCAGCTCAGCTCGTGCAGAACCATCAGTCAGAGCCCTCAGGCAGAGCTCTCCTGGAAGGAGCGAGTGGAGGATGGTTCTCCCCACCTTTGGGGTGCCCTGCCTGCTGACCTACTTCCAGTTCTTGCATGAAAAGTCAATAAACAGCAAAACGTGGCCTCCCAGTCCGTGCATGTCTGGGAACGGCCCCATCCCTTCCCTGGGGCTGCCAGCACCTGCACTGGGGCTCAGAGCAGCCAACAGCCCCGAGCCAGGGCTCTCAGCTGGTTAAATTTGTGCCACAGGGGTTTGGGAGACTGTTTGTGGGCAGTGAGAGGTGAAATTTGGGCACTGGTCCCAGCAGAGGTTTCTGTGAGCTGGAGCACGCCAGGGCACTGCCTTGGAACACGGCCCAGACCGTGCTGCTGCCTCCTCATTTTTGAATTTCTTGTTTTATTCTGTGTCTTATCCCCTCCTTCCTGGAAGCTGATCCCAGCTCTGAGGTTTTTGCTGCCCTGGGAGTGCTCTGCTGCCTGCAGGGATCTGCTGTGACCCCGTAGGAATGTGCTCCATGCTCTGGTCACTGTCCCCGTGCCATCAATCCCGTCACACCCACAGACATCACTGCCATTAGGATAATTTGTGTCCTGCTGAACAAAACCCCGGCTTGTGCAGGTTGGTAAACCCCGAGGATAAAGGGGAGGGTTGCAAATTCAGGACTTGACAAAAACAAAACGCTGCCTGTGAGCAGCGAGGGAGAAATGGGAAAAAGAGAAAAATGAGCAGCTCATCAGGGATGGTGAGAGCTTGGGTTGGTATCTTTCTATGGAGAATTTGCTGGAAGAAAAAGCAAATTCTCCATTTTCCCTGCAGAACTGGAGCAATGGAAAAGGTTCAACATTCCCACTGGGCCAGAGCAGAGGTTCTGCCTCTGAAACCGTAAGAGCAACGGGGTTCTAAGAACTTGTCCCCGTGCCCTATTTCTGTTTGCCTCCTGATGGAAAGCACTCCCAGCCACGTGAGGCAGGTGGGTGATGGCAGCAGGAACAGGAACATCCCAAAACAAAACCCTGCAGCCTTTGAGCAGCTCCAGGCACGGGCTGGGAGTTCGGCTGGGCTTGCAGGAGGAAATTCCAGGGGAAGCCAAGGCTCCTTGACCCCATTAGAGCAGGACCCAAAGCAGCTCCTGGCCCAAGAACCCGTTCGTGCTGCCGAGGTGAGTGCTGGGCTCTGCTGTTCCAGACACTTCTCACCATCAGGAATTTTGTTTTCTCCCCCAGCCTGCTTTAGTCGTGTCTCTCTCCTGCTTTTTTCCCCCTCTGAAGTTTCCTCTCAGCAGCTGCTCGGTTCTTGGATGCAGTTTGGGACATCTACTCATGTGTTTTATTACATTTAGAGCAGAAAGGAATTTGCATTTTGGTGTTCAGGGAGATTTGTCAGGAGTGTAGAGCCACCCTGTGAAATACCAGTTAGTAGAATCGAAACTGAATCATGTTTTTAAATTCTCAATAATTACATTGGGATGATGAGCATAAATTATTATTTTTTTTTTAAGGAAGTGTTTTAAAATGAGTATTAAAAGATCTGGAGATGAGGAATTGTGAAGTGGTAGTGTCATCCTGCAGCTGGTGAGTTTTCCTGCTCGGATTAATGGCACTTTCCAGGACTTAACCTGAGCTCTGCTGGGCCACACAAGGCTGGGCTTTGGGTTGGACTCTTCCAAGTGAGCTGAGCTCTGTTGTTTTCTCCCATGGGATCAGGAGATGCTGTCACAGCCGGCGTGAGCAGATCCCTTTGGTGAAAACGCCGATTTTTGGATCAAACCCAGGACAAGCCAAGGAAGCAGCTCCGTCTCCGTCCTGTGCGAACCTCCCGAGCCAGCAGTTTGTCTTTGAGACAGAAATAACCCACAGGAGGATCTGTGCATGGCTGGAAACGCTCCTGGCAGCATCAGATCTTCCTGAAAACCCTCAGCCCAGCTCTGGAATCGTGCCACGGATGCCCAGACAAGTCACAGGATGAGTTTCAAGCTGCCTGATGAGCATTTTGTGCTCAAAAACACTGAACTAGCAGGGCATGGAGTCAGCAGGCAGAGAATTGTGCTGATTTGCCTAGCTAATAGTTTAAAATATCGAAATATTCAATGATTTTAAATAATAATTTTCAATTTTCAACTCGTGAATTGCTGGCGATTCGATGCCTCAAGAAGGAAAAATGCATGGGAAGAGGACAAAAAGCACAATCAAACTTTTTCCAAGGGGAAAGCTGATTTCAGTGCTGGAACCCAGTGAGTCAAGGACTCCCTGAAGCTGAAAACACAAAATTTGCAGTGCTTTAAACACCGAAGTGCTCCCTGCTGCGTGCTGGCTCCTGTGAGTGGGGAAGAGCCTGTAAAGCTCTGCCTAGAAAGGGAAATGAGGTGAGCAGGTTTTGCTGAGCCAGACGAGCCAGGGAAGGGGAAGGACATTGCTGAAGCAGCCCTGGCACGGTCATGGGGCAGCAATGCAGGAATGGGGGTCACTGTGGGGGCGGGGGAGCCATCAACGTTCATTAGAGCAGGAAATGGGAAGTGCAGAGCCCTCTGCACAGATTTAATGGGTGCCCTTGAGCCAATCCCCTCACCTGGATTGACCCCTGGTACCCCTCTTCCTCCTGGGAGGGAGGGTTTTGACCCCTCCGTGGGTTCAGGAGGTGAAGGGTTTCATTATGGATTATTGTAATAATAAATTATAATCATTTATTATTAAATTCATTTTAATATACTTTCCATTTATTTTATTATATATATTACATTACATTACATTACATTACATATTTAATTGTATTTATTCTTAATATGGTGATTACATAATATATTATATTTATTCTGATGATATGATATATATATCTGAATATCTGATATTATATGATATTATATGATATTATAATGATATTATAAGAATATGTTATTATATGTGTGATATATGTATTATCTATGTATTATATATGTATTATATAGGTGTGATATATGTATTATCTATGTATATATATGTATTATATAATGTATTATGTTTATTCATATTTGTTATATTATATTATTATATTTATTATAGCATATAAATAATGATTTATTCTTATTTTACAGATGGATGCGCCCCCAGCACCCGCAGTGCCCAGGATGAGGTGCAGCACTGATCCTTCTCCTCCTCTGCTTTTCAAATTCAGTATTTATAGACCCCACAGGAGCCGGGAGAAGAAAATCATCCTTAATGCTCTTAACACTTAATACCCTTTATTCCAGCTGAGGAGCTCTCTGGCATTTTTAGAGGAAGCACATTCCTCTCGAAATTGAAATGAGCTCCCAGCTTTTCTTGAGGACGTGTGAAGCTTTATTGCTGCTGCTCAAAAGCGGCCTCAACTCCTTCAGAGCGTGCACTAATGCACTTTATTGCCTCATTTCTTCAGGAAAACAACCAGAGCTGATATTTGCTTGTGCATTGTTGCCCTGAGATGCTGGGAAAGGGTGGTGATGCCTGTGGTATGTGAGAAAAAGGTTATTTATAGAACATTTCCTAGGAAGTGTCATTCCTTGCCTGATTTACATCAGGAGGGAGGAGGAGGAAGGACTTTGGTTCGAGGGCAGGGACAGGCAGGAGATCACACTGAAGTGATCCTCTTGTTTATACTTCTTTCCTTGTTTTTGGTTTTGTTTTTTTTTTTGTTGTGTTTTTTTTTTTGTTTGTTTGTTTGTTTTTTGTAATGAAATTCCTGGAAAAAAAACTCATGAGTTTTACAGAAAAAGGTAATTTTGTGTCTCCTCCAAAGGCTTTGTTCAGAAAAACTTCTGACAAAAAAATCCCCCATGGTTTGTTCACCATTTCTGAAGGTTCTGAGTGAGATCAGCCTCCCTCAGCCTCTGCTGATCCTGTGCAGAAAGTCTTGATAATATCAAATATCTCAATATTTTCATATGAAAACTGTTCTTCACATAAAACATCTGTTTTTCAAATGAAAACAGTTCTTTGTAAAAAATATGGGGTTTCCTAATGAAAACTGCCCTTTATATAAAATATCTGGGCTTTTCAAATGGAAAGAGTTCTTCATGTAAAATATCTGGGGTTTTCAAATGAAAACTGCTCTTTATATAAAATATCTGGGATTTTCCAATGAAAACTGCTCTTCCAGAAATACGTGTAACCAAGGATTGTCCTCACTGCATGAAGAAAGTCTGAATTAGGGCTAGATGTGTTGTGTTAGAGCATCCTGAGAGCAGGAATGATAAGAATTTAATAACTGGTGGGGCTGTGTGTAGTGCCTTTGGAATGGGAATGATCCCAGTGCTTAGTGGGTCACACCAGTGACCTTTCACTCGGTTCTGACTGGGAGTTTGCAGCCCTGTGGATGCTCCCGAGATATTCACATTTATATCAAAGATGTTATCAGTTCCAGTGGAATTTATTGTGTTGTCTCTGAGATCATCAGTGCGGCTCCCTGGCAAAGATCAGCTGCCTGGTTGTACCTGGACAAGGATCCTTGGCTGCTGGGTCTGCAGAAATGGGGAAGAAAAAGAGGATTACAGTCCAAGTATTATGGGTTTTGGGTTTCCATTTTGATAATCTGAATTGTTGAGATATTCCTCACAGACAGAAGACAAAAGATCTTTCACTTCTGTTTATTTAAACTGGAAAACTGTTTCTCTTTTTCTTCTCCTTTTCTCCTCCTTTCCCCCTCCTTTTCTCCTCCTTTTCTCCTCCTTTTTTCTTCCTTTTCTCTTCCTTTTCTCCTCCTTTCCCCCTCCTTTTCTCCTCCTTTTCTCCCTTTCTTCTCCCCCTTTTCTTCTCCTCCTCCTTTCCTCATCAAATAAAGAAAATGCTATGAAAGGAGCAGATAAAATTCTGTTCTCTCAGGAAAGCAAACTTCTCTCTCAAGCACCAGTAAAAAACATTTTTTTTTTAAATTTCTGGGAAGTTGTGCTCATCCCTGTGGGATCACGGTGCTGATATTCTGCATTTCCCTGGGTGTGAGGGTGACCAAGACTGACCACCACACCTGGAAAATCTCCAGCACTAGAAGGAAACTCTGACCACCCAAAAAGCTGATTTTGGCGTTATTAATTTTGGCGTGGGAGGGGCAGTAAAGACCCCATTTAGGGTCAGGAACGCTCCTGGATCCTTTAATTCATCCCCCAGACATCGCTGGCAGAGAGCACCGATTTTTATTTTTATTTTTATTTTTATTTTTATTCCAAAACACCAGCCCGAGCTGCTGACCTCATTCTGGCCACCCTTGAAGCCACAACCTCGGTGACCTCCGGGCATTCTGCAACTCCTGCTGCTGCCCCACAGCTCCGGGGATGCTCTGCTGGAGGAATTTATTCCCTGAAATTCCCTTCCCCACAAAATCATTCCTGCAGGAGAAGCAAGGAGAACACGTGGAGCAGAGCAGGGTTGGAGCTGGACAGGAATTCCTGCATCCCTCTTGTTTTTTTATTGTGCCGTGGAAATCCAATCCCGAAGGTTGGGCAGAGAGGAAGCATCACTTCAGTCTTTCAGAATGTGTCACAGCTGCTCTCTTGCAGATATTTCACGGCTCTGATAAACCAAGAAGCTCAAATCCTTGGCCTGAAAGGGGACAATTTGCATTTGCCCACTACATATTAATTATTGCAGCTGATTAGCTGCCATGTGATCCTTTAATGTAGATTTGCACCCCTGGCTTGGGGTTTTTTTGGTTTTTTTTTTGGTGTTTTGTTTTTTGTTTTTTGTTTTTTTTTATTATTTGAAGAATTGCTGTAACAATTTTAAATGTTTCTGTAATATTTCACAGCAGCTGGAAAAAAAAAACGGTGAGATGCAGACGCATCATTTCTTTGTAGAGAAATTAAAGAGAGTTTTCCTGGAAAGGTGATTTCCAGCTGAAGGACTCAGTGAATAAATCCTGGAATAAAAAGGTCACATCGAGCTCTCAGCATGGGGTTTGTGAAGAATCCCTTGGGCGTCGGGGGCTCTTGGAGGTGAAAAATGAGAAGGGAAGGGAAGGAAGGAAGGGAAGGGGAAGGGAAGGGAAGGAGGGAGGAGAAGGGAAGGGAAGAAGGAAGGGAGGGAGGGAAGGGAAGGAGGGAAGGGAAGGAGGGAAGGGAAGGAGGGAAGGGAAGGAGGGAAGGGGAAGGGAAGGGAAGGAGGGAAGGGAAGGGAAGGGAAGGGAAGGCGGAGCACAGGCGGCCCCGGAGGCACAGCGCTATCTGCCGGGGAACAACGCCGCTGTTCAACGGGACCGCACCGCTCCGGGGATGTCCAGGGATATCCAGGAATCTCCAGAAATGTCCAGGAATGCCTTCCCTCCGCCCTCAACACGGGCGTGGATGAGCACACGCATACACGGGTGCTCCCTTCCCTTCCCACATTCCCTCAGCCTGGCATTTGTCCATAAAATCTCTCCTTCCCTAGGAGTATTTGAGGTCAGGATCAAAACCTGTGACGCCTCTACATTTTTTTTTGCTTGCTTTCCTTTTTTTGGTTTTTTTTTTTTTTTTTTTTAATTTATTTTGTGTGTGTGGTTTGTTTGTTTGGAGTTTTTGTTGTTTCTGTTTTTTTTTTTTTGTTTTTTTTTCTCACAGTTTCTTTAGTTAATAAAGTTTAATAAAACAACCATTGAAATAAGCAAACTACAGCAGAAAACCCATCCAGGAGGAGGAGCCTGCTCAGACACTGAAGTGCCAGCAAGGAATTCCCTTTGGAAAATTGGTATTTTGGGGGAAGAAAATGACATTTCACAGACTCACAGCTCCGTGTAACTTATGCTGTTTTGCACAGCAGCTTCAAATACAGCCAGGGAGATATTCCTCACAGACAGAAGACAAAAGACCTGTCAATTCTGTTGTATCTAAGCTGGAAAACTGTTTCTCCTTTCCTTCCCTTTTTCTTCTTCTTTTCTTCCTCTTTTCTTCTCCGTTTCTTCTATTTTAGTCTCCTTTCCTTCTCTTTTTCTTCTCCTTTTCTCCTCCTTTCCCCCTCCTTTTCTTCTTCTTTTCTCCTCCTTTTTTTCTCCTTTTCTTCTCCTTTTCTTCTCTCTTTCTCATTTTCTTCTCCTCTTTTTCTCATCCTTTTCTCCTCCTCATCTTTTCTTTTCCCCCTCCTCTCCTCCTCTCCTCCTTCTCCTTTTTCCTGTCTGGTATCCAATGTGCTACACACGCTTTTGTCATTTCTGAAGAAAGATGATGACAACGTGCTACGAGGAGAACAAAGTTGGAAACTCGCAGATGGAAGGTGCAAAACACAGCCCAAAAACAAAAAAAAATTTCCTTTTTCACAATGGGAGACTTGATTGTGTGAAGCAATTATGAACATACAACCAAAAATCTTCATTGTGAAGTCTCCTGGTGTTTTAAGGGGTTTGAAAATGATTTATTTCTGTGTTTACTGAGAGGTGGGAGGAGATTCTGCCTTATTTATGTTTTTTTTGTTGTTGTTGTTTCTGTTTTTTTCCTCATTGTTTCTTTGCATAAAGATTTATGTTGAAGGAAAAGCAGCAGCCCAGGAAAAGCAGCAACGTTTGCTGAACAAGGTCTCCTCTGCAAAAAACATAATCATTGCACGGAGCTGAAATAATTGATGCATTCCTGTGTTTTACAAGCAGCGAGAATCCCGAAATTAAATGGGCCAATGTGAATGAATCTCTGCGTGGCAACCTGACACTCTAATGGGTTTTCACCCCGTGAGCAGCTGAGGAGAGGCCTGAAAGCAAATCTGAAAGTGCCACCTCATTTAGGCTGGGATGGGTAAGGCAGCCCTTCGATTTCAGAACACAAAGAGTTCCCTGTGTGCTTGATTTTCTTGGCATCCACTTTGCAGAAAACAAAGCCCAAAAGCACCTGGAGCCACACCGGGGCTTAGAATTTCCAGGATGTACACAATAACACACCTCGAAATACGGTTTGTGTCAAAGGGCTGGGGAGAAAAAAAAAATAAAAAAAATAAAAAAAAAAAATTGAATTGCTGCCCGCAGAGTGCAGGAATGTGCTCCGTGCTTTTCTTCACGGAGGGGGAAATTTTCAGCAAAGCTTTCTGAGGAATCCCTGACCCTGGCAGGCCTCCCTGAACGCGCAGGCTCTGCCTGACGTGAGGCTGCTCCTCCTTTGAGGAAGCTTTTTCTGGCTCTGGAAGGCAGGGAATGCCTGGCAGAGGGGAGGGCTCGCTGAAATCCTGCCCTTCTCATCCTCTGGCTGATGGAAAAAGGAGCCAAGGATGAGTGGAGGAGGCTGAACAGGGCTGGGTTTTCTCTGGGAGAGGAGGAGGGCAAAGGGGATGTGATTTGGGGGTCCTTGAGGGGAGCAGGGAGGGAGAGCAGTGAATCAAGGACAGAGGATGCTCGGGATGGGGCAGAGCTCTCAGGGATCCTGGGGACGTTCACACTGTGCCACAGTCCACGGGGAGGTGGATCTGGTGGAAAAGGTGCAGGATTTTGTGTGGAGAGAGCGTGCTGGTGCAGGATTTTTGTGTGGAAAGGGCAGCAGAGGCACTCAGAGAGCCGGCGTTAATGAGGATACGCCTCATTAATTGCATTTGGAGTACTGGATGGGTGAGAATGGGCTGGGTGAAGATGGGATTTGCAGATCAAGCCCTCAGCACTGGGTCTGTGCTCACTCCAGGTGCACAGGAGTGTGAAGAGCCAAGCTGGAGCTGTCTGTGACCCAGAGCATCCCGAGGATCCAGGGAACTCATCCTCAACCTCCAGCGTGAACAGAGAAATCTGAATGAGCCTTTCCAACCCCCAGGCTCCCTGTGAAGCGATCAGAGCAGCCCTCCCTCGCAGATTTGTGTCACACGGGTGTTGGGGTGCGTGGGAAGGGCGCCCACATCCATTAAATCCGAATCTCCAAACCGGCACTCGGCACCCCAGAGGATCCTCTGCCAATCAAGCTTCTGCTCGCTCAGGTGGAGCGAGGGACGAGCTGCAAAGGGCTCTCTGGGTTTTTGGTGCGGGCTGGCTGTGATGCACTGGGTGGCACCAGAAAGGGCCGGCTGATGGATGGCACAGCGAGTGAGCCCAAACTCCATCCCACTCCCCTATCTCCCTCAGGGACCGTGACAGCGAGGCATTAGCGGGGCAGGTTCTGAAATTATTTTATCTCCTCGTCTTGTTGTGCCTGTGCACAAGTTCCAGCCTTTTCATGCTTTTTTTTTTTTTTTCCTTTCTTTCTTTTTTTTTTTTCCCTCCTGTGAAGCATTAACTGGGTGGGTTGCCATAGCAACCCCCGCATGATGAGTTGGGCTGCTTCTTGCAGAGATTCCTCCCTCAACAGTCAAGATTTCTCTCTCCCGATGTTCCATCCCCTTCCCCATTTCCCCTGGTGCCCTAAAAGCTCCCTCTGCCCTCCATCCAGGGCTGGGACAGGGTGGGAAGGAGCAGTTCATGGATCCATCTGGAGTGGGAAGGATCTCTGCTCTCCATCTCTTGTGCAGAGCTCAAAATTTAAACAGCTTTCCAGCGTGACATCCCATTTATTTGCAGTTTTTCCCGAAGAAGGCAGGGAGGTGGTTTAGGTGCTTGTCCTAAATGGGGTGACACTGGAATGGTTCCCAGGTTGAAGCAGGAATGAGAAGATTTTATCCTTTCATTCAATCCCTCTGAACAAGCCCAGAGAAGTTTGCTTTGAAAACAAAACCCAGCCCAGGTTGTGGCAGGGTAATAAACTGGATGGACCATGGGCATTTATCCAAATTGGGTCTTGAGGTGAATAATAAACTTCTGCAGAGCTGGGGAAGAGGCTGTGACCTCCCTGACCTGCAATTTTCGTGTTAAAACCCATTCAAATCCAAGGCCTGTTTTGATGCCTTAGGATTTTTAGCTTCTACATTTCATGTATCTGTATTCTTGTGCTACTCTATTAGAGCAAAAAAACTGCTGCTCTCCCACCTTTAGACAAAACAATTCCTCTCTGAGCCTGAATCCAAGGACACCTCAGAGACCCAAAATATGGAAACAACAGAGAATTGGGGGGAGCAAGTTTGGGGTGGGTGACAGCATCACCTGAAGGTGTCATTGGAGAATTAAGGCCCAATATGTTAATAAGGCAGAACTTATAAAAGGTGAAGTTCTCGTGACTCAGTGTCCATTTTGGGTGTAGCCTCAGGAGGAGGCTTTGTCTGCCCTAATGTACCAGGGGGCCTGTTAGGCCTGGATTAAAGTTGTCTATTCTCATTCTCTTAAGTTTGTCTGCCCTCTGTTTCAGGTGACCATGAGTGATAAGGAATCAGCTTCACCAGAGGTTTTATTCACCTCAGGGCCCCATTTCCCTTCTCTAAACAGCAGCGACAGCGCTGCTCTAGAACTGAGTAATTGAGGCTCACATGAGTGATTCTGAGGGAGAACTCATTACTCTTTCAGGATGCGCCTCATTAATTGCATTTGGAGTACTGGATGGGTGAGAATGGGCTGGTGAAGATGGGATTTGCAGATCAAGCCCTCGCACTGGTTGTGCTCACTCCAGGTGCACAGGAGTGTGAAGAGCCAAGCTGGAGCTGTCTGTAACCCAGAGCATCCCGAGGATCCAGGGAACTCATCCTCAACCTCCAGCGTGAACAGAGAAATCTGAATGAGCCTTTCCAACCCCCAGGCTCCCTGTGAAGCGATCAGAGCAGCCCTCCCTCGCAGATTTGTGTCACACGGGTGTTGGGGTGCGTGGGAAGGGCGCCCACATCCATTAAATCCGAATCTCCAAACCGGCACTCGGCACCCCAGAGGATCCTCTGCAAAGCTCTGCTCGCTCAGGGGGAGCAGAGACAGAGCTGCAAAGGGCTCTGTGGGGTTTTTGGCTGCAGGGATGGCTGTGATGGCACTGTGGTGACACCAGAAAGGGCCGGACTGATGGGATGGGCACAGCAGAGGAGCCCAAACTCCATCCCCACTCCCCTATCCCCCCTCAGGGACCGTGACAGCGAGGGATTAGTGGGGGCAGGGTGCTGAAATTATTTTTATCTCCTCGTCTTGTTGTGCCTGCACAAGTGCCAGCCTTTTCAGCCTTTTTTTTTTTTTTTTCCTTTCTTTCTTTTTTTTTTTTTCCTGTAGCATAACTGGGTGGGTTGCCATAGCAACCCCCGCATGATGAGTTGGGCTGCTTCTTGCAGAGATTCCTCCCTCAACAGTCAAGATTTCTCTCTCCCGATGTTCCATCCCCTTCCCCATTTCCCCTGGTGCCCTAAAAGCTCCCTCTGCCCTCCATCCAGGGCTGGGACAGGGTGGGAAGGAGCAGTTCATGGATCCATCTGGAGTGGGAAGGATCTCTGCTCTCCATCTCTTGTGCAGAGCTCAAAATTTAAACAGCTTTCCAGCGTGACATCCCATTTATTTGCAGTTTTTCCCGAAGAAGGCAGGGAGGTGGTTTAGGTGCTTGTCCTAAATGGGGTGACACTGGAATGGTTCCCAGGTTGAAGCAGGAATGAGAAGATTTTATCCTTTCATTCAATCCCTCTGAACAAGCCCAAGAAGTTTGCTTGAAAAAAAACCCAGCCCAGGTTGTGGCAGGGTAATAAACTGGATGGACCATGGGCATTTATCCAAATTGGGTCTTGAGGTGAATAATAAACTTCTGCAGAGCTGGGGAAGAGGCTGTGACCTCCCTGACCTGCAATTTCTGTGTTAAAACCCATTCAAATCCAAGGCCTGTTTTGATGCCTTAGGATTTTAGCTTCTACATTTCATGTATCTGTATTCTTGTCTACTCTATTAGAGCAAAAAACTGCTGCTCTCCCACCTTTAGACAAAACAATTCCTCTCTGAGCCTGAATCCAAGGACACCTAGAGACCCAAAATATGGAAACAACAGAGAATTGGGGGAGCCAACTTGGGGAGGGTGACAGCATCACCTGAAGGTGTCATTGGAGAATTAAGGCCCAATATGTTAATAGCAGAACTTATAAAAGGTGAAGCTTGTGACTCGTGTCCATTTTTGGGTGTAGCCTCAGGGGAGGCTTTGTCTGCCCTAGATGCTCGGTTAGGCCGGATTAAAGTTGTCTATTCTCATTCTCTTAAGTTTCTGCCCTCTGTTTCAGGTGATCATGATGAAAGGCATCACTTCCACCAGAGGTTTTTTTCACCTCAGGGCCCCATTTCCCTTCTCTAAACAGCAGCGACAGCGCTGCTCTAGAACTGAGTAATTGAGGCTCACATGAGTGATTCTGAGGGAGAACTCATTACTCTTTCAGGATGTTTGTTTGCCACTGGAATCGAAAATTGTTTGGAGGGCAGGTACAGGAACATGGCAGAGTAACCATGCACTCAGCACAGAGAGGCTGAATGAGGGCTCTGGAGGGGCCTGGGATGGGAATTCCTGGGAACAGAGGGCTAAGGAGGGCTGGGAATTTGTGGGAACCAAGGACTCAGGAGGGTCCTGGGCTGGGAATTCCTGGGAACAGAGGGCTAAGGAGGGCTGGGAATTGCTGGGATCCGAGAGCTCAGGAAGGTGTCCTGGGCTGGGAATTGCTGGGATTCTCCCAGGAGCCTGTCAGGGCTGCTGCGTGCGCTGTTGGCAGATGATGAATGCAGCTGCTGATACAAACACAATGAGGTGGTGTCGAGGAAAAGGGCTGGCTTTGTTCTGTGCCTCAGCTCCAGCAGGGCAGGGACCTGATCTCCTGATTTCCTGATCATCTGCTGATTCCTGATTCCTGATTCCTGATTCTCCATTCTGATCTCCAGATCTCCTGCCTCCTGCGTGTGCCCTCACACACAAACTCCTGTTCCAGCCCCAGGAGGCCTCAGAGCAGTGGCAGTGGCCATGGCCAGTGTGAGAGCCCGGGTGTGGGCAATGCTGGTGTTTCTGCTGGCTGCAAACAGCTCTGGGCTCATCTGGCCACCTGCATGCTGAGTTTGGCCACTGCCAGCCACTCCTGGATGGGTTTGGCCACTTGCAGGTGAATTGGCACTGCAGCCACTTGGGTGAGTCTGGCCACTGCACAGTGAATTTGGCCACTGCTAACCACTCCTGTGCAGGTCTGGCCACCTGAGTTTGGCCACTGCCAGCCACTCCTGGGTGGGTTTGGCCACCTGCACGCTGAGTTTGGCCACTGCCAGCCACTCCTGGATGGGTTTGGCCACTTGCACGGTGAATTTGGCCACTGACAGCCACTCCTGTGCTGTTTCCTGGTAGGGCTGCCCAGGTTTAGCTCAGACTGCCGTGCGTGGAGCTGAAGGGCTTTAAAAGGAGTTCATTTAACAAAGGCTTTGTTTTGCCCTCTCTGCCCACTGTGACCTTCAAAGCTGAAGCCCTCCAGGGCACGGTGGCCCCGGTCCAAGGAGAGAAAGCCCAGCCTGCTGCTGGCATTAAATTCCCTGGAATCAGGCAGGAACATGAGGCGAGAGGATTTCCCAGTATTTCCAACTGTGACCTTCAGAGCGTGCAAATGTTGGTTTTAACCTTATTAACAGCAGAAGCCTTTCTGTGACCCCGCTGGGATAACTCCCCCCATTCCCCCCCTCTCCGGGGTTTTTTTTTGGAGGCAGGACAATGATGCTGATCTGTCGTGATGCTCTGTAGAGACAGGACAAGGAGCGAGGGCTACAAATGGACAGAGGGGAAATTCAGATTTTGGGAATGAATGCTTTGCTGCGAGGGCGGTGACAGAGTGTCCAGAGAGGCTGTGGCTGCCCCATCCCTGGACGTGTCCGAGGGTTGGATGTGGCTCGGTGGGAGCTGTCCCCGCACATGGCAGAGGGTGGGGCTGGCCGAGCTTTGAGGTCCATCCCATGATTATGTGACAGCCTCTGTGACATCCCCCGTGTGACATCTCTCCGTGTCATCTGTGTCTGGACAAGGCAGCGCTGCCCGCGGGAACCCCGGAGCCCCGGGCTGTGTGTGCGGAGCCGGGAGGAGCCGGGTCCCCCGGGCCGGGGGAGGCGGCCGCGCATGTGCCGCCAGTGCCCCGCCCGGGCTGCTCCAGCATCGCCGGCATCCTCCTCCTCCTCGCCATCCTCTCCCTGCCTCCTCCATCCTCATCCCGCCGAGCTCCGCTCCCGCAGCCGCGAACAAAAGCCGGCGGCCCCGCCCCGGAGCCGCTCCCGCTCGGGCATGCTGCTGCTGCTGCTGCTGCTCTGCTGCCTCCGCCGATCCTCCGCCGCCGCTGCTGCTGCTGCTGCTGTTTCTCCCCATCCGCGGCTCCGCTCCGCCCGCGCCCTGCGCAGCTCGGGCCGCGCCCGCGGAGCCCCCGCAGCCGGCGGAGAGGAGCGGAGCGGAGCGGAGAGGAGCGGAGAGGAGCGGAGAGGAGCGGAGCTGTCCGCGCTCGGGCTCTGTCCGTGGTGCTGCCGCCTCCGGACCGCGCCCGCCCTCCCGGCATCCTGTTGCATCGTGTGGAGCGGGGGAAGAGCATCCACTTATCCATCCATCCACCCATCCATCCATCCACCCATCATCCATCATCCGTCCATCCATTCATCCGTCCGGCCTGCCGAGGAGCCTGAGCATCGGCCCGGCGCGGAACAATGGCTGCGCTGCCGCGGTTGCTTTGCGCGGCCGCGCTCGCCCTGCTGCTCTGGGGTAGGTGCTGCCATCCCCTCCCCTCTCCGCACCTCCGGAGCTCTCCTTTGAAGAAGGGAGAACGCTCCTTTCATGCCTGCCCTCCGAGCGGCTCCTCGGTTGCCGGGAGAAGGGAATTACGCTGGTGCGGAGTTGGTGTGAGTGTGAGGGAGCGGATGCGAGCAGAGAAAACACCTCCGTGCCGAGCAGACTCGCGGCACAAAGCGTGAGCGTGGTTTTCGCTGTTGGCCGCTGGTTTGGGATTTTCAGCGCGATTTACCCTCGAGGTGCCTCGGGGAGGGTGTGCAGCCCATTAAAGCGGGGTTTTAGTGCCGGTTTTCCGTGCAGGCTGCGTGAGCCCGAGTTAATCAATTGATTGAAGCTGCAGTTTGGTTCCTGCCGAGAGGAAAGGTTGCGTGGTTTGGCCACATTTGATGTGCGTGTGCCTTCAGCCCTGCGTGTGGGTCCCTGTCTGCGTGCACGGATCTCATTTCACCAGAGAAAAGCACGATCCAGA
>CM019214.1:123304763-123323781 GCA_009741485.1 Malurus cyaneus samueli
AGGGTTTTTTTGTTGTTGTTTCTGCCTGAAAGGTGATGCTGCCCGTGGAGCTGGTAGTACGCGAGAATCGGGATCAGGCTGCTTCCAGGAATAGTCCCGGGATAATTTGTTGCTTGAGAGAGCGGGTTAATGGTGCCTCAGAGGCTGGGGAGGAGGGAGCAGCCAGCAAAGTCAGCGTCTGGGCTCTGGAGACAGCCTCGGACAGACAGAGCCCGCGATTGTTTAGCCCAGGGGACAAATGTCAGCAGGGATTTGGTGCGAGATGCCGTGCTGGAGCCACCCCTCCCTGCTCGAGCGTGTGGTTTCACATGCAACCATTTCTGCCCTCTTTGCAGGAGCAGCATTCGAGAGTTGCCAGCGTTAGCACAGCTCTGATTGGAAGCGTTTTGAGCAGCAATGCCTGGGAAATCAATAACTCTTCCTGCTGCCAAATTTACTCCTGTCCAAGCCCCTTGGTTCCCAGGGGAGCCCAGGGACAGGAAGGGTACTGGACTCTCCCAGTTTTTGCTGAATTGAAGCGTCCAGACCTTTCAACTTGGCACAAAGAGTGAGCTGTTCCTCCACGCTGGAATTCTGGGCTTTCCCTCTTCCCTCAGCCCAGACTGTAATTGCTGCTGGAACAGGAGCATGCCCAGCACGCATGGGAGGGAAAGAACAATGCCTTTAAAGTGGCATTAATTACCAGGGAAAGATGAAAGTTGTGGCAAAGCAGAGGCTGGAGAGGTGAATCTGTGTGAAGTGATCACCCTCTGTTAATTATTATGAATTATTAACATCTCAGAGAAGAAAGCTTGGTAAAATGTGACATTTGAGACTTATCTGTTATCAGACAGCACTAGAAACAAATCAAACCATTTTCCATTGGGGACATTAATGCCAAGATGTGAATAAATGGTGTTTCTGTGATTCTGCTTAACGCCTCCTTCTCTTCTGCTCCTCTCCCCCAGCTGGAATTTGTTCCTCAGTGTGTGTGGAAGTCCCATCTGAGACAGAAGCTGTCCAAGGCACAGACATGAAGCTGCTCTGCATCTCCTGCATGAAGAGGGAAGAGGTGACAGCCAGCACGGTGGTGGAATGGTTCTACAGGCCCGAGGGGGGAAAGGATGAGCCTGTATGTATGGTTGGCAGCTGAGCCCTTTCCTTTTCTCTCCTTGCTTATCCCATTTCCACACCTCGGAGCAGCACAAACTCCTGACAGGGAAAAACTAGAATTGGTTCTTGAGTTCAAATATTGGGGTTGTAGATGGATAAATGCCAATTCCCAGCTCCACTCCTGCAACACCTCAAGCCCAGTTTCTAAGGATGTCAAATATGGGCTGACACTTGATACCCTTGTGTGAATCAGTTCTGAATCCCAAAGCTGTTCTTTTGGAGGTGAAATTGGCCTCTAATAAGTCTGCAGGACAGGATTTGCTTCTTGCTGCCTCAGAGAGAGCAGCGTTATCCCGACTGTGGGAGGATCCTGTGAGCTGCTTTGGATCCTGACAGGAAAAGGTAAAATTGATTCTCAGACTGAATCAAAATGGAAATTGCACAGATGAGGGGCAGCTGGGATTCAAGGAAGAATGGTGAAATGGAGAACAAGATTAAGGCTGAGTGCACATTTCTTTCTGGTTATTTCATCTGAGTCTGAAGCATTAATTCAGCAGCTGTGATTGAGCAGGGCCAGGCAAAATGATAAATATTCTCCTTCTGCCTGAGAACGAAAGGGACCAGGCAAAGGAATGAGCTGGGAATTCACTTTCAGTGACCTGGGGGGTCCATTTGCCAGTGGGAACCCAAAAAACAGCAACCCAAGTGAGCTGGGGGCAGTGATGGGGACTGTGGCCAGCCAGAATGCCACACGGTCACATTTGTCCTGCAGCACTTCCATCCCAGCTGAACATCCCAGGGTTTCCTGACCATCCCAGGGTTTCAGCACTCCCATCTCAGCTGAACACCCCAGGGCTCCCCAAAAAAGGCTGTTTATCTCCACTGTGTGTATGCTGTGGCTCTTTCCTTAGGTGATCTTGCATGCATTGATTGACAAGCATTTTGCTGGCCATGAAAACTACAAAACCCCCGTTTTTAGTTCCCATTGCTGATTCTTTGTGTCACTGTCCATGTGTTTGTGTTTTTCTTTGCCTCAGTTTTTCTCCCCTCTGTGATGGAGATATTGGATTTCTGATAACTCGTTTTTTTCTGTCTTTTGTGAAGTCACCTGATACTTTGAGGCACAGGCCGATGGCACATGAAGAGCTGCTGTTACCGGGGGAGCTCAGAGCATCCCTGAACAAACCCATGGCAGTGAATAACCAGCATCCCCTTTTTTCCCATTCCCTCTCAGATCTACGAGTACAGGAAAACCAACCACGAGTTCCCGAGCCGCTTCAGCGGCCGGATCCAGTGGAACGGCAGCAAGGACATGCAGGACGTGTCCATCACCGTGGTGAACGTCACCCTCAACGATTCGGGCATTTACACCTGCAACATCACCCGCGAGTTCGAGTTCGAGATCCACCGGCCCCTCTTCACCAGCTCCAGGCTGATTCACCTCACCGTGGTGGAGGAGGGTAGGAAGGGGATGGCAGAAGGTGCTGGGTGGGGTTTGTCACCTCCTCACCGGCAGGACAGGGTGATGGGTTTGTGACCCTCGCAGGAAAGGCTGTGCTCTGTTTGATGGCTTTTCAGCAGCACAGTGGAGCACATCTGGGCAGGCTCAGCAGAGGTTTCCAGCTCCTCCCGCGGCCGCTCGGGGATGTTACAGCTTTCCTTCCAGCGTTTCCTTTCTGCGCCCCCTCCCTCTCCTCCTCGTTCTCCATTTTGCCCCCAGCCCCTCGCCTCTCCTCCTTCCCTCTGTCGTGCTCGTGACTCTTCGCGTTTTGGGGTTCACTCTCCTCAGTGCTGAGAGCTCGCAGCTCTTTGTCCGCCCTGCTCCCCTCCCTCTCCCCCACCAACAAAACACCCAAAAAAAGGATTTTGATCCCTTACAAACGGCAGAGCAGAAAAACACCAGCGAGCAGGGCACGGGTGGGAAACAGAGCGTGAAGATGAGAGAGGTGAGGCATCCGTGAGGATGCGGGGGTGGCGCAGGATGCGAGGAGCAGCACCGGGATCCATCCCTGCCTGTTGCAGTCCCTCCCTGCCGCCTCCTCACAGCCTGAAAACCCCCGGTATCTCTGTCAGGGCGGGTTAAAAAGGTGACACCAGGGTGGGAAGTGTCCGTGGGGCTGCGTGGAAATGATGGGGGTTGTTGGATTTTGTTCGCAGCTGGAGAAGATTTCACGTCCGTCATCTCGGAAATTATGATGTACATCCTGCTGGTGTTCCTCACCCTCTGGCTGCTCATTGAGATGGTCTATTGCTACAGGAAAGTCTCCAAGGCCGAGGAGGCTGCCCAGGAAAACGCGTAAGTGTGGAGCTCTTGGAGATGAGAGCTGTTCTGCTGGGGTTTTTCACAGAGAAAACTTTATTCCTGCCCAGTGCTGCTCTTCTGTGCTTTTCAAAAGGAACTGCAAAAAAACATCCTTTCTTTTATTTGTAGAGTCTGTCTCAGTAGGATTCATTGGTGTCTCTCAAATTCAGAGATTTTCTTGGCTTAAAGGCTGCTCATAACTGTCCCAGAGCAGGCTGCATGAAGATTAAACTTTATTAAATTACCGTTACACGATCTGGTTGGGGTTTGCTCTGTCCAAAATCTCAGCAGTGTTTAGGAACGCTGAGAGACAGCCCCTGGCAGGGAGTGAACGGGGTTCCAGATTTGGACCTTGTGCAGCTGCTCTCCTGGAAGCTCTGGTTTCATCCTGGAAGCTCTGGATTCATCCTGGCCCATTCCCACTTTTCCCCATACCTGGCTTGGGTCAGAGCACTCTGTACTCAGTATGAAGGTTGGATTTGTAGGGTTTTAGAGCAGGGAAGGGCTGGTGTGTGTAACTCCTGCCCATACCAAGGAGGTTCCCACCACGAGCATCTTCCCAGGGGATGTTTTGTCACCTCAAAGACCCTTCCAGGCCTTCAGCAAAGGAGATTTTACTCGGGGTTTACACCGTGCTCTCTCCTTCCCTCCACCCACAGGACAGACTATCTGGCGATCCGTCGGAGAACAAGGAGAACTGCCCTGTGGGTGCCGTGGAGCGGAGCTGGCGTGGAGCCATGGCAGCTGGTGGACGCTGGATGTCCTGTGCTCCTCCCTGGTGGGCTCTGGGAGATTGACAGTGGTCTTTCTCTCTCTGGAGCTTCCGCCGTGTCAGGACAAACAGAGGTGCCTTGAGGTGCTGCTGGGGGTGCCCACAGAGCCTGGACACCAAACCACCGGCATGGTAATACACCCCTTTGTGCTTTTCTATGGGTGGGAATCTTCACCGTCCCGCCAGAAAAGAGCTGTGTCCTGAGGGCTCTGTCCACAAGAATACTCCTAAGACAGATATCAAATATCGTTGTTAAACTCTTTCACCCTGATCATCATCCATCCGATCTGATCCCCCTCGCTCCAGCCGCTCCAAGAGAATTCTTCCCTTGCAGGGGCTCTGAAGACAGAAGGACCACGCCACACCACCAGGTTTGAGGGGGAGCTCTGCGCGCGGGAGGAACACGGGGAGTGTAAATCCTCTTCCATTTGCCTGATTCAGCCCTGCCTTGGCCCGTGCCCGCCCGCTGCTGAAGGATCTTCTGTTGAAGCACCGGGGCAAACGGCACAGGGGTGGGGCAGCACGGCTCCTTGCCGGGTTTCTGGCCTCAGCACCTCGATGGCTTTGTAGTTCCCTCACTCAGCCGCTCTCACACCACCTTTATTTGCTGAAATGCTCCTTCTCCATTGCAGAGGTTTTCGGGGTATGTATGGCATGCTGCCCTGAGCCGCAGGACTGCCAGTGAGGCTCTCTGACGGGGTTGTTCCTCCACACACTGTGGCCCAAGAAGTTTTATTGGGTGAAAACAGGGAGAATTTAATGGGTTAATGAAGTGACTCTGGATTTTGGGCTGTTCGTGTAAAGCAGAGTAGGGTGAGGACTGGAATGCAGCAGAATTGAAAATGTGCAGGGGGAAGGACAAGTCCCTGTCCACGCACGCTTCCTTCTGGAGGGAGTTTTGATCCTGAAATGTTGCTGCTTTGGGAAGAAGGATGATGTAAATATAAACCCCACTGCGTCCCTTTCATTTATCAACCATAAATCAGCCCTTTCCACCTGCCTGGCACAGCGGGTTCGCTCCTGGAGCACTGTGACAGCTGGCCAGGCAGCAGGATGGATACGGGATCCACCTTTTCCTGGGAAACCCCACAAAGGGAGGCAGGAGAAATAAATAGGATGCAAAACCTCCTAGGACGGCAGCTCGGTAAAATGTTGTGGTTTGGTGTTGTAGTAATTACACGTAGACGGCAAGCAAACCATTGAAGCGCGGAGGACAGACAAAAGAATAAACAGCCATTTCCTCCCAAGTCTAATCCTATGATTCCTCTCTTGGGGGTTCTTTAGAGTAGCTATTGTGTGCACGGAGCCTGCTGTTTACATTATCTCGAATAATCTCGCTGCCAGGGATCACGTGTTGGATTCCATCTTTTGCTATTGGCAAGTCTTACCTTTTCAGTATTGTTAGCGACGAAATGCATTTCTGTCCTATTCGGTGGTGATAATACTGACTCAACTCGGAGTTGGAGGAGGGTGAAAGGCGAACGCTGGTCCATGGGGAGATTGACAATGAGGTGCGGATGAAGTACGATAGTCTGGGGTAATGATAAGTGGTGAAGTATTGGCTGTATGCAGAAGTCCTGCTTGTTGCAAGAATAGGAGCCAGAACTGGGCAGAATTCGTAGCTCACTGACGCTTGTTAAGTGCTGGTCAAGCGGCCTATTGGTAATAGCAGGCACGCCTCCCGCCCGACTTTGGAAATCCCCTGGGCTCAATTGTTTCTGCTGCTTTTATGTGTTCGCTGAAACCAGGAAATTACCCGACCGTTTGGAAGTACAGGCCCAGGCCAGTTTCCTGACTTTGGCAGCTTGTTCAAAAATCTCCGTTTCATGTTTAGAGTGTGGGTGTAGTCTGGTGGGGTTGTAGGTGAACGTACTCCCTCGTAGTAGGATTCGCCCCTGCCCAAATCCAGAGGCAAGCCTGGCAACGGGTAGGCGACATTTCCACAGGTAAGCGTGACGTCGTAGTCGTGAGGGCAGCAGTCCTCAAAAATCTATATCACGAAATCGCAAAAGGGATATTCAAAAGAATATCCAAAAGGGATATCCAGAAAGGGAATCCAAGGAATCCAAGATAAAGGGATATCCAAAGATCCAAAAGGAATTTAAGGATATCCAGAAAGGGATATCCAAAAGTAATACAAAAAGGGATATCCAAAAGGGAAATCCAAAAGGAATATTTTAAAAGGGTATAAAAGATCCAAAAGGAATATAAAGGTTCCCAGCAGCTCCTCTTCGAATTCAGCTGGATGGCATCACTTCCCCAATCCCAGTTTTCTGGTAGACCTAAACTGCAGAGAGGGACTGTTGTACTCTGTTTATCCCGGTGATTTTGGCATTACCTCCACTCGCTCTTCTCGCTCATTCCCATTGTGAACTTATGTGGTGACTTGGTTTGTCAACTTGTACAATAAAAAGTGGTGAACTTTCAAGTAAGTTCTTGAAGTCGTATCAATCATGCTGCGGTGGGGTGTAATCTCCAAGGTAGGTAGTCTGCTCCGACTGGGTCTGGGGCTAGGGTATGAACTAAGATGTACGGAACAGATTCTGTTGATGGTTGTTAGACTATCTATTATCATATCCTAGTGGACTCAGCTGGATAGATCTGCTCGGTAGACCTCTCTCCAGCTGTACGCTCAGCGCTAGAGAAGCAGATGTGCTTGACGCTGCGCATATTTATATATCTAGACGAGAGATGAAAGACTTATATACATTAATTTAGTGCACTTGATATGTTAGATCTCTATATATAGCTGGGTTGGCTGCACCTCTGGTGTGTTCACAGATATGAACTTGCTGATCAGATGCGTAGTGCTGTCTGGACTGTAGTGTCTGCTAGTGATCGACTGAGATTATGGCTAGTGCAGATCTCACGAATGATATAGAAGGAGATATAATGATATAAATAATATAAAATGTATTTGGTATTATTATCATATGTATTCTCTTGATATATCTGATCTCTTGATGCGTGTATCTCTCTATTTCCTCTCCCATTACAGACAGTGATGATCATCCTCCCTCATTACTGTTGTTATCTCCTGATATAGTCTATATCATATTATATCTGTTTCTCTTACTTCTCTTCCTATTGCTCTCTCTTTATACTTTCGTCGCTCTCTTCTTGTTTGCCACTGGAATCGAAAATTGTTTGGAGGCAGGTACAGGAACATGGCAGAGTATACCGCACTCAGCACAGAGAGGCTGAATGAGGGCTCTGGAGGGGCCTGGAGTGGGAATTCCTGGGAACAGAGGGCTAAGGAGGCTGGGAATTTGTGGAACCAAGGACTCAGGAGGGTCTGGGCTGGGAATTCCTGGGAACAGAGGGCTAAGGAGGGCTGGGAATTGCTGGGATCCGAGAGCTCAGGAAGGTGTCCTGGGCTGGGAATTGCTGGATTCTCCCAGGAGCCTGTCAGGGCTGCTGCGTGCGCTGTTGGCAGATGATGAATGCAGCTGCTGATACAAACACAATGAGGTGGTGTCGAGGAAAAGGGCTGGCTTTGTTCTGTGCCTCAGCTCCAGCAGGGCAGGGACCTGATCTCCTGATTTCCTGATCATCTGCTGATCTCCTGATCTCCTGATTTCCTGATCTCCAGATCTCCTGCTCTCCTGCGTGTGCCCTCAGCACCAAATCCTTTGTCCAGCCCCAGGAGGCCTCAGAGCAGTGGCAGTGGCCATGGCCAGTGTGAGAGCGGGTGTGGGCAATGCTGGTGTTCTGCTGCTGCAAACGCTCTGGCTCGTCTGGGCACCTGCAGCTGGTTTGGCCATGCCAGCCACTCCTGGTGGGTTTGGCCACTCATTGCTGAGTTGGCCACTGCAAGGGTTTTTTTGTTGTTGTTTCTGCCTGAAAGGTGATGCTGCCCGTGGAGCTGGTAGTACGCGAGAATCGGGATCAGGCTGCTTCCAGGAATAGTCCCGGGATAATTTGTTGCTTGAGAGAGCGGGTTAATGGTGCCTCAGAGGCTGGGGAGGAGGGAGCAGCCAGCAAAGTCAGCGTCTGGGCTCTGGAGACAGCCTCGGACAGACAGAGCCCGCGATTGTTTAGCCCAGGGGACAAATGTCAGCAGGGATTTGGTGCGAGATGCCGTGCTGGAGCCACCCCTCCCTGCTCGAGCGTGTGGCTTCACATGCAACCATTTCTGCCCTCTTTGCAGGAGCAGCATTCGAGAGTTGCCAGCGTTAGCACAGCTCTGATTGGAAGCGTTTTGAGCAGCAATGCCTGGGAAATCAATAACTCTTCCTGCTGCCAAATTTACTCCTGTCCAAGCTACTTGGTTCCCAGGGGAGCCCAGGGACAGGAAGGGTGCTGGACTCTCCCAGTTTTTGCTGAATTGAAGCGTCCAGACCTTTCAACTTGGCACTAAGAGTGAGCTGTTCCTCCACGCTGGAATTCTGGGCTTTCCCTCTTCCCTCAGCCCAGACTGTAATTGCTGCTGGAACAGGAGCATGCCCAGCACGCATGGGAGGGAAAGAACAATGCCTTTAAAGTGGCATTAATTACCAGGGAAAGATGAAAGTTGTGGCAAAGCAGAGGCTGGAGAGGTGAATCTGTGTGAAGTGATCACCCTCTGTTAATTATTATGAATTATTAACATCTCAGAGAAGAAAGCTTGGTAAAATGTGACATTTGAGACTTATCTGTTATCAGACAGCACTAGAAACAAATCAAACCATTTTCCATTGGGGACATTAATGCCAAGATGTGAATAAATGGTGTTTCTGTGATTCTGTCTTAACGCCTCCTTCTCTTCTGCTCCTCTCCCCCAGCTGGAATTTGTTCCTCAGTGTGTGTGGAAGTCCCATCTGAGACAGAAGCTGTCCAAGGCACGGACATGAAGCTGCTCTGCATCTCCTGCATGAAGAGGGAAGAGGTGACGGCCAGCACGGTGGTGGAATGGTTCTACAGGCCCGAGGGGGGAAAGGATGAGCCTGTATGTATGGTTGGCAGCTGAGCCCTTTCCTTTTCTCTCCTTGCTTATCCCATTTCCACACCTCGGAGCAGCACAAACTCCTGACAGGGAAAAAACAGAATTGGTTCTTGAGTTCAAATATTGGGGTTGTAGATGGATAAATGCCAATTCCCAGCTCCACTCCTGCAACACCTCAAGCCCAGTTTCTAAGGATGTCAAATATGGGCTGACGCTTGGTACCCTTGTGTGAATCAGTTCTGAATCCCAAAGCTGTTCTTTTGGAGGTGAAATTGGCCTCTAATAAGTCTGCAGGACAGGATTTGCTTCTTGCTGCCTCAGAGAGAGCAGCGTTATCCCGACTGTGGGAGGATCTCTGTGAGCTGCTTTGGATCCCTGACAGGAAAAGGTAAAATTGATTCTCAGACTGAATCAAAATGGAAATTGCACAGATGAGGGGCAGCTGGGATTCAAGGAAGAATGGTGAAATGGAGAACAAGATTAAGGCTGAGTGCACATTTCTTTCTGGTTATTTCATCTGAGTCTGAAGCATTAATTCAGCAGCTGTGATTGAGCAGGGCCAGGCAAAATGATAAATATTCTCCTTCTGCCTGAGAACGAAAGGGACCAGGCAAAGGAATGAGCTGGGAATTCACTTTCAGTGACCTGGGGGGTCCATTTGCCAGTGGGAACCCAAAAAACGGCAACCCAAGTGAGCTGGGGGCAGTGATGGGGACTGTGGCCAGCCAGAATGCCACACGGTCACATTTGTCCTGCAGCACTTCCATCCCAGCTGAACATCCCAGGGTTTCCTGACCATCCCAGGGTTTCAGCACTCCCATCTCAGCTGAACACCCCAGGGCTCCCCAAAAAAGGCTGTTTATCTCCACTGTGTGTATGCTGTGGCTCTTTCCTTAGGTGATCTTGCATGCATTGATTGACAAGCATTTTGCTGGCCATGAAAACTACAAAACCCCCGTTTTTAGTTCCCATTGCTGATTCTTTGTGTCACTGTCCATGTGTTTGTGTTTTTCTTTGCCTCAGTTTTTCTCCCCTCTGTGATGGAGATATTGGATTTCTGATAACTCGTTTTTTTCTGTCTTTTGTGAAGTCACCTGATACTTTGAGGCACAGGCCGATGGCACATGAAGAGCTGCTGTTACCGGGGGAGCTCAGAGCATCCCTGAACAAACCCATGGCAGTGAATAACCAGCATCCCCTTTTTTCCCATTCCCTCTCAGATCTACGAGTACAGGAAAACCAACCACGAGTTCCCGAGCCGCTTCAGCGGCCGGATCCAGTGGAACGGCAGCAAGGACATGCAGGACGTGTCCATCACCGTGGTGAACGTCACCCTCAACGATTCGGGCATTTACACCTGCAACATCACCCGCGAGTTCGAGTTCGAGATCCACCGGCCCCTCTTCACCAGCTCCAGGCTGATTCACCTCACCGTGGTGGAGGAGGGTAGGAAGGGGATGGCAGAAGGTGCTGGGTGGGGTTTGTCACCTCCTCACCGGCAGGACAGGGTGATGGGTTTGTGACCCTCGCAGGAAAGGCTGTGCTCTGTTTGATGGCTTTTTCAGGCACAGCTGGGCACATCTGGGCAGGCTCAGCAGAGGTTTCCAGCTCCTCCCGCGGCCGCTCGGGGATGTTACAGCTCTTCCTTCCCAGCGTTTCCTTTCTGCCGCCCCCTCCCTCTCCTCCTCGTTCTCCATTTTGCCCCCAGCCCCTCGCCTCTCCTCCTTCCCTCTGTCGTGCTCGTGACTCTTCGCGTTTTGGGGTTCACTCTCCTCAGTGCTGAGAGCTCGCAGCTCTTTGTCCGCCCTGCTCCCCTCCCTCTCCCCCACCAACAAAACACCCAAAAAAAGGATTTTGATCCCTTACAAACGGCAGAGCAGAAAAACACCAGCGAGCAGGGCACGGGTGGGAAACAGAGCGTGAAGATGAGAGAGGTGAGGCATCCGTGAGGATGCGGGGGTGGCGCAGGATGCGAGGAGCAGCACCGGGATCCATCCCTGCCTGTTGCAGTCCCTCCCTGCCGCCTCCTCACAGCCTGAAAACCCCCGGTATCTCTGTCAGGGCGGGTTAAAAAGGTGACACCAGGGTGGGAAGTGTCCGTGGGGCTGCGTGGAAATGATGGGGGTTGTTGGATTTTGTTCGCAGCTGGAGAAGATTTCACGTCCGTCATCTCGGAAATTATGATGTACATCCTGCTGGTGTTCCTCACCCTCTGGCTGCTCATTGAGATGATCTATTGCTACAGGAAAGTCTCCAAGGCCGAGGAGGCTGCCCAGGAAAACGCGTAAGTGTGGAGCTCTTGGAGATGAGAGCTGTTCTGCTGGGGTTTTTCACAGAGAAAACTTTATTCCTGCCCAGTGCTGCTCTTCTGTGCTTTTCAAAAGGAACTGCAAAAAAACATCCTTTCTTTTATTTGTAGAGTCTGTCTCAGTAGGATTCATTGGTGTCTCTCTTAAATTCAGAGATTTTTTCTTGGCTTAAAGGCCGCTCATAACTGTCCCAGAGCAGGCAGCAAGAAGATTAAACTTTATTTAATTACCATTACATGGCCTGGTTGGGGTTTGCCCTGTCCAAAATCTCAGCAGTGTTTAGGAACGCTGAGAGACAGCCCCTGGCAGGGAGTGAACGGGGTTCCAGATTTGGACCTTGTGCAGCTGCTCTCCTGGAAGCTCTGTTTTCATCCTGGAAGCTCTGGATTCATCCTGGCCCATTCCCACTTTTCCCCATACCTGGCTTGGGTCAGAGCACTCTGTACTCAGTATGAAGGTTGGATTTGTAGGGTTTTAGAGCAGGGAAGGGCTGGTGTGTGTAACTCCTGCCCATACCAAGGAGGTTCCCACCACGAGCACCTTCCCCAGGGGATGTTTTGTCACCTCAGAGACCCTTCCAGGCCTTCAGCAAAGGAGATTTTACTCGGGGTTTACACCGTGCTCTCTCCTTCCCTCCACTCACAGGACAGACTATCTGGCGATCCCGTCGGAGAACAAGGAGAACTGCCCTGTGCCCGTGGAGGAGTAGCAGAGAGGAGTCAGTGGAGCCATGGGCACCGAGGTGGGTGTGAAGAAACGCTGGCCACTGCTCCTGTCTGCCCTCCCTCCGGTGGGGCTGGAGGAGATTCTGTTCTTCATTCAGGAGATCCCTGGAATGTGGCTCTGCTCCTCCTCTGGAGCTTCCCCGTGGCCTCAGGACAAACAGAGGTGCCTTGAGGTGCTGCTGGGGGGTGCCCACACAGCCTGGAACCCCAAACCAACCCAGGCCATGATGTAATTACACCCCCTTTGTGCTTTTCTATGGGGTTGGGAATCTTCACCGTCCCCGCAGAAAAGCAGCTGTGTCCATGAGGGCTCCGTCTCCAAAGGAAACTCTCCTAGGAAGGATTTTATGTGCTAAAGATTAAAATCCGGATCTGTTAAACTCTCATTCACCCCTGATCATCACTTCCCATGCCGATTCTGATCCCACCCTCGCTCCAGCCAGCTCCAAGAGGAATTCTCTCCCTTGCAGGGGCTCTGAAGACAGAAGGACCACGCCACACCAGCCAGGTTTGAGGGGGAGCTCTGCGCCGCCGGGAGGAACACGGGGAAGTGTAAATCCTCTTCCATTTGCCTCGGACTCTGTACAGCCCTGCCTTTGGCCCCGTGCCCGCCCGCTGCTGAAGGACTCTTCTGTTGAAGCACCGGGGCAAACGGCACAGGGGTGCGGGCAGCACGGCTCCTTGCCGGGTTTCGGCTCCATCAGCACCTCGATGGCTTTGTAAATGTTCCCCGTCACTCCTCAGCCGCTCTCACCACCACCTTTATTTGCTGAACATGCTCCTTCTCCATTGCAGAGGTTTTCGGGGTATGTATGGCATGCTGCCCTGAGCCGCAGGACTGCCAGTGAGGCTCTCTGATGGGGTTGTTCCTCCACACACTGTGGCCCAAGAGGTTTTATTGGGTGAAAACAGGGAGAATTTAATGGGTTAATGAAGTGACTCTGGATTTTGGGCTGTTCGTGTAAAGCAGAGTAGGGTGAGGACTGGAATGCAGCAGAATTGAAAACGTGCAGCGGGAAGGACAGGACCCTGTCCCACAGCACGTGTCCTTCTGGAGGGAGTTTTGATCCTGAAATGTTGCTGCTTTGGGAAGAAGGATGATGTAAATATAAACCCCACTGCGTCCCTTTCATTTATCAACCATAAATCAGCCCTTTCCACCTGCCTGGCACAGCGGGTTCGCTCCTGGAGCACTGTGACAGCTGGCCAGGCAGCAGGATGGATACGGGATCCACCTTTTCCTGGGAAACCCCACAAAGGGAGGCAGGAGAAATAAATAGGATGCAAAACCCTCCTAGGACGGCAGCTCGGTAAAATGGTTGTGGTTTTTGTAACCGTGACAGCAGCACCATCTAGAGGGACAGACAAAAAAAAACCCATTTCCCCCAGTTAATCCTAATTCCCTCTTGGGGTAATTAATCACCAGTGTGAACAGCCTGCTGTTCATCCGAAATGATCCCCGGCTGCCCAGGGATCACGCTGGGAATTCCATCTTTCCTATGCAAGCTTACCTTTTCAGAGGGTTAAGCAGAGTAAAATGCATTTTCTGTCCTTCGGTGTAGATAAACTGAGCTCAAACCGGCATTGGAACGGGGGAAAGGCAGAAACGCTGGCCAGGGTGGAATTAGGACAAAGTGAGGAAGGTTTGGGTTTGTGATGGCAGAAGTTCCTGCTGCAATGGAGCCAGAACTGGCAGAATTCTGCTCCACTGACCGCTTGTAAGTAGCTGCAAGCGCTTGTAACTGCAGGCACGCTCCCCGCCCACGGAATCCCCTCGGCTTTGTTCTGCTGCTTTTTATGTGTTCGCTGAAACCACGGAAATTACCCCGTTTGGAAGTCAGGCCCAGGCCAGATTTCCGACTGGCACTTGTTCAAAATCCCTTTTTTTAGAGTGGGTGTCAACTTGAGTGAACTACTCCTCGTAGTAGGATCGCTCCCAAATCCAGAGCCAAGCCTGGCAACGGGAGCACATTTCCCACAGGAAGCTGACTCGTAGTCTGGGCACCAGCTCCCTAAAATCTAATATCCAAAAGGGATATCCAAAAGTAATATCCAAAAAGGGATATCCAAAAGGGAAATCCAAAAGGGAAATCCAAAAGGAATATTTAAAAGGGATATCCAAAAGGGAAATCCAAAAGGAATATTTAAAAGGGATATCCAGAAAGGGATATCCAAAAGGGAAATCCAAAAGGAATATTTTAAAAGGGATATCCAAAAAGGGAAATCCAAAAAGGAATATCCAAAAGGAATATCCAAAAGGATATCCCAGCAGCTCCTCTTCGAATTCAGCTGGATGGCATCACTTCCCCAATCCCAGTTTTCCTGGTAGAATCCTAAACTCAGCAGAGGAGGGACTGGGTTGTAACTCTGGGGTTTCCAGCACTGAGCCCACGGTGATTTTTTGGACATCTCTCTGCCACTCCAGCTCTGCTCCTCAGTCCCTGTAAACCATGGGTGACCCTCTGGTGTCAAACTGGTAAATAAAAAAAAGGAGTGAACTTCTCAAGAAGTTCTTGAGAGCTACCTCAGGTGGTAGAAAAGGGCCGTCCCTCGTCCTGCACCTCCCCAAGTCCTGTGGGCATCTCCTGAAGATGCTTTTTTTTTGGACAGATCCTTCATTTTTCCAGCTCCTGCAGACAGAGGTGACCATTGCCACGTAGAGAGCTGAACCTTCCTCCAAGCAGGAGGAAACGGGGTGCAAAATTTTCCTCAAGAACGAAGAGGAGAGAGAGGAGAGAGAAGAGATGACGTACTCTCAGCTCCCAGACACCACGCAAGCTTCAGCCCCACTACACATACATATATCACATACTCACTGCGCTTGCCACATTCTTTCTTTCTAATTATTACTCAATCACTTTGGCATCACCTCGGAAATAGTTAACTATCACAAATAGCGATAACCACTATGATAGAGTGGACAACAATATCAACGAGCAAAATCACACAAATAGCGGACACATCGCCACAGGGGGAAGACATACACAATATAGCACAATGCTAAAACGAAATCCCAAGCAAGGAAATCCAAACGAAGGTATAATCCACAATATAGAAGGTCTCTGTACTAAAGGGTATTAGCATCAAAAACCACACTGGACAAGCTGCGCGCTGTACATATGTCTCTCCTGAGACAAGGAATATCCAAAAGGAATATCCAAAAGGATATCGCCCTCAAGCAGCTCCTCACTGTCTGACCAATCAAACGAAGAAGCCAGTGGACTGGCAAATACTGCCACGAGATCTCGAGTGTTGTTCCTCTGGTATAATTTACCAGTAGCACTGAAGCTATCAACGCAAAGCAGCACCCGGATACTCGAGTAGATGGAGACATAGTTACACATCGAGCCGTATGGTGACCCATCTAGCCTAGGATGACTCCTTGACCATGATCCTGCTGCCTCTCACGGCTGCAGGGTCAAGCCTTCATCTGCAGCCCAAGGCCATCTCTTCCAGTTACTGACTGGTCTCTGCAAGTCAAGCATTTCCCTGGCATAACTCGAGCAAAATCAGTGGCATGACTCCAAGTACTGTTTCTTCCTTTTGCGTGAATTCTTTACACCAGCAGAAACTTCAATAGGGTAACCCCAGGGGAACCAGCACTCAGCTCAGCCAGTTGGGCCAGGGCTCAGCTGGTTTCAGCCTGGAGCCATTCTTTCCTTGTCATGCGAGGATGGTACTCCCAACTCGCTGAACAGTTCTGAGCCAACACACCAGGAAGTACTGTCACATATTGCTAAAATAAATATTTGTCAGAGATACTGCCTCATGTCAGGTGAACAAGTCCTAAGACACTTTATCATTTTAGTGGTGTGCTTCAAGCCTGGGTTGCCTTTATAAGATGAACTCTGACTTGCCTGCTGGTTTGAGGCTTAGAAAGGTCAGTTCACAACACTATTTTGATGTAGTTTAGCTAAGAGCTATTTTTTTTCTATTTTTTTTATTGTTTTTGGCTTTGTTACCAGTTATTGCCATTAGCAAGGAGGAGAAGAAAATTCAAGTTGTACTCTGAATTTTTATTTGGGGAGAGGCATTATTCTTTGACATAGTTTTCTACTGAGTGGATCCCCTGGCTGTGGAATCTGACCTGTAGTGTTATCTATGGTGTGCTTTATCGATATCAATCTATTCTGATATCTAGAATCTCGTGCTGAGAACAAAGGCTGTGAACTGTAAGTGCCCTCTGATACAGAAGGGATTGTTTAAAAGAATGCTGCACCTATTTTGTTTCAGTGTACCGACCTAACAATTGGAAAGTTGTGTAGCAAACGTGAAAAAGTTTGTACTAAATATCACATCAGGTAGTATCTGATTGAAAGGAACCCAGAGAAAGCAAAAGAAATATAGGACAAATTCGATGGACATAATTTTGTAAGGGGAGACAACTAAAGGTCGAGTGGTCGAGAGCCTGTTCCTTGACTCTGCTATGTCCTAATTCGTGTGTTCAGAGATGCATTCTTGGCTTTGTTTATGGTTCCTTCCAGATCTAAGATAAGGACAAAGGTAGGCCTTTGTTTCTTTTACATGATTGTTTCTTTTATATGATTGTAAGATTTAAGTTCATAAAGCCTTTGTGCAGTGCTATACAACAGGGTATTTGCTACACACTTTTGTCTGGCCAAAACTCTTCTGAAGACCAATAGCGACTTCATTTTTTGGAGAAGAGGAACATAGTGACAAAATCCTCCCAGAGACACTTTCCAGCAACAAAGGTATCATGTTTTCAACATCTTTCTTGTTGTTTCTTACACTTCAAGAGGAGACTCATAGGACGATCTTTCAGTAATCTTAGGGCACATCATACGAGTCACAGTTCACCTGTAGCACAGGGGCCATAGACCTGATCACCATCCATTCTTTAACTCTCCTTGACATTGACAATGCACTCCAGAAGAGGCCAAAGCCCCACTGAGTGCCCTAGTAAAAAATAGCGCCTCCTGGGTCAGAGTAGACCAGAGTTTGAGCCACTGAAAAGCAAATATAAATCTGCAATCTTTTTCAAAGGCCATATCTCTCGTCGTTCTCAGTAGAAAGAGTTGTCAGATAAAATACTTGTTTTCCTAATCCAGTAAAGTAATCTGCCACAACACAAGATATCTAATTGATACTCCCGTGATGTATTTTCCAAGAGCTGGAAGAGATGGTCCTGGCAAAGACTCTCACTGTGTATTTGCACTGACAGAGGAGACTCCAGAACAGGCAGGAAAATAAACAGAGCCAAGAGCCACGCTGGTTGTCGGATAGATTTTTTAATTGATACCGTACTTCCATGGTACTAACTACTTACACGGAGTTTGGCTGCAGAGCCTGTACAGTTCCTACGTTCCAGTATCGTTTTTTAACCGCGGGTTGTGGGTTTTTTTTGTTGGTTTTTTTTTTAATTTTGTTTCGTTTTTCTTTTGCGCACAGCGCAAAGTTTCTGACAGTCGGGACAACTCCTAAACAAACCCCCCAAATCCTTCCCCACGCCCCAGAGTCACCTCAGCCTCAGAGGGGATTCCAGGAGGGAAGCAGGAGCCCGTGGTGGTTGGAGGAGAGCCTGGTTCGTCGGCTCTGGGATTTTAGCAGCTTTATCCAGCCCTGGAGCAGGCGGTGGGAGCGGAGATCCCGTGGGATGGTGCTGTCCCAAAGGTGCCACGGTCACTCCTGGGAGCTTGTGACACTTCCAGCTGCTCATCCTTTCCTCCACGTCCAGCCCCGAGCCGGGTCGGTGCCTCCATCCCTCCCTCCTTCCATCCCTGCTCTCCCAGGGCCATTTCCCAGGAGATGGGGATGACACAGGACACACGTGGCACAGGCTCCACCTCTGCTGGAGGAGGCTGCAGCAGCTGCTCTCCCAAATCCTGATCCTCCAAGAGCAGAGCAGGGATGTGGCCACGAGGCTGCACATCAGGGTTTATTCCCTACCTGCTCTACCAAACCAGAATCAGAGCAGGGATGTGCCCAAATGGCTGCACATCAGGGTTTATTCCCCACTTGCTCTCCCAAAACAGACTAGAGCAGGGATGTGCCCAAATGGCTGCACAATGGGGTTCATTCCCCACCTGCTCCTCCCAAATCCTGATTCCACCATGATCAGAGCAGGGATGTGCCTACATGGCTGCACATTGAATTTGCTCCCCACCTGCTCCTCTCCAATCCCAATTTCACCAGGAGCAGAGCAGGATGTGGCCACGAGGCTGCACATCAGGATTACTCCTACTGCTCTCCAACCAGGACAGAGCGGCATGTGGCCACGAGGCTGCACATTGGAATTTGTTCCCTACTCGCTTTCCCAAATCTTGATTTTACCAGGAGCAGGCAGGGATGTAGCCACAGGTCTGCACATCAGGGTTTGTTCCCTACCTGCTCCTCTGAAATCCTGATTTTACCAGGAGCAGACAGGGATGTGCCCAAATGGCTGCACATCGGGATTTGTTCCCCACCTGCTCTCCCAAATCATGATTCCACCAGGAGCAGAGCAGGGATGTGACCACGTGGCTGCACATCAGGGTTTTTTCCCCATCTACTCTTGGAGCTGGGCTCGGGGAAGGTGGCCTTTAATATTAGCAATGGAATTGGCCTAAATGAGTGAGGTAACAGAAACGGCCAGAGGAGGAACCTCCCTGAGCCATGTGCAAATATAATTCCTTCAGCAGAAGGAAGTCCTTTTCCCTACTGAAAAAAAAAAAATTGAAATAAAATAAATAAAATAAAATAAAATAAATAAAATAAAATTAATAAATAAAAACACATTCACTTGAAGAGCATACAGACTGCAGGGGAGGTGGGGTGGGGGGGAAGGCAGGCAGGGACAGCACCAGGTCAGACCATCTATGACACAGGGAATGATTGTCCAGCAGCAGAGGTGACAGGGAGGGGACAGGGCAAAGCCACAGCAAGCACTGAGAAACG
>CM019214.1:123326312-123343445 GCA_009741485.1 Malurus cyaneus samueli
TTGGGAGAGGAGGAGGGCACGGCATGCCACGGATCCATGCTAAGAGAAGCCCATGCTGCCTGCCCGGCCCAGGGAATGGCCTCAACCAGCAGTCCCCAAGACACGAGGAGATAATTTGGCCAGTGTGCACGTCTAGAAAAAGGAAGGGTTTATGGCACAGAGAGACTCGTGCTGGAGAGACTGCAAAGCACAGAGAACAGAGTGTGTCTGGTGGGGAACGGGCTGGGAGATCAGCACAGGGAGCACACAGACACACAGCTCTGGGGGAGCTTTGCTTCCAGCATCCCTGCTCTGAGCTGGGCTTTAAACAAACCCCTGCAGGTGTTTGGAGTGGTGCTGAGACTGAAAATACCGAGCCAGGGTGCACCTGGCTGTGCCATGGATTGATCTGTGTGTTGGGGGCAGAGATGCCATGGGCAGAGCCCCCCTGAGAGCACTGAGCTGCCCAGAGCTACCCAGAGCTGCCCAGAGCTGCCTGGGCACACAGGACAGAGCTGCCCCCCTGAGCCAGGCACTGCTGCTTCAAACTCTGATTTTAGGACTGGTTTTCTGCACAATGTGGAATCAGAAAGTTCCAGCTCTAAAGAAGGAAAGTTCATTTCTGTGCTGGCTGCCACAGCTGCTGCAGCACACCTGAGCAAATCCAAAAGGGCTCCAGGACCCAGACCTGAAGTGTCTCCAGCGCTCTCTGGGAAAGAATTTTCTACCTTCTTGCATAAAATTGAGAGTAAGTTCATGTGTGGCTCCCTGGACCATGCTGAGGAGTCAAGGAGGCTGAAAAGTCCATCCTTAGGCACAGCCAGGTGAGCTGCAGAACTGCCTGACACAGACACAGGTGAGCATTTGGGATCAGCATTCCTCGAGGGGACACCCCAACACATGAAATGTCAGCTCAGAGGCAGCTCTGTGCCTCCAGCGCTCCAAATCCAGCAAAGCCTTGTGCTTTGAAACCTTCCCTGTGCCAACTCAGCCTCATTTAATGCCCTATAGTCGTTTCCTGTCCCTCGGGTTTGTGTTTTTCAGAGCAGAAGCAGCCGAGCAGGGTCAGGTGTCACCAGCAGACAGGGACAGCAGTCAGAGCTGCCTGGGAAGGTGTCACAGCACCACAGCAGCTCAGGGACATTAAAGCCACGTCCCTTTCTTCCCCCAAAGGTCTTGAGGGAGCCAGGAAGAATTTAGGATCGGTTTGTATGGATTCACAACAAAGTTTTCTGACTGAAGGGTGCCTGAAGTGCAGAGCACCCAAAAAGCAGCGTGTTAATCCACAGCTTTCTCCTCTCCTTCCCACTGCAGGGGCTTTTATTTTTCCTTTCTAGCTTTTATTTTCTCTCTGGAACGTGCAGTCCCAGCAGCACTCATGCCTTGGGCATCTCACCCCCTGGAATAAACTGGTTTTTGGTCCTTCACAGACTTCACAGGCAGGTGCTGCATTGGAAAACCTCTGGAATCTGCTCCAGGAATGCCTGGTTGCACAGCACTTTATCCAGGACTCAAATCCATCCATCCCAGATGCCAGAGCTGCCCCAAATAAGCACTAGAAGGTGTGGATTGATCAGAGGTGAGGTTGTACCGAGCCAAGATCAGTGAGAATGTCACAAACTGGTGGATCAGAGCCTTGTGCTCCCCCTTCTCCCTCCTCCCTAAAGGAAGCATCTTCTTCCTTGGCAGGATAATTAGGCTACAAGCTGCTGGCTTTTTATTAAAAAAAAAAAAAAATTAAAAAAAAAATCCCCGTTTTTTTAATTGTTCAGACCCTGCAAATCAAACCCCAGCAGATGAGCAGGTGGAGGGGAAATGCAGCTGCTGTGGAAAGAATCCCTTGGGATTTCTGGCACAGGCACAAGCAAAACCCTGATGTGGCTGTGAGTGCTGAGAGAAGCACCACCCTCTGTGACATTTTTCAGGTTTCTCAGCCTCTCATTCCTAGAAATGTGACTGATCCCTCCAGGAAATGTAATCCAGCACTGCTTCTGGCCCCAGAGGAATCCACCTCCCAGCTGGGACTGCTCAGGGGCAGCTGATCCCATCCCAGCTCTCCAGAGAGGTGAAAACACTCCGAGGTTTTGTTCAATCCTCACCATAATGCTTTTGAGACCTTGTTCTTCACCTTTTTATTACCACTGTGAGAGATTGAGAGCCAATAAAAGATTGTGAATCCCATCCAACTCGGAGCCAGACTGGCTGCCAAGTGGGAAAATGAAATAACTAAGGGGGAAAAAAAATCCTTAAAGCCTCAAAGAGAAACAACACTCAGCACCAGGTTCTGCTTGGTGCCCACCACCCTTGTGCTCTCAGTGAAGGATTTAACTTTGCTGAGTGCCAGGGGAGGTGCCAAAAAGGTTAAAAACCCAGTTCAAGGTGCAGGGAGGACAAATTTTAGCGTTGGGGTTGCTCCAGCTGCCTGGCCTGTATTATTTTAACAGTTTGGGCAGTTCTGTCCCTGAGGCCCAGCCTGAGGGAGCTGCTCCAGTTGGAATATCTCGAGCCTGCAGCTGGAAATCTGCACAGGGGAAGGGTCCAGGAAAGGTTCCTGCCTCCCTGACAAAGGGAATGGTGATCAGCAGCATTTATCTGCCACCCTCTGTGATTTCTCTGTGAACAAAACCCTCCCAGCCACGGGGAGGAGACCCCTGGAACATTCCAGATTCTGCCAGCGGCTCCTTCTCCTCTCCTGGTGAATCCCAGGGCTTCTTCTGTACCATCCTGATTAATGCTTGAAATTAAATTCTTGAGAAGTGAAAAATTCCAGCAGCAGGGGAATTTTGTGTGTTTAGCAATTGTGGGAGGGACTGTGGGGGAAAGGGGACTCTGGGACAGCCTGGCAAGTCACAGAGGGGAGGGTGAGCCACAGAATTCCCTCCCCAGGCCCTAGCACCTGAATTTCATTGTACAGCAGCCATTCCAGCAGCTTCCCTGGGGAAAAGGCAGGGAGCAATACAGTAGTCAGCAGCATTAAATTAAATAAATAGTCATAAATACACGTTACTCCCTGCTTTTCCCCAGCTGGACTCTGCTTTCACAGTCTGAAATGTCTTTTTTTTGGTAACCTGGCTTCATGCAGGCTCCTTCCAAGGTGAGTCTTGTGTGGGGCATGTGTTTATGGTCATGGGGATTGCAGGCAGCTTGGGAGAAAGCAGCAGGATATTCCTGCATCCATTTCCATCCCCTAACTGGAAAGGGGGAGCTGGAGAGGGTTTTCCTTGAACTCCACTGAGGATATTCCTGGTGGACATGATGTGAGATCAATTATTCACCATGGAGGCAACAGAGCAGCTACAACTGCACCCTTTCCACATTGGGAAGGTGCAGCTGCCTCGCTCCTGCCAGCCAGAGGTGGAAAAATCCATTTCCAGACTGGGAAGGTGCAAAAACCCAGGCGAGGGCTGCAGATATCCCCTGATCTGCCTGCATCAGGCAGCCTGACAGCACAGTCCCCCTGCTCCTTTTCCTCACCTGGCTGCTCCCAGAGCCTGGAATTACCCCCAGGAATACCTGGAAATGCACATTGGCTGGTTTTCAGTGCAGCTCCACCACCTGGGCCAACTTCACCACCTCACACCCAGCTCTGTCCTGCCACCCCCTGATGGTCCCTTTCTCCTTTCCTCTCTTGGTCCCTGTGACCCTTTCTGACCCCTCCTGGGTTTTTGGAAGCTTTGTTTCTCTCCAGATGCAGTGCTGTAAATGTGATGTCCATTTACCCCAGGCAAGGACAGGAAGCTGCTGCTTTTCACCATTTCCCCACAGATTTTACAAGATAAAGGGCTGGGTGAACGAACAGGAGAGAGATTTGCCGAGCTGGGGAGTGGGAGAGGTTGCAAACCAACACTAATTCAGGTTTTTCATCAAGATCTGGGTCCTCCCACTGTGGTGGTTTCAGCACTGATCCCTGCAGAGCAGGAGGGGCTCAGTGGCAGGGGGCAAACACACAGAAAGCAGAGAGCACAGCCAAAGGGGACACTGTCACTGTCACAGGGACATTGTCACAGCCTGGAGGCAACACATTCCCCTTCTCACACTCCCCTGGCTCTCCCTGCAGTATCAGCAATGACAGGAGGCAGCAAATTGGTGTTTTGGGAAGGGCTGGCAGCTCGGTCACACTCAGAGCCTGCCCGGGGATCTGCCTTCCACAGAGCCACAGCAATTTTTGGGTGATCACACATCCTCCTCCTCCTCCTCCAAAGTTTTGCCAGGGGTTGAGTGTGATTGCCAGAACTCAGTGCCCTGAAGGCAGCCAGGTGAGGGAGGTGACAGCATCCCCTTTTTTGAGCTAACAGAACCAGGGAGCTCATGCGCGGGGAAGGGACGGGCTGGGGTGCAGGGGGGGCACTCACGCTGATGCTTCCCTTTGAAACAACACAAACCAAACGGACAGACGGACAGACAGGCAGGAATATTACACAGGAGCAGTGCACGGGCCCAGGGAGCAGAGCTGGGCACGGCCCTCAGCAAATCTCAGTGCTGGGAGAGCACAGCCCTCCCTCACACGCACACCCCACGCTCCCAGAGACGCTCCAGTCCAGCCAGTGTTGGAGCTCGCTCCTTCCCTCTTTTAGGCTTTTTTTGTTTTTTGTTTTTCTCTTAAAATCTGTATATAATATATTATATATATATTGTATATATATATATTAATATATATATATATATATTTTTATATATCCTATTTACACGTATTGCACACCGTCCTCTGGCCTCCTGCATTCCTGCCTGTCAATGGAAACGTTTCCGTTTCTCCTCCGGATCTGACCCGAAGTCCCGGGACCCGATGCCATTCTGGAGATTTATGAGTGAATCCTTCATCTGCAAGACACGAGAGATTTCCCCACTGTGGAGGAGAAAACTTTTGGGATTTCCTTTTTCCCTGTAAAAATTCCATAATTGCGGTTTTGGGAGTCAGGGCTGGAATGTACAAATGGGGATGTTCTCCAAATAAAGGGGTGAGCAGAGCACAGGGAATTCTCTTCTTTTATGGGAGAGCAGCTCTTATTTAGGGACTCATAAAGAAGCTGCTCTCATTTCTGAGCTCTGTTCTCAGCAGCCCCTGTGTTTTTTAGGGAGCACACACGAAATTCCCGGCTTTGTGCTGTGGGAGTGTGCCCCCTTCCTCCATGAAAGCTGCATGGAAATCCAAGGTTCAGGTCAAACCAGTCTGTTTTCCAAACTGGGATATCAGAGATTGGATACAAAATGTGCCAAAACAAGCTTTTAGCCCTTAAAATGATGCCTGATGATTTTTGGTCTTCCTTTTTACTCTTTCTGTACCCTCTATGCATCTGCCTGCACCCCTTAGCCCACATGTTTGTAATTCCTGTAGCTGATATTCCAGCTCAGTTTAGGAGTTCTGCTGGGCAGAGACCAAACATCCTCAGGAAGGGCTCAGTGTGCCCTGTGCTATCTTAAACCTGAGCTCAGCCTTGGGTGAAGCCTTCTGTCCAGAACATCTTGTGTAAGGTAAGCTCTAGCCTCATCCGGGAGGGGGGATTCATGAGAATAGGGGGAGATCACTGCATTTGTGAAGTTTCTTACTGGGGAATCCTAGATAGATATGCTAATTCCTGAAATCTATAGAACTTGTATCTGTGCTGTACACGGGTGTGCATTCTGCCATGAAGTTGTGCACCTGAAATCCCAAATACCGAGGTAAAACCCTTTTTATCCCCTTAACCGTGTCTGTGTCATTATTAAAAACTGGCCTTTCAAGGCAACAAAAGGATTCTCCCCTTGAATGCAGGGAGCTCTGATATCCTGTGCCAGCCCTGGGGATGTGACACCCACCACCAGGAGATGGATCTGGAGGAGCTGACACAGCTAAAGGGTTCAGGAAATGCTGAAGGATGAGGAGCAGGACAGGGAGGACACGGTGACCCCACAGTCACAGCCCTGCCCGGAGCTGTGCCCTCTCACCTGGTCCAGAAGCATCACCGAGGATTTGATGATCTCGCGCCACTTCTGCAGCTCTGAGTCGTGGTATTTCTGCTGGGACTCCAGCAGCTGGGCCCATTCTGTCTGAGACTGGGGTAACCTGCCAGGAAACCACAAGCAAGAGTCACAAAATCATTTAATTTGTCCACAGCTTTCTCTTCATTGTGAGGAATAGCTCGCACTGGGTCTTTTTTCCTTGCCCTTCCCTTCAGACCCATTTAAATCCCAAAAAAAGAAGCTGAGGGGAGTGGAAATGTCCCATCAGGACAAATGGGAGCATTCCAGGAGGTTGGATGGCTTCAGATCCCCCAGCAAGCGTGGCTGTGGCAAAAAATCCCCTGTGTAGAGCCACCCAGCACTTGAACATCACACTGTGCAAACAGGACCCAAGTTCTGCACTTAAATACTGTTGTAGTAATTTAAATAAACACCAAGAGTGCCAGAGGAAGATAAAGTCACTTGAAGTACCCATAATCACCTGAAGTATCTATCCACGGGGAAGTAGCAGGGCTGTTCTGGGGAAGAGAGAAAATCCCTTTCCTAATCAGGAGAATTGACACAAATAAAGGAAAAAATTCCAACACAAAGGTAGCACGTGGCTGTGAATGCTTGAAGTGAGGCCCAGTGGAGCAAGGGGACAACTGGGACTACAAAAAAGGAGATGAAAACACCTGAGAAAAGTGGATTCAGGGTGTTCTCAGCCTCTAAAAATAAATCAGAGACCATTCAGGCAGGATGCATTGCTGATATCTGGACTCACACCTCCAAAACACAAACCTAACAGTGTGTGGCCCAAATTCTCCTCAGAGTACAAAGCAGCCTTTCCAAGACTCTGCTTTCCATACAGAGGGAAGTTTGGCCATCAAAGGAGGGGAAGTGACCCAGAATTTCTGAACATTTATTCACAGAGCATCTCCTGATGCATCCTGAGCAGCCTTAACTCTGCTCACAGCCCTTCAGCTCCACCTGCTCCACACAAAAACGAGAGCCCAGAGCTCTGGTGTGCCAGAAAACCATAAAAACCCAGGAAAATCCCAGCAGGTGTGGCTGTACCTTTCCTGCAGCCTCAGGCCCTGCCACGCCGTGAGCGTCTGCGTGGTGTACTCCAACATCCAGAGTTTGTAGAACAGCATCATGTTGAGAATGACCAGCAGCACCAGACTGCAAGGAAGAGAAGAAATCCGTCAGTTCAGGAGAATTTCGCTGCTGATTTCTCACCAGGACAACACCCAAGCCTTGAGAAAGGTGTCTGAGGCCGTGTCTGAATCCCTGTCCATGCTGTGAGTGGGAATTGATTCAAAGTGAGCACCCAAAACTTCACCTCGTGGGGGAAATGTGTGAGGTGGGAGAGACAGAGAGACAGAGACGGGGATGGCAGCTCAGAGAGAACGAATGGATGAGCAGGAGATGCAGAGAGAGGAATGGGAGAGCAAAGAGGGCAAAAAAGAGAGAGACAGTACCTGAAACAGATCCTAACGGGAGCAGGGAGAGAAAAGACGGAGCAGGAGCAGGTTAGAAACGGAGAGGAGAGAGAGAGATGAGGGAAAGGAATATGTGTTAGATGGAGAGATGGTATCGCAGGGAGAGGGAGGAATCATGACGCGTATAGATTGGGAGAGGGAGAGGGAGAGGAGAGAAGGGAGAGGAGAGGGAGAGGGAAGGGAGAGAAGGGCAGAGGGAAGAGGGAAAGGGAAGAGGGAGAGAGAGGAGAGGAGAGGGAGAGGGAGAGGAGAGGGAGAGGGAAGAGGGAGAAGGGAAGAGGGAGAGGAGAGAGGGAGAGGAGGGAGAGGAGAGAGGGAGAGGGAGAGGGAGAGGAGAGGAGAGGGAGAGGGAGAGGAGAGGAAGAGGAGAGGAGAGGAGAGGAGAGGAGAGGAGAGAGAGGAGAGAGGAGAGGAGAGGAGAAGGAAGAGGAGAGGAGAGGAGAGAGGAGAGGAGAGGAGAGAGAGAGGAGAGGAGAGGAGAGAGAGAGGAGAGGAAGAGAGGAGAGGAGAGGAGAGAGGAGAAGGAGAGAGAGGAGAGGAGAGGAGAGGAGAAGGCTGTGCTGGGCAGGGGATTGGGGTCTGGGACACAGGGCACTGCAGGGACACAGAGACACACAAGGACACACGGACACACACAGAATGACACATGGACACACAGACACATGGACACACACACTGACACAGAGACATACACTGACATGCGTGTGCACATCCAGCCCTCCCTGCCTGACACAAACACACACACGGAGACACTCAGAGACAGACACAGATACACAGACACACACACAGTGACACACAAACATTCACACACACTGACACACACAAGAGACACACATTGACAACACAGACACACATAGATGAGACACAGACACACACACTCAGACACACATGTACACATCCAGCCCTGCCCATTCTCAGTGCACTCACACACACACACATGAAAATGAGAGCCCAGAGCTCTGGTGTGCCAGAAAAGCCTCAGACATCCATAATAAACCACAAAAAACACACAGACACACATAGACAGTGTGCACACCCAGCCCTCACTGCCACACACACAGACAGACAGACACACAGACAGACACACACACATATATTCACACCCAGCCTCCCATCCCCACCCCTGGCACACACCACAGCCGTGCCCAGCCCAGCTCCTGCCCTGCTCCTCTCCTCCCCATCCCCAGGGCCATTCCTCTCCTCCTGGGCAGTGAGTTCCCCAGTGCCAGCCCTGGTGCCTGTCCCTGCTCAGCACAGCTGTTCTGCTGAAGAATGGCCCAGTATGACCAGTTCAGTCAGGGGGATGGCAACTGGCCAGAGAAGCGTTCTGGAAACGCCAGAATATTCTGGAAACATCCCACAGGGCTCTGTGACCCCACTGAAGCTCCCAGGACACACTGGCACAAAGCTTTGGTACTTTTTAGTGCCTTCTTATCACAGCAGTGCCTCACAGCACTTCACTTATCACTGGATGCTGCTGCAAACCTCTGTGACCCCACTGGGATGAGGAAACACAGAAGGGAGCTCAACTCGAGCTGTAATTTCATCCCTCAATCCCAGCTTCTCCCCACATCACTGAAAACGTGGTGGAGCTTGAGGAAAGTCAGAAAATCCTGATCAGTGCTTTAGACTGTTCTGCTGCACAGCACCACAGCAGCACTAAACAGCCTGCTGCCAGCCCGAGGCAGAGAAACAGAAATAAATGAATTTTATATTAAATTGAGCCACAGGGACACCAGGGACTGTTCCCAGCTCACTTGGAGGACACATCCCAGTCCAAGACTCCCAATCCTGAAAGGTGTGGCAGGAATGACACCCAAACCAAAGAGCTCTCAACTGCTGAGCTGCTGAAAGCAGAAAAACCCCATCACTTACACGAAGCTGATGACGAGGAGCAGCTTGGAGACACTCTGCAGGTGGAAGCCACTGGGGCTCTCCTCGGGGATGTGCCGTGTCTGAGTGGAACCTGAGGAGATGGAGATGGCTTTGGGATGGGAACAGGGAAGGGAAACCCTTCATCCTCCACCCCCTCCTCTATCTGGGATGGCTTTGGGATGGGTACAGGGAAGGGAAACCCTTCATCCTCCACCCCCTCCTTCTCCTCTTCCTGGGATGGCTTTGGGACAAGGAACAGAGAAGGGCAACCCTAAATCCTCTACCCCCTCCTCCTTCTCTACCTGGGATGGTTTGGGATGGGGAACAGGGAAGGGCAATCCTTGATCCTCTATCCCCTCCTCCTCTACCTGGGATGGGTTTGGGATGAGGAACAGGGAAGGGCAACCCTCGATCCTCTCCCCACCCCTCCACCTCACCCCAACAACCCCACACATCCTCCCCACCCCTCTATGACAAAGCCCCCTCTCCTCCCCATCCCCAAGGGTGCAGCTCCTCACCTGCCACGTGTTTGATCCGATGTGCCACCTCCTCGTCCGTGGGGGTGGTGACAGGGCTCAGCACCTCCTCCAGGTGGGGCACCCTCAGGTGGGCGTGGGCGCGTTTCCTCCGGCGCACCGTGGACTGCTTGCTCACCTTCTCCTTGGGGCCGGGCTGAATCCTCCAATTGCAGCTGCAGCAAATGCAGTCAAAAACCCCAGCTTGGCTCCCCCAATTCTCTCTTGTTTCCATCTCTTGGGCCTGGCCCAGGGAGGTGTCTTTGACTTTGGGGCTGCGGAGGAATTGTTTTGTGTAAAAATGGGAGGGCAGGAGCTCAGCACTGTCTGTGGAGTCTGGAGTTAAACACTGAAGAGTTACAGGGTTAGAGACATGGAAATAGAGAAACTGAAATCCTGAGGCATCAGTGCTTGTAAAACACATGATGGATTGGATCATCTCCTCACAAAATATCAGTGTTCAAGCTTTGGACACCACAAGGATTCTGTTCAGACAAACACAGAATTGTCCAATATTGGTTTTGCTCCTGAGCAAGCTAAAAATCCCCTGAGGCAATATCTAAACAAGGTCTGCTCTGCCATAGAATAGAAAAACACACAGTGTTTTCCAGGGAGTATCTGAAGGCACAGAATAAATTCTAACCCTTTTATATCAGTGGCGCACTAACTACGCTGTAAATGGTTGTGCATTCTCTCTCTGTGCGTCTACTGGCATGAAAGGGCATATCACATTTGTGCTGTGATAGATAAAGGGTTTACCACTGGCAAATACTATCTCAATCTGCTGTCCAAGCGTCTCATTTAAAGATGGCCGCTTATTTTTTATTCCGAGCTTTTATTATTTCTTGTGAACTTTTCAGTACCGCCCTGGAAAACACTGTGTGTTTTTCTATTCTATGGCAGAGCAGACCTTGTTTAGATATTGCCTCAGGGGATTTTTAGCTTGCTCAGGAGCAAAACCAATATTGGACAATTCTGTGCTTTGTCTGAACAGAATCCTTGTGGTGTCCAAAGCTTGAACACTGATATTTTGTGAGGAGATGATCCAATCCATCATGTGTTTTACAAGCACTGATGCCTCAGGATTTCAGTTTCTTATTTCCACATTCTGTAACCCTGGATTCCTCAGTGTTTAACTCCAACTCCACAGACAGTGCTGAGTCCTGCTCTCCCATTTTCACACAAAACAATTCCTCTGCAGCCCCAAACTCAAGGACACCCCACTGTCCCAGGCCCCAAGATGAAGAACCAGAGAATTGGGGGAGCCAAGTTGGAGTTTTTGACTGCATTGGCTGCAGCTGCAATGGAGGATTCAGCCCGATTTTGTGCAAATGGACAAAGTGAGAAAGGTGAAAAAGCCCTGAGCCATTGTCCATTGTGGGTGCAGCCCCTGCTGGGCTGGGACTGCCCTGAATGGCCCTGAAGCCCTGCAATAAAAGAACTGCTTTTATTCTCTCTTTTTGCCCAACCTCTGGTTTAGATAAACCTGGATTTAGGTATCAGCACCATATGGCAATTGTCCTGCTCACTCTGTTTAACTTCCAGGTGTGTCAAGGCCAAATACTCAGGAACTCACAAATGTAAAGGTTTTTAGAAATAAACCCCTATTGCAGGTTTTTAGAAATAAACCCCAATTCCAGGTGCTGACCCTGCCCCTTTGTCCCTGTCCTTGCTGCAGTTCGATGGAGTGCTCCCGGAGGAGGAGGAGGCGGTGGCTGAGAGCCCTGTGGAGAAAGACCTGGGCATTGCCAACATCATGGGGGACAAAATCGACATCATTGGCCCCGTGAACTCCCCTTCCCTGGACTTCAACGACAACGAAGACATTCCCACAGAGCTCAGCGACTCCTCAGACACCCACGATGAAGGTTTGTGTGGGGAAAACCTGTTCCATCAGGGCTGTTTCCAGCTTTATCCCATCCTTTCCCACGAGGGAATGGGGTGGCAAACACTGAAACCCTTTCCTGAAACCCTCTTTCCTGAAATCCCTTTCCTGAAAACCTTTCCTGAAACCCTTTCCTGAAACCCTTTCCTGAAACCCTTTCCTGAAACCCTTTCCTGAAACCCTTTCCTGAAAACCCTTTCCTTGAAAACCCTTTCCTGAAACCCTTTTCTGAAATCCTTTCCTGAGAGTTCTGAAGAATGAAGAATTCCCATTGTGGGTGTGTTTAAATTTTAGGATGTGCCTATAAATTTTAGCATGCCCCAAAATAAGCTGTGTAGTTAATTACCCCTTTTGCTGGTCCAGTTGTTGGCGTGGGATCAGTGCAGGAAAATGGTTGGAAACCCCTGCTTTGGGTTTTTACTGAAATACTGAGTTTCTGGCGCTGTGAAAGCACTTTTCTCACAATCCTGGAGGTTCATGGCTGGACTTTGTGGGTTTTTCTCCCCTCACAGGTGAAGTCCAAGCCTTCTACGAGGATCTGAACGGGCGGCAGTACGTGAATGAGGTGTTTAATTTCAGCGTGGACAAGCTCTACGACCTGCTCTTCACTGATTCCCAGTTCCAGAGGGATTTCATGGAGCAGCGACGCTTCTCAGGTGAGCTGCTGCTGCTGGGGCTCTCACAGGGCAAAGCCTCCTCCTTGGAGGTGGGATTTTGGCAGTTTGGGTGACATTCTGAGCGGATTTTGGGATGGTGAGATCCGTGCTGGCAGTTACCAGAAGCAGGGAGAACTTTTGTGCTCATCTAGTTCCACTTTCTAACAGCTGGAATGGCTTTTTTTAATAGAAAAAGAGATTTTCTTATATTTTTATCATCACTTAAGGCCTGATCCTCTGTTCTAAGCTGAGGGAAAAACTCTTTTAGCTGACACTGGCATGGACAGAGCTGCAGGGAGCATCTCTTGGCATGTCATAAACCTGTAGATTTGCTGAAGGAGATAAATCCCCAGCCTCTCCCCCTTTCCCTGCACTTGAAAAAGGGGAAAATATTCACATTTGGCACAGGAGCCCTTCGTTTCATACTCAGCTGAGCTCTAGGGCAGCCAGACTCTCCAAGGGGAAGGAAATACCATCCGAGCTTATATAGTTATGGTTCCCCCAGGGAATCCCACCAGAGATTTCTTTCCATGATTTGACTGGAATATTGGTTTTTTTCCACTCAGATATTATCTTTCACCCCTGGAAGAAGGAGGAAAATGGCAATCAGACCAGAGTGATCCTGTACACCATCACCCTCACCAACCCCCTGGCCCCCAAAACTGCCACAGTCACTGAGACCCAGGTGAGTGAAAAGGGCAGCAGGGTTGGGATATTTGCTAAAAACCACTCTGAGAGTTATTTCCTTCTCTTGAGCTCATTTTCATTGCCCCTGTCCATTTTCTTGTTCATATTTCTTTTTATCAACTTACTGCCCTGCAGCTTTGAGCAGTTAATCTCACACTTGCCCTGGGTTGCAAGGAAAACACCACAAATTTCCCAACAAAATCTGAGTTTGTGAGCAAGGCAGCACATCCTGTGTGTCCTCACTGCAGATTTAAGTGGAAAAATCTGCAGGAAAAGCATTTTTTTTTGTCCATGGATCAGTGCTGAGCCCTGTCTGTCTGTCTGTCTTCCTCTGTGGAGCTTTGCTGCAGAAAGGGAAAAGTCACAGTGTTTTCAAGCACATCAGAAGTGCTTAAAAGGAGTAACTGATGGGTTTTTATGGTGTTTAGAATCACGGAATAATTTATGGTAGAAAATTTATTAGCCAGAATTTCTGCTAAAACCTCTGATTTTAGTTCAGGTGGGTCCCAGATACCAACAGTGAGGTCACACTTGGGAAGGTCCCCTCAACCTGGTCCCCACCATCTCTAACCCTCTATTACAAAATCCTGGAGGCTGGGAGTGAATTCCCCTTTTAAAATGCACCTCATGAGGGCATCTGGGTGAAAACTTTGCTTTCCTCTGCCTTCCCTTTGGGCTGAGCCACTCCCAGGGGCTGCAGGGCTGGGGTTGGACCCTGGGGGTGTCCCTGTGCTGCTGACAATGCCAGGGTCCAACCCTGGGGGTGTTCCCCGTGCTGCTGACAGTGCCAGGTTGGACTCTGGGAGTGCTGCTGACAGTGCCAGGTGGACCCTGGGGGATGTCCCTGTGCTGCTGAACAGCCATGCCTGACCCTGGGGTGTCTCTGTTCTGCTGACAGTGCCAGGTTGGACCCTGGGGTGTCTCTGTTCTGCTGACAGTGCCACGTTGGACCCTGGGGTGTCCCTGTGCTGCTGACAGTGCCAGGTTGGACCCCTGGGGATGTCCCTGTGCTGCTGACAGTTGCCAGGTTGGACCCCTGGGGTGACTCCTGTGCTGCTGACAGTGCCAGGTTGGACCCTGGGGATGTCCCTGTGCTGCTGACAGTGCCAGGTTTGGATCCCTGGGGTGACTCTGTGCTGCTGACGAGTGCCAGGTTGGACCCTGGGGTGTCCCTGTGCTGCTGACAGTGCCAGGTTGGACCCTGGGGTGACTCTGTGCTGCTGACAGTGCCAGGTTGGACCCTGGGGTGTCTCTGTGCTGCTGACAGTGCCAGGTTGGACCCTGGGGTGACTCTGTGCTGCTGACAGTGCCAAGTTGGACCCTGGGGGTGTCTCATGCACTGCTGATGGTTCCAGCCTCTCCAAGCCGTGCCCTGCCCACTCTAAAAGCTGCCCTTTCCCCCTGTTTTTGCTGCAGACAATGTACAAAGCCAGCCAGGAGAGCGAGTGCTACGTCATCGACGCAGAGGTGCTAACTCACGACGTCCCCTACCACGATTATTTCTACACCATTAACCGCTACACGCTGACCCGTGTGGCCAGAAACAAAAGCCGACTCAGGTACCTCTCCTGGGGGGTTGGGAGCTTTGCTCTCCCTCTGGGAGGGAGTTTGGGTGTGCTGGGAGGGAGTTTGGGTGTGCTACAAGGGCTTGAGGGGGTTATTTCTTTGTGCTGGATTTTCTCCTGCTTGAGTGATGTGAAGCAAACATCAGGTACAGAAGAGTTGCAGCTCCACCAGGGAGAGGGAGGAATGCTGGAAGGGTGTCTTGGACAGGGAATGGACACAGAATCACAGAAATCCTGGAAATGACTGAGCCCTGCTTTAACTGGGATGGGTTTGGTGCATGGATTTGGAAACATCTCTTAAGTCACCAGTGGAAGTTTCATTATCTCATTCTCCTGGTGGAAGAGTGGCTGGGAAATCTCCTAAAAGAATCCAAACCCCTTTGGAGGATTTTCCTGCCTCCTTCTTGGATCAGGGGTTTGCAGGGCCTGTTATCACACAGGATTAACAGCAGGATGTACTCCTGGGGGGAGAAGCAGAGGAATTGGTACCAGGCAAAACTGTCACCGTTGGCTACAGCAACACAAAATAATAGACATAAAGATACACAGAAAAAAAAAGAAAAAAGAAAAAAAAGGATGGTGTAAAAGAGTACTTTATTGTGGGACAGGCCTCTTTTATTTACTTTAGTAACCAGGGTATACATTGGTTAAGAGACAATGTTTAATTAATAATCAAAAATATTAATGAGTTTGCAAAAGCTACAGTTAGTAATGTTTTAATTGTCAGCTACCTGCTTTAACAATTCTACATTCTAACCTCCTTTTCTCAAAAGTAGCCAAGGATGTGGTATTCTTCCTCCATGCAGGTTGTTAACACTCCCTTTCTTTCCTTAGGACTCAGTCATACACGATAATTGGCTGAATTTCAGATTCAGGACTTGTGAGGCCACTTTTTTCCCCCACAAAGCTATGGGGCCACTATTTTCCTGCTGTGACTTCAATAATGGCAATCTAAATGTCTGCCAAGTGGCCAAATGTCTATGGAGGGCTCTTGGGAAAGGCTCTTCCTGCCTTTGGAAGGGTTTTTCCAGCAGTGCTGCTCCTCTGGAAACACCAAGGACTGAGACCATTCCAGAAACAACAATGTGTGATTATTTCCTGGATTTACACTGGCAAAGATTATTAATTGATGTCACCCTCAGGAAGCAAAGCCAGGGGAATCACTAACCCAGGGAATCCCTTTCCTCCTTACAGGGTTTCCACAGAATTACGCTACAGGAAGCAGCCTTGGGGGCTGGTGAAATCCTTCATTGAGAAGAACTTTTGGAGCGGCCTGGAGGATTATTTCCGTCATTTGGGTAAGGGTGGCAGTGACAGTGGCACTCATGTTTCCCTGGGAGTGGGCAGACTTGGGGTGGCTCCTAGAAGGGGCTGCCATTACAGTCATTATGGGATTAATCAGGGCACCAAATCCTGCTTTTTGTCAGGAGTGTGGGGTGAAGGTTTGGCAAAGCTCAGCATTCCTTCAGAAGTTTGTCAGGAGTGTGGAGCACAAATCTCTCAAACCCTGTGTTCTGGTTCTGCCAAACTCTGCAGACCTTCTTTAGATATTACCTCAAAAATTTTTAGCTTTTTCAGGAGCAAAAACAATATTGGACAATTCTGTGCTTGTCTGAACAAAATCCTTGTGGTGTCCAAATCTTGAACACTGATATTTTGTGGAGCTGATGTGTTTTACAAACATATCCAGTGTTTTACAAACACTGATGCCTTAGTATTTCAGTCTCTATATTTCCATATCTCCTTACCCCTGGGATTCCTCAGTGTTTAACTCCAGACTCCACAGACAGTGCTTAGCTCCTGCTCTCCCATTTTAACAAAACAATTCCTTCAACTTTTTTGGCCATTAGCGAGATTCAACCTCTCTCTGTCTCTGCAATGCCACAGCTCTCCCCTGTACTGGGCACTTGTAAGGTCACACTTGAGTGCTGTGTCCAGTTTTTGGGCCCCTTTGGGATGGTGTTGGGCTCTGGGGGTGTCCAGAGGAGGCAACGAGGCTGGGAAAGGGCTTGGAACACCAAACCCTGTGAGGAACAGCTGAGGGGCTGGGGGTGTTCAGCTGGAGAAAAGGAGACTCAGAGTGACCTCAACACTCCACAACTGCCTGAAGGGGCTGTGGTCAGGTGGGGTCGGGCTCTTTCTCCAGGCAGAACCAGAGGACACTAGCCTTGAGCTGCACCAGGGGAAATATAGGCTGGACATCAGGAAAAAGTTCTTTACAGAAAGAGTGATAAAGCATGGAATGGCTGCCGGGGAGGGGTGGAGTCACCATCCCTGGGTGTGTTTAAATAAAGATTGGATGTGGTGCTGGTGCTGTGGTTTGGTTGAGGTGTTTGGCTGGGTTGGACTGGAAGATCTTGGAGGTCTCTTCCAACCCTGGTGATTCTGGGATTCTGTGTGACTCTGGATTCTGGGATTTTGGGATTGTGTGATTTTGGGATTCTGGGATTTTGGATTCTGTAATTCTGAGAATAACCCTGTCTCTGGTGCTGCAGAGAGTGAGCTGACCAAAACAGAGAGCACGTACCTGGCCGAGGTGCACAGACAATC
>CM019214.1:123352730-123426432 GCA_009741485.1 Malurus cyaneus samueli
GGTTTTGGGATGGGAATAGGGAAGGGAAACCCTCGATTCTCTATCCCCTCCTCCTCCTCCTCCTCCTCCTCTACCTGGGATGGCTTTGGGATAGGGACAGGGAAGGGAAACCCTTCATCCTCCACCCTATCCTCCTCCTCCATCTGGGACGGCTTTGGGATGGAAAACAGAGAAGGGAAACCATCCTCCACCCCCTCCTCCTCCTCTACCTGGGATGGCTTTGGGATGGGGAACAGGGAAGAGAAACCCTTCATCCTTCCCCCCTCCTCCTTCTTTACCTGGGATGGGTTTGGGATGAGGAACAGGAAGGGCAACCCTTGATCCTCTCCCACCCCCTCCACCTCACCCCAATAACCCCACCCTCCCCACCCCTCTATGACAAAGCCCCCTCTCCTCCCATCCCCAAGGGTGCAGCTCCTCACCTGCCACGTGTTTGATCCGATGTGCCACCTCCTCGTCCGTGGGGGTGGTGACGGGGCTCAGCACCTCCTCCAGGTGGGGCACCCTCAGGTGGGCGTGGGCGCGTTTCCTCCGGCGCACCGTGGACTGCTTGCTCACCTTCTCCTTGGGGGATTGTCTGTGCACCTCGGCCAGGTACGTGCTCTCTGTTTTGGTCAGCTCACTCTCTGCAGCACCAGAGACAGGGTTATTCTCAGAATTACAGAATCCAAAATCCCAGAATCCCAAAAATCACACAATCCCAAAATCCCAGAATCCCAGAGTCACACAATCCCAGAATCACCAGGGTTGGAAGAGATCTTCAAGATCTTCAAGTCCAACACCCGCCCAACAACCATAACCAAACCACAACCCACACCACATCCAATCTCTCTTTAAACACTCCAGGGAAGGTGATCTACCACCTCCCTGGGCAGACCATCCAGTGCTTTATCACTCTTTCTGTAAAGAACTTTTTCCTATGTCAGCCTTATATTCCCCTCTGGTGCAGCTCAAGGCTGTGTCCTCTGGTTCTGCCTGGAGAGAGCCCGACCCCCCTGCCCACAGCCCCTTCAGGCATTGTGGAGTGTTGAGGTCACTCTGATCTCCTTTTCTCCAGGCTGAACACCCCCAGTCCCTCAGCTGTTCCTCACAGGGTTTGTGTTCAAGCCCTTCCCAGCCTCGTTGCCTCCTCTGGACACCTCCCAAGCAGTCTCAACATCCTCCCAAAGGGAGCCCAAAACTGGACACAGCATCAAGTGTGACCTTACAAGTGCCCAGTACAGGGGAGAGCTGTGGCATTGCAGAGACAGAGAGAGGTTGAATCTCGCTAATGGCCAAAAAAGTTGAAGGAATTGTTTTGTTAAAATGGGAGAGCAGGAGCTCAGCACTGTCTGTGGAGTCTGGAGTTAAACACTGAGGAATCCCAGGGTAAGGAGATATGGAAATATAGAGACTGAAATACTAAGGCATCAGTGTTTGTAAAACACTGGATATGTTTGTAAAACACATCAGCTCCACAAAATATCAGTGTTCAAGATTTGGACACCACAAGGATTTTGTTCAGACAAGCACAGAATTGTCCAATATTGTTTTTGCTCCTGAAAAAGCTAAAAATTTTTGAGGTAATATCTAAAGAAGGTCTGCAGAGTTTGGCAGAACCAGAACACAGGGTTTGAGAGATTTGTGCTCCACACTCCTGACAAACTTCTGAAGGAATGCTGAGCTTTGCCAAACCTTCACCCCACACTCCTGACAAAAAGCAGGATTTGGTGCCCTGATTAATCCCATAATGACTGTAATGGCAGCCCCTTCTAGGAGCCACCCCAAGTCTGCCCACTCCCAGGGAAACATGAGTGCCACTGTCACTGCCACCCTTACCCAAATGACGGAAATAATCCTCCAGGCCGCTCCAAAAGTTCTTCTCAATGAAGGATTTCACCAGCCCCCAAGGCTGCTTCCTGTAGCGTAATTCTGTGGAAACCCTGTAAGGAGGAAAGGGATTCCCTGGGTTAGTGATTCCCCTGGCTTTGCTTCCTGAGGGTGACATCAATTAATAATCTTTGCCAGTGTAAATCCAGGAAATAATCACACATTGTTGTTTCTGGAATGGTCTCAGTCCTTGGTGTTTCCAGAGGAGCAGCACTGCTGGAAAAACCCTTCCAAAGGCAGGAAGAGCCTTTCCCAAGAGCCCTCCATAGACATTTGGCCACTTGGCAGACATTTAGATTGCCATTATTGAAGTCACAGCAGGAAAATAGTGGCCCCATAGCTTTGTGGGGGAAAAAAGTGGCCCAAAAGTCCCTGAATTCGAAACTCAGCCATATTCGTGTATGACTGAGTCCTAAGGAACAAAAGGGAGTGTTAACAACCTGACAGAAGAAGAATACCACATCCTTGGCTACTTTTGAGAAAAGGAGATTAGAATGCAAAATTGTTAAAGCAAGTAGCTGAAAATTATAAACATTATAAATGTAGCTTTTGCAAACCTACCAATCATATATTGATTATTAATTAAACAATTGTCTCTTAACCAATGTTATATCCCTTGTTCTAAAGTATAAAAGAGGCTTGTCCCACAATAAAGTACTCTTTTTCACCCTCTCTTTTTTCTTTTTTCTTTTTTTTCTGTTGTATCTTTATGTCTATTATTTTGTGTTGCTGTTAGCCAACGGTGACAGTTTTGCCTGGTACCAATTCCTCTGCTTCTCCCCCCAGGAGTACATCCTGCTGTTAATCCTGTGTGATAACAGGCCCTGCAAACCCCTGATCCAAGAAGGAGGAGGAAAATCCTCCAAAGGGTTGGATCTTTAGGAGATTTCCCAGCCACTCATCCACCAGGAGAATGAGATAATGAAACTTCCACTGGTGACTTAAGAGAGTTTCCAAATCCATGCACCAAACCCATCCCAGTTAAAGCAGGGCTCAGTCATTTCCAGGATTCTCTGTATTCTGTGTCCATTCCCTGTCCAAGACACCCTTCCAGCATCCTCCCTCTCCCTGGTGGAGCTGCAACTCTTCTGTACCTGATGTTTGCTTCACATCACTCAAGCAGGAGAAAATCCAGCACAAAGAAATAACCCCCTCAAGCCCTTGTAGCACACCCAAACTCCCTCCCAGCACACCCAAACTCCCTCCCAGAGGGAGAACAAAGCTCCCAACCCCCCAGGAGAGGTACCTGAGTCGGCTTTTGTTTCTGGCCACACGGGTCAGCGTGTAGCGGTTAATGGTGTAGAAATAATCGTGGTAGGGGACGTCGTGAGTTAGCACCTCTGCGTCGATGACGTAGCACTCGCTCTCCTGGCTGGCTTTGTACATTGTCTGCAGCAAAAACAGGGGGAAAAGGGCAGCTTTTAGAGTGGGCAGGGCACGGCTTGGAGAGGCTGGAACCATCAGCAGTGCATGAGACACCCCCAGGGTCCAACTTGGCACTGTCAGCAGCACAGAGTCACCCCAGGGTCCAACCTGGCACTGTCAGCAGCACAGAGTCACCCCAGGGTCCAACCTGGCACTGTCAGCAGCACAGAGTCACCCCAGGGTCCAACCTGGCACTGTCAGAGCACAGAGTCACCCCAGGGTCCAACCTGGCACTGTCAGCAGCACAGGGACACCCCAGGGTTGACCCTGGCACTGTCAGCAGCACAGGGACACCCCCAGGGTCCAACTTGGCACTGTCAGCAGCACAGGGACACCCCCAGGGTCCAACCTGGCACTGTCAGAAGCACCGAGACACCCCCAGGGTCCAACCTGGCACTGTCAGAAGCACAGGACACCCCAGGGTCCAACCTGGCACTGTCAGCAGCACAGGGACACCCCCAGGGTTACCCTGGCACTGTCAGCAGCACAGAGTCACCCCAGGGTCCAACCTGGCACTGTCAGAAGCACAGAGACACCCCAGGGTCCAACCTGGCACTGTCAGAGCACAGAGACACCCCAGTCCAACGGCCGTCCAGACCCGTCAACTGGCACTGTCAGCAGCACAGGGACACCCCAGGGTCCAACCTGGCACTGTCAGCAGCACAGGACACCCCAGGGTCCAACCTGGCACTGTCAGCAGCACAGGGACACCCCAGGGTCCAACCTGGCACTGTCAGAAGCACAGAGACACCCCAGGGTCCAACCTGGCACTGTCAGCAGCACAGGGACACCCCCAGGGTCCAACCTGGCACTGTCAGCAGCACAGAGTCACCCCAGGGTCCAACCTGGCACTGTCAGAGCACAGGACACCCCAGGGTCCAACCTGGCACTGTCAGCAGACAGAGACACCCCAGGGTCCAACCTGGCACTGTCAGCAGCACAGGGACACCCCCAGGGTCCAACCTGGCACTGTCAGCAGCACGGGACACCCCAGGTCCCACTCTGGCATTGTCAGAGCACAGGACACCCCCAGGGTCCAACTCTGGCATTGTCAGCAGCACAGGGACATCCCCAGAGTTGGACCCTGACTCTGTCAGCAGCACAGAGACACCTCCAGGGTCCAACCCCAACCCTGCAGCCCCTGGGTGTGGCTCACCCCAAAGGGAAGGCAGAGGAAATCAAGGGTTTCACCCAGATGCCCTCCTGGGTGCATTTTAAAAGGGGGATTCACTCCCAGCCTCCAGGATTTTGTAATAGAGGTGTTAGAGATGGTGGGGACCAGGTTGAGGGGACCTTCCCAAGTGTGACCTCACTGTTGGTATCTGGGACCCACCTGAACTAAAATCAGAGGTTTTAGCAGAAATTCTGGCTAATAAATTTTCTACCATAAATTATTCCTTGATTCTAAACACCATAAAAACCCATCAGTTACTCCTTTTAAGCACTTCTGATGTGCTTAAACACTTGACTTTTCCCTTTGCTGCAGGGCAAAGCTCTCAAAGAGAAAGACAGACAGACAGACAGACAGGCTCAGCACTGATCCATGGACAAAAAAAAATGCTTTTCCTGCAGATTATTCCACTTAAATCTGCAGTGAAGACACACAGGATGTGCTGCCTTGCTCACAAACTCAGATTTTGTTGGGAAATTTGTGGTGTTTTCCTTGCAACCCAGGGCAAGTGTGAGATTAACTGCTCAAAGCTGCAGGGCAGTAAGTTGATAAAAAGAAGTATGAACAGGAAAATGGACAGGGGCAATGAAAATGAGCTCAAGAGAAGGAAATAACTCTCAGAGTGGTTTTTACCAAATATCCCAACCCTGCTGCCCTTTTCACTCACCTGGGTCTCAGTGACTGTGGCAGTTTTGGGGGCCAGGGGGTTGGTGAGGGTGATGGTGTACAGGATCACTCTGGTCTGATTGCCATTTTCCTCCTTCTTCCAGGGGTGAAAGATAATATCTGAGAGGAAAAAACAATGTTCCAGTCAAATAACGGAGAGAAATCTCTGGTGGGATTCCCTGGGGGAACCATAACTATATAAGCTCGGATGGTATTTCCTTCCCCTTGGAGAGTCTGGCTGCCCTAGAGCTCAGCTGACTATGAAAGGAAGGGCTCCTGTGCCAAATGTGAATATTTTCCCCTTTTTCAAGTGCAGGGAAAGGGGGAGAGGCTGGGGATTTATCTCCTTCAGCAAATCTACAGGTTTATGACATGCCAAGAGATGCTCCCTGCAGCTCTGTCCATGCCAGTGTCAGCTAAAAGAGTTTTTCCCTCAGCTTAGAACAGAGGATCAGGCCTTAAGTGATGATAAAAATATAAGAAAATCTACTTTTTCTATTAAAAAAAGCCATTCCAGCTGTTAGAAAGTGGAACTAGAAGAGCACAAAAGTTCTCCCTGCTTCTGGTAACTGCCAGCACGGATCTCACCATCCCAAAATCCACTCAGAATGTCACCCAAACTGCCAAAATCCCAGCTCCAAGGAGGAGGCTTTGCCCTGTGAGAGCCCCAGCAGCAGCAGCTCACCTGAGAAGCGTCGCTGCTCCATGAAATCCCTCTGGAACTGGGAATCAGTGAAGAGCAGGTCGTAGAGCTTGTCCACGCTGAAATTAAACAACTCATTCGCACTACTGCCGCCCGTTCAGGTCCTCGTAGAAGGCTTGGACTTCACCTGTGAGGGGAGAAAAACCCACAAAGTCCAGCCATGAACCTCCAGGATTGTGAGAAAAGTGCTTTCACAGCACCAGAAACTCAATATTTCAGATAAAACCCAAAGCAGGAGCTTCCAACCATTTTTCTGCACTGATCCCACGCCAACAACTGGACCAGCAAAAGGGGTATTAACTACACAGCTTATTTGGGGCATGCTAAAATTTATAGGCACATCCTAAAATTTAAACACGTCCACAATGGGAATCTTCATCTTCAGAACTCTCAGGAAAGGATTTCAGAAAGGGTTTCAGGAAAGGGTTTCAGGAAAGGGTTTCAGGAAAGGGTTTCAGGAAAGGGTTTCAGGAAAGGGTTTCAGGAAAGGGTTTCAGGAAAGGTTTCAGGAAAGGGTTTCAGGAAAGGGTTTCAGGAAAGGGTTTCAGGAAAGGGTTCAGGGAAAGGGTTTCAGGAAAGGGTTTCAGGAAAGGGTTTCAGGAAAGGGTTCAGGAAAGGGTTTCAGGAAAGGGTTTCAGGAAAGGGTTTCAGGAAAGGGTTTCAGGAAAGGGTTTCAGTGTTTGCCACTCCATTCCCTCGTGGGAAAGGATGGGATAAAGCTGGAAACAGCCCTGATGGAACAGGTTTTCCCCACACAAACCTTCATCGTGGGTGTCTGAGGAGTCACTGAGCTCTGTGGGAATGTCTTCGTTGTCGTTGAAGTCCAGGGAAGGGGAGTTCACGGGGCCAATGATGTCGATTTTGTCCCCCATGATGTTGGCAATGCCCAGGTCTTTCTCCACAGGGCTCTCAGCCACCGCCTCCTCCTCCTCCGGGAGCACTCCATCGAACTGCAGCAAGGACAGGGACAAAGGGGCAGGGTCAGCACCTGGAATTGGGGTTTATTTCTAAAAACCTGCAATAGGGGTTTATTTCTAAAAACCTTTACATTTGTGAGTTCCTGAGTATTTGGCCTTGACACACCTGGAAGTTAAACAGAGTGAGCAGGACAATTGCCATATGGTGCTGATACCTAAATCCAGGTTTATCTAAACAGAGGTTGGCAAAATTGAGAGAATCCAAAGCAGTTCTGTTATTGCAGGGCCTTCAGGGCCATTCAGGGCAGTCCCAGCCCAGCCAGGGGCTGCACCCACAATGGACAATGGCTCACGGCTTTTTCACCCTTTCTCACTTTTTGTCCATTTGCACAAAATCGGGCTGAATCCTCCAATTGCAGCTGCAGCCAATGCAGTCAAAACTCCAACTTGGCTCCCCCAATTTCTCTTGTTTCCATCTCTTGGGGCCTGGCCCAGGAGGTGTCCTTGAGTTTGGCTGCAGAGGAATTGTTTTGTGTGAAAATGGAGAGCAGGAGCTCACACTGTCTGTGGAGTCTGGAGTTAAACACTGGAGAATCCCAGGGTTACAGATACATGGAATAGAGAAACTGAAATCCTAGGCATCAGTGCATGTAAAACACACGATGGATTGGATCATCTCCTCACAAAATATCAGTGTTCAAGCTTTGGACATCACAAGGATTTTGTTCAGACAAGCACAGAATTGTCCAATATTGGTTTTGCTCCTGAACAAGCTAAAAAACCCCCTGAGGCAATATCTAAACAAGGTCTGCTCTGCCATAGAATAGAAAAACACACAGTGTTTTCCAGGGAGTATCTGAAGGCACAGAATAAATTCTAACCCTTTTATATCCAAAACTTTTCATCCAGAAGCACAGAAAGGCACACATTCTGCTGAGAGTCCACTGGGACAACATCACTGCTGTCCAAGCAGCAAAATGGGAACTAATTGGAGGCTGAACAAACCCCACAGGATCCAGGAGGTGCTGGATCTCGGGGAAAAGGAATTCCAGCAGAACTCACCGAGGCTGGGGCTTCGCTGCTGCCTGTGGAGGTCAGAGTGCTGGCAGTGACAGATTTCTTTGGCAGCTGAGGGCTAGCTTCTGGCTTGGCCTCCATGCTGCTCTTGGAGGAGCTGTCGTTGACCTCATTCTCCTCCACGGGGATTTCTTCGCAGTAGCTGGGACGCCACAGAGAACACAGGTTTTTATCTTTACCCCTCTCACAACAGCTACAGCTGGACACACAGAGCAAGTGAGAATGGTTCTATGAAGTTTCCAGGCTGTCCAGAAGCAGGAATGGCTCAGCGCAGGCAAGAGCAAGCCCCAGGTTTTTGTGTGTTTATACAGAGGCTGACAAAGCATCAGCATTTTCTGGCCGTGGAGCTCTGCCTGCCCTCGTGACTGGGATGCTTTGGCTTTTCCAGAACCCCCCAGCTGGCTCAGCAGGCATTTCAGTCCCTCCCAACTTCCCGAGGAAATGCTGTTTTTCCAGCATTTCAGGCATCCCACAATTTCAGAGCCATTTCAAGATCCCAGATCCCAGAATGTCTCATGCAGCAGATCCTGGGGTCACCCCCCCGTGCCCCTCTCCCTGCTCACCCCATGGTGTTGAAGTCATCATCAGGAGGCACATAGTCTTCATCATCACTGGTCAGCCCCAGCTCGTTGCCATAACACTGGTGGACAAAGTGCCAGAGCTCCTTGGGGCACAGAGGCTGAAATGGGAAGGAGAGAACATCATATATTGCACCCAAAAATGTGACAATGTAGGGGAAATTTAAAATTCTTGTTGCCAGGAGGACATTCCTTGCCCTGAGGGAAGTGAGGGATTCTGATAGTGGGAGGTGAGATTTTTTCAATAGGCTCAGCTCTGTGAAATTCCATTTTGTGGAGATTAGTTTGTTAATCTCTTGGTTCCAAATTGCCCCCAGGCTCTGTCACCAATAATCATCCACCATCAGCCCAGGTCCTGCCCTAAAATCTGACATTGTTATTTTTCCACACCACAGTCTCCTATTATTCAAGATTATCACAAAAATCAACAGGAGGCTACACCCAGAGCAGCCCAAGGGATGAGATTTCCCACTAAAATGGGATGCAATAATTATTGCATGGAATCTATGCAATTATTAATTAACTTTTGTAATTATTAATGCTAGAATGCAATAATTAAAGAAATAAACCTGCATTTCCTTCCACAAACGCTTTCCCACCCCTTCTGCTGTGCCTCCACTGAATGTCTGCTGCTCCACCAAACCCCAGCACTTTGTGAGGGCTTTTTTTCCCCTTCAACTTTGTTTAAATTCAAGCTGCCTAAAGAATCCCAGCTGTGGGAAAAATTATGTAAAGCAGCAACAAAGAACAACATTCCTGCTGCAGTTTGAAATAAAAAAGAATTTGTATCACCAGTCACCCACTGAAAAGCATGTGTTCAGTTAAAAAGCGAAAACTAATTTTTCTCAATTAAAAAGAGAAAATGACCACTGATGAAAGCCCAGATTTTAGGGATGCAGGACAGTGGATCAGCCCAAATGTTGTATGTTTTATGCAGATGTGATGGTTCTGGACATGTCCATCCCCTCCCTTCCATCCCATCCCCACTCTGAGGTTTTCTTTCCATACCTTGTCAGCAGAGCATTCTGCCACAGTCTGAACATCATCATGTACGTCCTGTCCCGAGCCCCAAAGGAAGTGAAAAAGTGCTGGGTGGGGATAGAGGGAGAGAAAAATCAGATCAGAAAAAGGCAAAAAAATCAGGGAAAAAGAGAACAAGCCTGTTTGGGATGGCTTTCCATCCAGACAGCACCGAGAGGGAGGGAGCCCTGAAACTGCTCTGTTACAGACATTCTGCTGGAAAACCCGAGTGTTTTACCTGACCCTGATGCCTCAGGATTTTTAGTTTCTGTATTTTCATATATCTGTATTCTTGTACTTCTCTAGTACAGTGCTAAGCTCTGCTCTCCCATCTTTAGACAAAACAATCCCTCTCTGAGCCTGAATCCAAGGACACCTCAGAACCCCAAAGTATGGAAAAAACAGAGAATTGGGGGGAGCAAGTTTGGGGTGTTGACATATACTGAAGATCATTGGAGAATTAGCCCAATTGTTAATAAGCAGAAACTTATAAAAGTAAGATCTTGTGATTCAGGATTCATTTTGGGTGTAGCCTCAAGAAGAGGAGGCTTTGTCTGCCCTAATGTACCAGGGGGCCTGTTAGGCCTGGATTAAAGTTGTCTATTCTCATTCTCTTAAGTTTGTCTGGCCTCTGTTTCAGGTGAGCCTGATTTTAGGCAACAGTCCCACACCCCACAGACTCAGCCCGGGCAGCACAAGCCCTGCCCCAGCCCTTTTCCCCAGGTGTTTCCCCAGTTTGGGATAATCCCCCATCCCAGTGTCACCTCCCTGTCCCTGCCAGGCGCAGGGATGGTCTCAGCAGTGCAGGATTTACCTTTTCAGTGTCAGTGCAAACTTGGATGGCATTGGGAATGAGCCGTGCTGTCTTCTCCTTGGTCATGGAGCAGATGTCCTTCAAGCGAACTGTCAGCTGCACCAGAGAGGGGAAAACACCAGGATTGGTGAGAAAAGGCAGCGGGAGTGTTAGAAAATAAACCAGTTTAAAAAATTTTATATCACTTTGGTCATTCAGAGATCCCAGGGGGAAGGGTACTGAAGTTTCTTTCTAATAAATTTTATTCCATTATTCTACCAGGTGAAGTTAACATACATAAGATAATATAAAAAAAAAAAAAAAAAAAAAAATCAACTAATATCGGCAAAACATCAATATCAGCAAAACATGAACTAATATCAGCAAAACATGAGCTAATATCAGCAAAACATCAACAGCTATCAGGAAAAATCAACTAATATCAGAAAAACATCAACTGCTATCAGGAAAATATCAGCTAGTATCAGAAAAACATCAACTGTTATCAACAAAACATCAATTGCTATCAGCAAAATATCAACTAGTATCAGCAAAATATCAACTGCTATCAAAAGAACATCAGCAGCCATTAAAAAAAACATCAACCCCAGAGCTTCTGGCAGAGTTGGAGACATCCAGCCCAGAAAAAAATTGAGAAAGGAAATCAAGGAATGGAGATCTAATTAACATCAGAGGCGAAGAAATTCGAGTCCTGTTATAAATTAAATACTTGGGGTTGCTCAACCCACCAACAGACCTTGAAACAACACATCCCCATGGGTTCTGACTGTCTAAAGTTTGGAAAAACAACAATTAAAAAGCAGGTATATTTAGAGTGTTTTCCTTCAGCACATCCTAGCCAGTAAATAAATTAAAGCCTGATTCTCAACCACTCCAAATTCAGTGTTAGAGGGTTTTTGTGACAGGAAAAGCCCTCCTGAGGCACATCTGAGCTCTGGTGCAGCCTCACCAGTGTCTCCCAGCGGAAGATGTTGCTGTAGAAGCAGATCCAGTTCTCGAGAGGTAGAGGCGGCCCTGCAGGAGGATATCTCGCTGGAGAGCACATGAGTAATCTGTGAGGAGCAGAAAAAAACCACGATTTGGACCAGATTGTCCTTCCCTGAAATCCCAAAACCACACCAAGGCAGGGCCAGCAGGAGCCCAGCCCCAGCTGCTGCTGCTGCTCCATCCCTGGGGCTTTTTCCTCCCAAGGACACATCACACTCAATCTGTGCCCCTGGCTGATGATCCTCCCTTATCAGCTGGGTGCTCTGCAGCATCCTCTGCACCATTTCCAGATTCCATTTTTCTTTTCCTTTCTGCTTCCATTGTCTGTTCCTCCCCCAGCTGAAACGTCCCCAAGGATTCCCATCCCCCTGACAGGATGGAGATCTTCCACCAGCACAGAAAATGGTGATTTATCCCAAAAAATGGTGATTTACCACAAAAAATGGGTGATTCAGCACAGAAAATGGTATTTTCCTTCCTCTCTTCACCAGCTAAAGGACCAAAGCCATTCTAGTGCTCCAAGCCCTGGGGGTACAAGGTCCCCATCCCATCCTGGTTCTTATTCCTGGGAACCAAGGTCTTTAAAACACATTTTCGTAAAGAAAAATGTGTCCCACCCTCAGCTGGGACTGAGGGTGAGGGAATTCAGAGAAGGGGCTTGACCTGGGGGAATTACATCACCCTCATCATCCTAATTGGTGCTTTTATCAATAATGCTGATTTCCTAAAACCTATCAATCTCCATTCATTCCTGTGGCACTTTTGTGGATATTCTTCCAACACAGCCCCACTTTTCCATCCCCTCCCATACTAAAACCATCTCCACTTTCATTTCTAAACCTCAAAAAAGGCAACACTTTTTTTTTTTTTTTTTTTTTTTTTTCTTTTTTAAGCATTTTTAAGCATCCTTACCCACGATGAGGCGCTCCGTGTCTGGGAGCTGCTTGAAGAGCTTCCTGAAATCTTCATTTCGCTGTTTGTAGGTGGGACTCAGCACCTGTGAGGGGACAGAGGGGCACTGAGGACAGGGGACAGCACCAGGAGAGGGGACAGAGAGGGGACACAGAGAGGGGACAGAGCGGCCGAGGAGCGCGGGGAGCGGAGGCGCTGAGCAGAAATCCCATCGTGGCGATGGGAAAGGGTTTGGGGTTTTTTTTTTGGTGCAAAAAGGGACAGGGAGAGGAGAATCTGGCTGGGAAGAGAGAGAACGGGGCAGGAAGGTTGTTGGTTGAAAGGGGATTGGCGTTCCCTGCGATCCTACACTGATCAAGGGATAGCAGGGTGTTTCTGAACACACAGGAATGGCGCAGCCACAACGGAAAGGGGTGATTTATCCCAAAAAATGGTGATTTACCCTAGAAAATGGTGATTTAGCACAGGATATGGTGATTCAGTACAGAAAATGGTGATTTAGCACAGAAAAAGGGTGATTTACCCCAGAAAATGGTGATTACCCAGAAAATGGTGATTTACTCCAGAAAATGGTGATTCAGTACAGAAAATTAGTTAATCACCCTAGAAAACGGGTGATTTGCCCCAGAGAAGGGTGCAAAGTATTTACCCAGAAAATTGATTACCCAGAAAATGGATGATTTCGAAGGAAAATGGTGATACCCCCAAAATGGTCGATTTACCAAAAAGGTACAGAAAAATGGGTGATTTATACACGAAAATGTAAGTATTAGCATAGAAAATGGGTCCAGAAAATGGTCCTAGAATAATACGGCTGATTAAGAAATACTGCCAGGTGATTTACCCCAAAATGGGTGATTCAGCCCTGCAGAGGAGTCCAGCAATCACCACCACCAAGATAGGATCCCCACCCGTGCCCCCAATCAACAACCAGATTGTCTGGGTGGTGAGGACCCTTCTGTGGGGCCAAAAAGGCCCCGGGGTCAAATGGTGTCACAATCTCTTTTTGTTTCCTTGGCTCAGGGAACACCGAGCTGCAGGGAGAGCAGACTCCTCTCTGGGTTCACTGACCCCAAAAATGGACCCATCCCTAAGTCTCCTCCACAACCACGCACTTGAGTTCAGAGCAGTCAACTACGCCTGACCGGCCCGACTATTACTCCGCTTTCCTATAACCTCCTTCGGGTTCCGACCCCCACCAATCAAAGTCACTCCCAAAACTCCAGAGTCGCAGCACGCCCGCGGCTGCCACCCCCGGACGGGTTGTCCGATTTCCACACTGCCACCACTTTCACGCAAAGGCCACATCACTCCGCCACTCGATTTACGTCTGGATAACTTTAGATGTGTAAACGGAAATGAGGCGCCCTCATGTTGCGCATCCCCCGCCACCTGTAATCCCCCCCGCCAAACAATTGCTGGAGTAGGGCTGGTTAGTGTCCATTTTGTTCTGAGACAGGGGAATTCTGGTTTGTTTGGCTGCAAATCCCCATTCCCAGAGAACTGATGTTCTTTGTCTCACAAACAGAAAAGCCACCTGGGGTCCAACCTTCTCCCTCTCCACCTCCATTTTCTAACCCTGGCGATCTCCCAGAGTTCCAGAAATTTCGTAATTCTAACTATAACTATTCACCTGTGGGCTTTTTATATCTTCCACGCCCCTCATCCCCCTTATAATCATCTCACTCTTATATACTTTTTTTAAACCAGAAAAGCCCCAAAAATCAAAATCAGAGTGATCGCAACGTGAGACACGTGGGTCACAGGGGTGGGAGTGTCACCAAAGTTATATAAAATATTTTTAAACTGCTGTCTTTCCAACAGGAAGAATGCAGATTTTATTTAGAACCGGCCTCGCAGCGCTGCCAAATGCTGTCAAACCCCAGCAGATTTGACGCTGGCTGTCAAATCACAGACAACCCCTCGCCCCCAAAATCACTGCCAGCTCCTCACACCGACTCAAAGGAGTGGAAATTGAATATTCCCACATCAGCCCAGCCCGCCAGCCCGAAGGAACGGATCCTACCCCAGTAAAACCTGACAGAAACACTGGGTTTACTCACCAAACCCCCAGCTGAACATCTGGGAAGATCTGGGTCTGAGCCGGGCTCCAGCAAGAGCCCAAGGCCAAGATTTCCAGGAATGAGCAGAGGATGGGACAGGGATTGGGAGCAGGAATGGGCGATAGGATTGGAGCTGGGCTGAGCTCAGGGCTTGTGCAGCCCAAGCCAGCAGAGCAGTGGCCATGAGGAGGGGCCTCCAGCACAGCCTGGCTAAACCTATCCTGGGTAAAGCCTGTGCTGGGTAAAACCTCTTCTGGCTAAAGCCTGCCCTGGGTAAAGCCTGCCCTGGGTAAAGCCTGCCCTGGGTAAAGCCTGCCCTGGGTAAAGCCTGCCCTGGGTAAAGCCTGCCCTGGGTAAAGCCTGCCCTGGGTAAAGCCTGCCTTGGGTAAGGAACCTGCCTTGGGTCAAACCTGTCCTGGGTAAAACCTGTCCTGGCTAAGCCTGTCCTGGGTAAAGCTGTCCTGGGTCAAACCTGCCCTGGGTCAAACCTACCCTGGGTCAAAGCTGCCCTGGCTAAAACTTGTCCCGAGTAAAACCTGTCCTTTGTCAAACCTGTCCTGGCTAAACCTGTTCTGGGTCAAATTTGCCCTGGCTCAAACCTGTCCTGGCTCAAACCTGTCCTGGTAAGCCTGTCCTGGCTCCAGTGTCCCTGGCAGGGGCTCTGCTCATCCCGGACACTCTCCCAGGCTGCAGCAGCTCCCCCACACCCACTCACAGCCGGGATCCCATCGCATCCAGAGCTGCCATCTCCTCCAGACAAATCCACAAATCCCTCCTGTCCCAGCGCAGGCAGGGCAGCTCCCTGAGTCCCGGAGAAGGTCCCAGAGATGAGCCTACATCCAGCAGGGAATCCATCGTCCTTCCCCCAGCGCTGGCACAGGTCTCCCTCAGTCGGTGGCCCGGCTCCAGCTCTGCTTTTCCTGCTCCTTGTTTGTGTCCAAAGTCGAGGCCGTCACGCAGCAGCCTGGGCAGCGGTTTTAGGTGCCCTCCCTGCTCTGCTGCCCATCATCCAGCTGTCCCAGGCAGCCCCTGGGGATCTGAGTGAGGATCTGAGCCAGGATCTCCTCCGCAGGACTTTTCCCACAAGGGCTCATTGGGGTGATGGTGCTGGTGGTCTATCCCACTGCAGCCTCAGCAGCTTCTGGCCGTGGGCATGCCCTGCAGGAGCTCTGGTAGACCCGTAGCCCTGCAGGGTGGCAGCCACCCTCAGCTCACACCGAGCCCGCTGATGGCCAGGACACCGGATCCAACCCCAAACTCCGTCCGGCCCCGCTGCGACTCACGCGGCTCCCGGACCGGCAGGAAGGAAAACAGCTCCAGCTCAGCTTTTCCCTCTCTTTGGAAGCAGAAAAGCAGCGATTCCTCCTCCTCAGAGCCTGTCCCGGGCTGTGCCCCACAGCCTCAGGGGTGGCTGGGGAAGATCCTGAAACGCCTCGAACACTCTGAGTCCTGGTGCTGGGGAAAAATCCAAAATGCCTCCTGACACGCTCTGAGCTCCTGGAGCTGAAAAAATCCCAAAATGCTGAGAAAATCCCAAAATGCCTCGCACACTCTGAGTTCCCGGAGCTGGGCAAGATCCTGAAATGCCTCGAACACGCTCCAGAGCTCCTGAAGCTGGGGAAGATCCCAAAACACCTTGAACACTTTAAGTCCTGGAGCAGGGAAATCCCAAAACCAAACCGCACACGCCCAAGTTCTGTAATTGGGGAAGACCCAAAAGCCCAGACACGCTCCAAGCTCCTGGAGCTGGGGAAAATCCCAAAATGTCCCGAACACTCCGAGTTCCTGGAGCTGGGGAAGATCCCAAAACACCCTGCACATGCTCCGAGCTCCTGGAGCTGGGAATTGTGGCGGCCAATGCCCTGCAGTAACCCGGCCCTGCCTCCCAGCAGATGTTTCCTGTCATGGAAAGTTGCTGGACAGAGTGTGCTGGGGGAGGGGAGCGAGGGGACAGCGAGGGGACAACGAGGGGAAACGAGGGGACAGGGAGAGACCACACTGGAGGATTCAGCCCAGAGGAACCAGCCCTGCCAGCCCCCACGAGCAGGATCTGGGGGGTTACACCACTCCTGGGTGTGTTTCTGAGCCCTCTGTCCCCCTCAGATAAAACAGGACTTTCTAGGATTTATTCTTCAGTCAGGTCACTTTGGAAACAAAAGGCAAGGGGCTCCTCCAGGAAAAGAACTCTCTGCAGATCCGGGGGATTGTTTGGGGTGCTGGCACCCCCTGTGCCCACAGTCCCAGCCTCTCCATGTCCCTGCAGGTCCTGGAGATTTTTTGGGGTCCGTTCAGCACTGTTAGAGGCAAGGAGTGCCTCTACCTGCACCCAAAATGAGGGAATAATAAAAATAACCCCATTCTGTAGCTTGTGATGGACAAAGAATTGGGGTTACAGCCACCTGCACTGCTTTACTGAACAGTCCTCTTTGCTGGAAACTCCAAATGGATTGAACCCAAAAAAACCCCACCAGGAATGCTCCACTCTGCAATCCCAAAATCCTGCCAGAGAGAACACAGCTTTCTGTTCAGAGGCAAGCAGTGCCTCTACCTGCAAGCCCAACAGTGAGAAATATTAAAAAAAAAACCAAAACAATCTGCTACCTGGTAGGACAAAAAATAGATAAGAATTACAAGCCATCACTTCCTCGACTTTATTGAACTTGCTATTTTCCTCTTTTGCTGAGAAAATCTAAATGGAATTGAAACCCAAAAAAACCCACCACGATGTTTCAATCTCCACCCCAAAATCCTGTCAGGGAGCACACAGCTCTCTGTTCAGAGGCAAGCAAGATGAGGGAATCACCTGCACCCCAAATAAGCGGAACATAATAAAAAAAAAAAACCATTTTATAGCCTGGTAATGAACAATAAAAATTTGGATTACAGCCACCTGCCTCGCTTTATAGTAACTTCGCTTTTTCCTCCTGGCTGGAAACTCCACAATGGGATTGAATCCCAAAAAATTCCCAGCAGGAATCTCCAATCTCCACCCAGCCTGCACCTTTGCAGGGATGGTGACACCAGGGATGGAAGGCAGCAAACATTAACTGAGTGATCCAGAGATAATTTGATGAAATGGTTACTGGGAGTTAAATGATGATTAAATCAGAATTTCTCTGATTTTCAGAGAAAGGGCTCTTCAGCACCTGGTTCGATCACCAGGCCAGGATTTTTGGATTAAACTGTATTTACAGGATTGCTGCTGAAGGAGGATCAGGCTGCCACCCATGGGAAAGATGTTTCTCTAAAGCTAAAATGATTCAGAATTTTCTTTTTCTCTTTATAGGGAACGTTTTACCCTCTCCAGCAGCTGCGTTTCCCCTCCACTGCAATATCCACGAGGTTTCTGAGAATAAACATAGCACCTTGAGGGCAGCCAGGGCTGATTTCTCCCAGTGCTCATCTCGAGGTGTCTGGTTATTTCTCAGAAGCTCAAGAGCTGCTCAGAGCTGCCCACAAAAATCCCAATCCCCCAGGGACCCACAGCCTTTCCCTGCATTTTTCCCAAAGAAAAACCCTTTTTCCACCTCCCTACTGGCATTTTGAGTTAATTTTTGAGCTCCTGGCATGCTGAGAGCTGCCCTGTGTGCACAGATCTGTTTGCAGAGCTCCAGGTTTCCCTGTCCCACTCCCTACAATCCTCAGGGCAGACTTTGCCCTCCCAAACACAGATGGGAGGGACTGGACTCCTCTTGATCTGTCCAGACTCACTGGAAAAGCAAATATTTTACTGGAATTGAACATCTGAAAGAGACAATTGGTGTCTTTTCGCTGCTCAGGTCAGTTAGAAGAAGAAAAATATTTGAAGCATGTGAAAAATAAAAATTAAGGAGCACAGAGCAAGGCAGATTTTGGGATCTCAGTGCTAAAATGAAAACCTCATGGACAGATAGAAATCTTATCTGTTACCTGAAAAACCTCATGGAGCAGAACACTTCGCCATTTCTGCTAATACATATCCTTCAGAAATCTTATCTCTGAGCCTGCTATCACCAATTGTAGAACGATGCTGGGATATAGAATCCCCATCAGACGATAAAGGTACAGCCATGAGCAAATAGCGAAACACGACTGCAGCTTGACAACTTTACAAATGGAGCCTCCACCTCTCGATGACCAAGAGAGAGCAAAGAGATTACCTCGGCACATATCTCAAGTTTTTCTCTCATTTTAAAGCCATCTGCTGGGTGAAAAATTCCTCCTCCCAAGTGTGGGTTACTGATGCCCCCACAGACAGAGCAATTCCTCCTTGGTGCCCTCAGGGAAGTGAAACACAAATTTTCCCCCCTCTCGAGCCCTCAGGTACACAGAAAAAATAAAGCCACATCCCTGTTTCACTGAACAAAATCAAAATTTTGTGCTTGGAGGTGTCTCATTTCTTTTTTTTTCATTATTTATAAATTATTTTTAAAATCAAATTATAATTAACAACAAATTCACCATGCAGACAATGCAAAAACCAAAGGAAACACGACTGAGGTTAAACCACATGTGACCAAACATTTTTCTTCCTAAGAATCACAATATTCTAAACCACAACCTCTCCCTCACTAAGTCACAAGAAAGCACCTCTGGACTTTTTTTTTTCCTTCCACCGATCTTTCTGCTCTCCCACCACGAGAAGAGAGAACAAAACCAAACCCCAACTGAGTGCTTTAATCCTGAACTGGGGTTCTCTTTCAATCTCATTGTACCTGGAGCAGTTTGCATTTGTCCAAAAAGACAAAAACCAAAAAGCACAATCAGCCCGAAGGGAGGGAGCAGCTCTGCCAAACCATCCCTGAGCTCAGCTCACCCCTTCCCTCCACTCCTCCACAGGGCAGGGATGCTGACCCTAAAAAAGCACTGGCTGGATCAGAGAGGACCACTCAACGGGCAGAGAAGTGTGGCATTGGGGGAAAAAAATCCAGAAAAAGGAATCCAGGAGAGGGGAAAGGGAGGGTTCTCACTGGCAAAGGGGGATGCAGTGCTACAGAGACAGAAAGGCCAGTTAAAAGCAGCAAATAAAACCAAATAATTTTAGAAAACTGGTGATGCCCTGGGGATTTTTGAGCACCATGAGCTCTTTGAGGATTATTCCCTATTCCAGGGGTTATTTTTTGGGTTGTGTGGGCACAGTGCCAGGCACCCAGGGCTGCTGAGCTGATGCAGAGAGCAATGTGAAGGGTGGTTGAGCTTGGTGGGGTTGATGCAAAATGAAAGTGGGGGAAAGTGAGCAAAGGAAATTGTGAGGCCTTGTGAAGAGATTCCACTGATTCATTTCTAGAGCTGCTCTCAGAGGGGAAAAGGAATGGAGGAACCCACAATCTGGTTCAGAAACTGGTCCAAATGGCAGAAAAACCCTGCCTGGAAGGAGCTGGCAAAGAAGGGAAACTCTTTAGAGGAGATGCATTAGGAAATTTTGCATGGCAATAACACTGCCCGACTTCCTGGAGTCTGTATTTTCACACTGCTGCTTATCTGGCCACAACGCTCAGCTAACTAGAAATGGGTTTTTCTGCTTTGTTTATGAAAGAAATATGGGACGGGTGGGGAAAACCACAAAAAAACTCGAGCCAGTGCTACCTGCGGATGTACTGTCTCTCATGCTGAAATATAATAGGAGGCAAAAACAACGAGAGAACAGAAAGATAAGATAGACCGAGGACATGAAAACACAGAGACCCACAGAGCAGAGCACAGCAAAGCATCATGCAGCAGGGGATGGAGCTCAGCAGCTGCAGGCAGAAGCAGGAAGAGCCAAAGTCACCCACCGTCGATTGGTTGACTGCACTAGCCTGTCTAGGCAGATTTGGGTTTTGGTTTTCAGCAGCCAGGTCAGGTCACGCTGCTCACACCCCACAGGCTTTATCTGCCACTTCTGCACCGGTTTGGACATCCCCAGCTTTGTGTTTTATTCTTAATGACACTGCCTGATCTCTCTCTGCTCCTGAATCTCTCCCTCCTCGCGCTGCTCATCCCCAGCAGGTTCCTCACTCTGCCTCTCCCCTCTCTCAAACCTGACCACGCTGTTCCAGCAAAATCCCACATCCCAAAACTCCAGACTGTGCTGTGTGATGGCGCAGGAGGGCAGGAATCGTAGCTGACCATGTCCCAGGCAAAATCCCACATTCCAGTACCCCACATTGCACTGTCTGATGGCTGTAGGGGGACAGAGACATGTGCTGATCATATTCCAGCCAAAATCCCATCATCTCCATACCCCACATGCACTGTCTGATGGCTGCAGGGGGACAAGGAATTGCCTGACTGACATATTCCAGCCAAAATCCCACACTCCAATACCCCACACTGCACTGTCCGATGGCTGCAGGAGGGCAGGAACCATGACTGACCATATTCCAGCCAAAATCCCACACTCCAATACCCCACACTGCACTGTCCGATGGCTGCAGGAGGGACTACAGATTGGAATATTCCGCAAATCTTCGCGACCATGACGTCGATGGAGCGGAAAGCCATAATTAATTCACCAATCCACCGTTCTCGATGGCTGACAAAATCGCCATGATCCCAGCCAACCTTCCCAGCATCCACATGCACTGTCAGATGGCTGCAGGAAGGCAGGAACCATGCCTGACCATACTCCAGCCAAAATCCCACACCCCAACACCCCATGTCCTGTCTGACAGCTGCAGGTAATTGGTGGGCTGAACCATGGGGGGATGGACATGCTGCATTGCCTACGGCTGCTCACAGAGCCTGGAGGTGTTGGTTGGGCGGGCTCGCGAGCGTGCAGAGGTTACACTGGCTGTGGGGCCAGCAACTCATTGCTTGCAAGAAGGAAAGTAACACCGAGGCAGACAGCAAAGGGGGTTGGTTCGGTGTTGCTATGGGTTGTCAGTAGGATGAACGATCCCTCTCTCACCCCCTGAGAGATGCAACAGGGTTGAGCGGGCTGGCAGGCTCACTTTGTTCACCACGTTGTCACCCGGTCACGACACGGCCACCCCGATATGGGACAGCAGAAGTGCAGGATGTGGGAGCTCACCAGAGTGCCCAAGGACTGAGCTTTTGCTTGTCCCATTTCCTCAGGGTGTCAAGCCCTCCCCTGCCCACTGCTGAGCCATTTCCAGCTCCTCTCTCTCGGGGAAAAACCGTCCCAAGTGCCCCAGTGCCACCGCAAAGCCCCTTTGCACCATCCCCCCACCCGGCCCACAGCCACCCCGGGACAAGAGAAACTGGAGTACTTACATTGTACCAACTCTGGCTTTTCTGTAAGGACAAAATAAAAGAGAAGCATTAGTCAGCACAGAGATCTTAGGATCAAAAGGGAAGAGGAACAGAGAAAGCAGCTCCAGTCTGGTTTGTATCATTAGTGAAGTGAGAGTGGGATTAAAACAGCAGATTTCAATGGATTGCACAGTGTGGTTTGACACAGTTATCCCCAGTTATGGGAGCAAGGACCAATCCAGCCAGCAGGAGTTGGAAAACAGGAATACGGTTCAGGCCGAGGTGTGCATGTCCACATGCGACACACACACAAAGACATGCTGCCAGCCTTTCTGCAGAACAGCAGGCCAGCAGCCACAGAGATATTCACTATGGACATCGCCTATCATCATTCTCATCTATCATCATAATCGTCATCATATCATCATCTCATTCACAACATTTATCATCATCATCATCAAATTCATATCAATTCATCGTTCATTCTTCGCGATATCATCATCCTTATATCACGAGGTGGTCTTCGAATATTCATCATCATATCATCATCCATATCCCACATTTGTTCATCATTCATTCTCATGTCATCTACCATAATCACATTACATCATCATCCACATATCTGACCATCTATCACCATTATCAATCACATTCACCATCACATACTCATCATCTCACACATCACTAACCGATAACATTAATATTCATCATCATCATCATCACTGCCAGCCACATTTTTAGGGGTTTCATTCTTGTATGGCAAAACTCCCATCATTGCCCCAAACCCTCCAACTTGCTGAGCAGACACACAAGCTTGCTCTCAAATAGGCCAATGCGTCACGGAGAGGAATATTAATAGAATTTTAAAAGAGCAGACAATACAAACACAGTGCGCGGAGTGTGTCTTACCATACTTTCGCTCGACGTTATAGGATAGATGTGAGCACCTATAAGGCTATCATGTCTTTTTTCAGCATTTCGGTGCACAGCATTTCGCACCATCTGCACTTGTGATTCTGAATTTTTTTTGTCCTTATCATGGCGTTTCAGATGGTTTGAGAGGACAGGCCACATGTCACATTGGAGCACACAAAAGAGCTGGCTCAGCCTGGAAAGCCACGCTCATGTTCAGCTGGAGGTGGGATTGATCTGCACAGAGAGGGGAAGGAACGAGCTTCCCTCTCCCTAACAGGATGCAGAGCAGGGCTGGCAGCAGACACAGGCAGCCCCCATTTTTGGGGGATTTACCTCAGGGCAGTGAAGCTTGGGGGCACTTTCCCCACTGAGAGAAACCCTGCGCCCTCTCCCAGCCACTTCCACCCTAAATTCGTGGAGCTGAGGGCAGCACACAAGGACAGAAGTGATATTTCACTGCCTCTCCTTCTCTGGAGCCATCTGGGAGAATTTTCCAGGCTTTGCCCGCAGTTTGGAACAGGAAGGGAAAACAAACAGTGCTGTGCTTGCCACAGAGCCTGCAGGAGCTTTGTGAAACCTTTTTGATGCAGGAATTGTGCTGGGCACTCCACAGGTTCTGCCACACAAAGGAGGGGAGAGTTCAGAAGATCAGACAGGGCAGAGATTTCTGTGGACAATCCACAGGTTCTGCCACACAAAGGAGGGGAGAGTTCAGGAGATCAGACAGGGCAGAGATTTCTGTGGACAATCCACAGGTTCTGCCACACAAAGGAGGGGAGAGTTCAGAAGATCAGACAGGGCAGAGATTTCTGTGGACAATCCGCAGGTTCTGCCACGCAAAGGAGGGGAGAGTTCAGGAGATCAGACAGGGCAGAGATTTCTGTGGACACTCAGGGGCTGATCCCTGCCCTGCACAGCTTCCCTGTGCCCCTTGTGTCACCCATTGTCACCCACATCCCATTCCTCAAGGATGCAGATTTCCTCCCAGTTTTCCTGCTCTGCTCTCCAATGAAAATCCCCACAGGAACACAGCGCACAGGTTAAAACACACAAAAAAAATGATGTTAAAAGGAGGAACAGCCCTTTTCCCCAGATCCTGGAGGACTGAACAGAGCACGGCTCATCAGCCAAGCAGAGGAACTTCCTCTTCCTTCCCACTCCTTTCCATACTTGGCCAGCCCCTCCATTCATAAAGGGTTGAAGTCATCCCTCTCTGCAAGTAGGCCGTGGAAAAAGGCCTTATGCAACCCAGGCTGCACTAAAAAAAGAACCAGGGTAATTAATCTAAACCAGGCACACAGCACCTTGTCCTCAGGAGCACAGGGCCCGAGATGGAGCGATTTTCCTGCAGATTTGTTTTGCCATCTGTTTCTGCCTTAAATGCAGCGAATAGAAGGCGTAACTCAAAAGGAAAAAAAAAAAAAAAAAACCACAAACTCATAATCAACCTATAAGTGGCACAAACACAACGGAGGCACTGCTGTCACTGTGCCTTCTAAATCAGGGTGCCCGTGCTGTGGTGTCAGCACAGCACAACAAAATTTCACTCCTCTCTGCTGCATTCATTGCAGGAGCTATTTTTTTTTCCCTCCTCACGTTTCCCTAAATCAAGAGTTCTCTGTAAAGGAGCTCTGCAGGTTCTTCTTTACCAAAAAAATTGTTGTTCTTCCACATCAGAAAAATTAGAGTGACATCATAATTACACTGGCATCCACATTACACTGACATCCATAATTTTACCAACATCCTAAATTACACCAACATTCAAACCTCATCTTTTGCCTCCACCAAGTTCAACAGACTTGTCCAAAATCCAAAGAACCTCAGCCCTTAAATCTCTCTTCTATTTAATCTTTGGGGTTTTTTTAACTCACTGAGAGTCAGAACACAGGGAGATGTGAACTGTGAAAACCAAGAGACAGGTAAAATGGAGATGGGAGGGGCCCGGGGAAAAAGAAAGGAAAAAAAAGGAAAAACATTTCTTTACTTGAAGCGGTTAAGTTTCTGTCTATACTGGAACCAGAGAAACCAATAAGCTACTTAGAAAACATAAAAGAGAAAGTAAACAAGTACAGTAAGAAGGGTGCACACAGACAAGAGCGAGAGGTGAAGACCTGTGCATGATGCCTACAGGAGCAGAGAGCAAGAAGCTCACGGGGCGGGAAGGGTACTGAAGTTTCTTTCTAATAAATTTTATTCCATTATTCTACCAGGTGAAGTTAACATCTCAACAGACTGGGAGTGGCCCAAGTGATACCCAAAAAAATAAATGGATTATCAAAAAAAAAAATCAACTAATATCGGCAAAACATCAATATCAGCAAAACATGAACTAATATCAGCAAAACATGAGCTAATATCAGCAAAACATCAACAGCTATCAGGAAAAATCAACTAATATCAGAAAAACATCAACTGCTATCAGGAAAATATCAGCTAGTATCAGAAAAACATCAACTGTTATCAACAAAACATCAATTGCTATCAGCAAAATATCAACTAGTATCAGCAAAATATCAACTGCTATCAAAAGAACATCAGCAGCCATTAAAAAAAACATCAACCCCAGAGCTTCTGGCAGAGTTGAAGACATCCAGCCCAGAAAAAAATTGAGAAAGGAAATCAAGGAATGGAGATCTAATTAACATCAGAGGCGAAGAAATTCGAGTCCTGTTATAAATTAAATACTTGGGGTTGCTCAACCCACCAACAGACCTTGAAACAACACATCCCCATGGGTTCTGACTGTCTAAAGTTTGGAAAAACAACAATTAAAAAGCAGGTATATTTAGAGTGTTTTCCTTCAGCACATCCTAGCCAGTAAATAAATTAAAGCCTGATTCTCAACCACTCCAAATTCAGTGTTAGAGGGTTTTTGTGACAGGAAAAGCCCTCCTGAGGCACATCTGAGCTCTGGTGCAGCCTCACCAGTGTCTCCCAGCGGAAGATGTTGCTGTAGAAGCAGATCCAGTTCTCAGAGAGGTAGAGGCGGCCCTGCAGGAGGATATCTCGCTGGAGAGCACATGAGTAATCTGTGAGGAGCAGAAAAAAACCACGATTTGGACCAGATTGTCCTTCCCTGAAATCCCAAAACCACACCAAGGCAGGGCCAGCAGGAGCCCAGCCCCAGCTGCTGCTGCTGCTCCATCCCTGGGGCTTTTTCCTCCCAAGGACACATCACACTCAATCTGTGCCCCTGGCTGATGATCCTCCCTTATCAGCTGGGTGCTCTGCAGCATCCTCTGCACCATTTCCAGATTCCATTTTTCTTTTCCTTTCTGCTTCCATTGTCTGTTCCTCCCCCAGCTGAAACGTCCCCAAGGATTCCCATCCCCCTGACAGGATGGAGATCTTCCACCAGCACAGAAAATGGTGATTTATCCCAAAAAATGGTGATTTACCACAAAAAAATGGGTGATTCAGCACAGAAAATGGTATTTTCCTTCCTCTCTTCACCAGCTAAAGGACCAAAGCCATTCTAGTGCTCCAAGCCCTGGGGGTACAAGGTCCCCATCCCATCCTGGTTCTTATTCCTGGGAACCAAGGTCTTTAAAACACATTTTCGTAAAGAAAAATGTGTCCCACCCTCAGCTGGGACTGAGGGTGAGGGAATTCAGAGAAGGGGCTTGACCTGGGGGGAATTACATCACCCCTCATCATCCTAATTGGTGCTTTCATCAAAATAATGCTGATTTCCTAAAACCTATAATACTATTTCACTTCCTGTGGGCTTTTGTGGATATTCTTCCAACAAAGCCCCACTTTTCCATCCCCTCCCATACTAAAACATCTCCACTTTCATTTCTAAACTCAAAAAAGCACACTTTTTTTTTTTTTTTTTTTTTTTCTTTTTTAAGCATTTAAGCATCCTTACCACGATGAGGCGCTCGGTCTGGGGCTTTGAAGAGCTTTCTGAAATCTTCATTTCGCTGTTTGTAGGTGGGACTCAGCACCTGTGAGGGGACAGAGGGCACTGAGGAAGGGACAGGACAGAGAGGACAGAGAGGGGACACAGAGAGGGGACAGAGCGGCCGAGGAGCGCGGGGAGCGGAGGCGCTGAGCAGAAATCCCATCGTGGCGATGGGAAAGGTTTGGGTTTTTTTTGGTTTGCAAAAAACAGGGAAGGAGATTGTTGGGAAGGAGAAGACGGGGCGCAGAAGTGTTGGTAAAGGGATTGGCAGTCTTACTATCAAGGAATAGCAGAAGTGTTTCGAACACAAGAATGGCGCAGCCAAACAAAGGTGATTATTCCCAAAAAATGGTGAGTTACCCAAGAAAATGGGATTAGCACAGGATATGGGACAGTAGAAAATGGATAGCACAGAAAAGGGTGATCAGAAATGTATCTACCCAGAAGTGATTTACTAGAAATGGTAATTCCGAAAATGGTGATTTAGCCAGAATGGTGATTCAGTACGAAATGATTTAGATCACAGAAAACGGTGATTTACCCCAAAAGGTGGATTTACCCCAGAAAAGTGATTACTCCAGAAAATGGGTGATCGAGAGAATATAGTGTTAATAACCTAGAAACGGGTGATTTGGCCCAGAGAAGGGATCTACCCCAAAACGTAATTTACCCAGAGAAATGGGTGATCTACCCAAAACGATGGTGATTCAGCACAAAGGTGAACCCAAAATGGTGATTTACCAAAAAAAATGGGTGACCTACCCCCAAAAATGGGCGATTTACAAAAAAGGTAATTCAGCACAGAAAATGGGTGACTTAACCCTGAAAGCAGATGATTCAGCAGAGAAAACGGGTAATTTACCCCCAAAATGGGTGATTTACCCCAGAAAATGGATAATTAATCCCAGAAAATGGGTGATTCAACACGGAAAATGGGTGATTCAGCCCTGCCAGAGGAGCTCCAGCAATCACCACCACCAAGAGCTCAGGACTCCCCACCCCGTGCCCCCCAAATCAACACGCAGATTCTGCTGGGATGGTGAGGACCCTTCTGTGGGGCTCCAAAAAGGCTCTCCCAGGGCCCAAATGGTGTCACACTCTCTTTTTGTGTCCTGGCTCCAGGGAACACGGAGCTGCAGGGAGAGCAGACTCCTCTCTGGGGTTCACTGACCCCAAAAATGACCCCAAAAATGGCCCCTAAGTCTCTCCACAACCACAGCATCTTTGAGTTTCAGAGCAGTCAGCTGCAAATCCCCATCTCCCAGAGAATCTGCGATGTTCTTTGTCTCACAAACACAGAGAAAAAGCCACCTGGGGTCCAACCTTCTCCCTCTCCACCTCCATTTCTTCCGTAAAATCCCCCTCCAGAGGCGCTGATCTCCCAGAGTTCCCAGAAAAGTTTTTATCAATTATGCTAATTTCCTAAAACCTATCAAGCTCCATTCATTCCTGTGGGGCTTTTGTGGATATTCTTCCAACAAAGCCCCACTTTTCCATCCCCTCCCTTACTAAAATCATCTCCACTTTCATTTCTATACTTCAACACTTTTTTTTTAAACCAGCAAAAGCCCCAAAAATCAAAAATCAGAGTGATCACAGACTGTGAGCACACAGTGGTGCAGTCACAGGGGTGGGAGTGTCACCAAAGTTATATAAAATATTTTTAAACTGCTGTCTTTTCCAACAGGAAGAATGCAGATTTTATTTAGAACCGGCCTCGCAGCGCTGCCAAATGCTGTCAAACCCCAGCAGATTTGACGCTGGCTGTCAAATCACAGACAACCCCTCGCCCCCAAAATCACTGCCAGCTCCTCACACCAACTCAAAGCAGTGGAAATTGAATATTCCCACATCAGCTCCAGCCCTGCCAGCCCGAAGGAACGGATCCTACCCCGAGTAAAACCTGACAGAAACACAGGGTTTACTCACCAAACCCCCAGCCTGAACATCTGGGAAAGATCTGGGTCTGAGCCGGGCTCCAGCAAGAGCCCAAGGCCAAGATTTCCAGGAATGAGCAGAGGATGGGAGCAGGGATTGGGAGCAGGAATGGGGAGCAGGGATTGGGAGCTGGGCTGAGCTCAGGGCTTGTGCAGCCCAAGCCAGCAGAGCAGTGGCCATGAGGAGGGGCCTCCAGCACAGCCTGGCTAAACCTGTCCTGGGTAAAGCCTGTGCTGGGTAAAACCTCTTCTGGCTAAAGCCTGCCCTGGGTAAAGCCTGCCTTGGGTAAAACCTGTCCTGGGTAAAGCCTGTCCTGGCTAAGCCTGTCCTGGGTAAAGCTTGTCCTGGGTAAAACCTGTCCTGGCTAAGCCTGTCCTGGGTAAAGCTGTCCTGGGTCAAACCTGCCCTGGGTCAAACCTACCCTGGGTCAAAGCTGCCCTGGCTAAAATTGTCCGAGTAAAACCTGTCCTTTGTCAAACCTGTCCTGGCTAAACCTGTTCTGGGTCAAATTTGCCCTGGCTCAAACCTGTCCTGGCTCAAACCTGTCCTGGTAAGCCTGTCCTGGCTCCAGTGTCCCTGGCAGGGGCTCTGCTCATCCCGGACACTCTCCCAGGCTGCAGCAGCTCCCCCACACCCACTCACAGCCGGGATCCCATCGCATCCAGAGCTGCCATCTCCTCCAGACAAATCCACAAATCCCTCCATGTCCCAGCGCAGGCAGGGCAGCTCCTGGTCCCGGAGAAGTCCCAGAGAGAGCCACATTCCAGCAGGGAATCCATGTCCTTCCCCCAGCGCTGGCACAGCTCCCCGGGGCCGCTCCAGCTCTGCTTTTCCTGCTCCTTGTTTGTGTCCAAAGTCGAGGCTCACGCAGCAGCCTGGCAGCGGTTTAGGTGCCCTCCCCTGCTCTGCTGCCCACATCCAGCCTGTCCCAGGCAGCCCCTGGGGATCTGAGTGAGGATCTGAGCCAGGATTCTGCAGGACTTTTCCCAAGGGCTCATTGGGGTGATGGTGCTGGTGGTCTATCCCACTGCAGCCTCAGCAGCTTCTGGCCGTGGGCATGCCCTGCAGGAGCCGTACCCTGTAGCCTGGCAGGGGTGCGCAGCCACCCGCCCTCAGCTCAACCGCAGCCCGGCTGATGGCCAGGAACACCGGATCCAACCCCAAACTCCGTCCGGCCCCGCTGCGACTCACGCGGCTCCCGCGACCGGCAGGAAGGAAAACAGCTCCAGCTCAGCTTTTCCCTCTCTTTGGAAGCAGAAAAGCAGCGATTCCTCCTCCTCAGAGCCTGTCCCAGGCTGTGCCCTGCAGCCTCAGGGGTGGCTGGGGAAGATCCTGAAACGCCTCGAACACTCTGAGTTCCTGGTGCTGGGGAAAAATCCAAAATGCCTCCGACACGCTCCGAGCTCCTGGAGCTGAAAAAATCCCAAAATGCTGAGAAAATCCCAAAATGCCTCGCACACTCTGAGTTCCCGGAGCTGGGCAAGATCCTGAAATGCCTCGAACACGCTCCAAGCTCCTGAAGCTGGGGAAGATCCCAAAACACCTTGAACACTTTAAGTTCCTGGAGCAGGGAAGATCCCAAAACAAACCGCACACGCTCCAAGTTCTGTAATTGGGGAAGATCCCAAAAGCCTCAGACACGCTCCAAGCTCCTGGAGCTGGGGAAAATCCCAAAATGTCCCGAACACTCCGAGTTCCTGGAGCTGGGGAAGATCCCAAAACACCCTGCACATGCTCCGAGCTCCTGGAGCTGTGGAATTGTGGCGGCCAATGCCCTGCAGTAACCCGGCCCTGCCTCCCAGCAGATGTTTCCTGTCATGGAAAGTTGCTGGACAGAGTGTGCTGGGGGAGGGGAGCGAGGGGACAGCGAGGGGACAGTGAGGGGACACAGAGGGGAGCAGGGAGAGACCACACTGGAGGATTCAGCCCAGAGGAACCAGCCCTGCCAGCCCCCACGAGCAGGATCTGGGGGGTTACACCACTCCTGGGTGTGTTTCTGAGCCCTCTGTCCCCCTCAGATAAAACAGGACTTTCTAGGATTTATTCTTCAGTCAGGTCACTTTGGAAACAAAAGGCAAGGGGCTCCTCCAGGAAAAGAACTCTCTGCAGATCCGGGGGATTGTTTGGGGTGCTGGCACCCCCTGTGCCCACAGTCCCAGCCTCTCCATGTCCCTGCAGGTCCTGGAGATTTTTTGGGGTCCGTTCAGCACTGTTAGAGGCAAGGAGTGCCTCTACCTGCACCCAAAATGAGGGAATAATAAAAATAACCCCATTCTGTAGCTTGTGATGGACAAAGAATTGGGGTTACAGCCACCTGCACTGCTTTACTGAACAGTCCTCTTTGCTGGAAACTCCAAATGGGATTGAACCCAAAAAAAACCCCACCAGGATGCTCCACTCTGCATCCCAAAATCCTGCCAGAGAGAACACAGCTTTCTGTTCAGAGGCAAGCAGTGCCTCTACCTGCAGCCCAACATGAGGAAATAATTAAAAAAAAAACCAAAACATTCTGCAGCCTGGGAAGGACAAAAAAATAGAATTACAGCCACCTTCCTCGCTTTATTGAACTTGCTTTTTCCTCTTTGCTGGAAAATCTAAATGGAATTGAAACCCAAAAAAACCCACCACGATGTTTCAATCTCCACCCCAAAATCCTGTCAGGGAGCACACAGCTCTCTGTTCAGAGGCAAGCAAGATGAGGGAATCACCTGCACCCCAAATAAGGGAATAATTAAAAAAAAAACCATTTTATAGCCTGGTAATGACAAAAAAATTGGAATTACAGCCACCTGCCTCGCTTTATTGAACTTGCTTTTTCCTCCTGGCTGGAAACTCCAAATGGGATTGAACCCCAAAAATCCCAGCAGGATTCTCCAATCTCCAGCCCAGCCCTGCCTTTGCAGGGATGGTGACACCAGGGATGGGAAGGCAGCAAACATTAACTGAGTGATCCAGAGATAATTTGATGAAATGGTTACTGGGAGTTAAATGATGATTAAATCAGAATTTCTCTGATTTTCAGAGAAAAGGGCTCTTCAGCACCTGGTTCGATCACCAGGCCAGGATTTTTGGATTAAACTGTATTTACAGGATTGCTGCTGAAGGAGGATCAGGCTGCCACCCATGGGAAAGATGTTTCTCTAAAGCTAAAATGATTCAGAATTTTCTTTTTCTCTTTATAGGGAACGTTTTACCCTCTCCAGCAGCTGCGTTTCCCCTCCACTGCAATATCCACGAGGTTTCTGAGAATAAACACAGCACCTTGAGGGCAGCCAGGGCTGATTTCTCCCAGTGCTCAATCTCGAGGTGTCTGGTTATTTTTCAGAAGCTCAAGAGCTGCTCAGAGCTCCCACAAAAATCCCAATCCCCCAGGGACCCACAGCCTTTCCCTGCATTTTTCCCAAAGAAAAACCCCCTTTTCCACCTCCCTACTGGCATTTTGAGTTAATTTTTGAGCTCCTGGCATGCTGAGAGCTGCCCTGTGTGCACAGATCTGTTTGCAGAGCTCCAGGTTTCCCTGTCCCACTCCCTACAAACCTCAGGGCAGACTTTGCCCTCCCAAACACAGATGGGAGGGACTGGACTCCTCTTGATCTGTCCAGACTCACTGGAAAAGCAAATATTTTACTGGAATTGAACATCTGAAAGAGACAATTGGTGTCTTTTCGCTGCTCAGGTCAGTTAGAAGAAGAAAAATATTTGAAGCATGTGAAAAATAAAAATTAAGGAGCACAGAGCAAGGCAGATTTTGGGATCTCAGTGCTAAAATGAAAACCTCATGGACAGATAGAAATGTCATCTATTCCCTGGAAAATCCTAAGGACAGAAATTTCATCTATTCCCTGGAAAATCTCATGGACAGACAGAAATCTCACCTCTTCCCTGGTGCCATTTTTCTTGAACTTTTCAAAATAATCTCATTTATCCTCTCTTGCAGAACATCCTGTGGATTCTCCTGATGCCTGGGGCTGAATTCCAGAAGCCAATTTTGCTAGAGAGCAGCAGGAATGCTGCAGGATATTGAGACATCCCCCAAATTCAGGAACAGGGAAGTAGAAGGATTCACAGCCCAAATGAGACAGAATTAGGCAGAAAAACCACAGCAGATCTGCCAGGCTTGGGGACTCAACTGTTACACAGAAATGAGAGCTCTCCACACTCAGAAATTTTGCCCAAAACCCAGAGGGAAGAAGGAAAGAGAGAGATTTTACCCCTGGCAACAAAATATCTCAAATTTTTCTCTCATTTTAAAGGGATCTGCTGGGTGAAAAATTCTTCCTCCCAAGTGTAGGGTTACTGATGCCCCCACAGACAGAGCAATTCCTCCTTGGTGTCCCCAGGGAAGTGAAACACAAATTTTCCCCCTCTCTGAGCCCCTCAGGTACACAGAAAAAATAAAGCCACATCCCTGTTTCGCTGAACAAAATCAAAATTTTGGCTTGGAGGTCTATTTCTTTTTTTTTCATTAATTTAAAAATTATTTTTAAAACAATGAATTAATTAACAACAATTCACCATGCAGACAATGCAAACCAAAGGAAACACGACTGAGGTTAAACCACATGTGACCAACACATTTTTCTTCCCTAAGAATCACAATATTTCTAAACCACAATTCCTCACTAAAGTCACAAGAAGCACCTCTGGGACTTTTTTTTTTCCTTTCCACCGATCTTCTGCTCTTCCACCACGAGAAGAAGAACAAAAGCCAAATCCCAAAAGCTGAATGCTTTTAATCCTGAACTGGGGTTCTCTTCTCAATCTCATGTGTACCTGGAGCAGTTTGCATTTGTCCAAAAAACACAAAAAGCACAACCAGCCCGAGGGAGGGGCAGCTCTGCCAAACCATCCCCGAGCTCAGCTCACCCCTTCCCTCCCACTCCTCCACAGGGCAGGGATGCTGATCCCAAAAAAGCACTGCTGGGATCAGGAGGACACTCAAGGCAGGAGAAGTTGGTGGCATTTTGGGGGAAAAAAATCCAGAAAAAGGAATCCAGGAGAGGGGAAAGGGAGGGTTCTCACTGGCAAAGGGGGATGCAGTGCTACAGAGACAGAAAGGCCAGTTAAAAGCAGCAAATAAAACAAATAATCTTAGAAAACTGGTGATGCCCTGGGGATTTTTGAGCACCATGAGCTCTTTGAGGATTATTCCCTATTCCAGGGGTTATTTTTTGGGTTGTGTGGGCACAGTGCCAGGCACCCAGGGCTGCTGAGCTGATGCAGAGAGCAATGTGAAGGGTGGTTGAGCTTGGTGGGGTTGATGCAAAATGAAAGTGGGGGAAAGTGAGCAAAGGAAATTGTGAGGCCTTGTGAAGAGATTCCACTGATTCATTTCTAGAGCTGCTCTCAGAGGGGAAAAGGAATGGAGGAACCCCAATCTGGTTCAGAAACTGGTCCAAATGGCAGAAAAACCCTGCCTGGAAGGAGCTGGCAAAGAAGGGAAACTCTTTAGAGGAGATGCATTAGGAAATTTTGCATGGCAATAACACTGCCTGACTTCCTGGAGGCCGTATTTTCACACTGCTGCTTTTATCTGGCCACAACGCCTCAGCTAACTAGAAAATGGGTTTGTTCTGCTTTGTTTATGAAGGAAAATAATGGGACGGGGTGGGGAAAACCATAAAAAAACGCAGCCAGTGCTTACTCTCCGGATGTACTGTCTCTCATGCTGAAAATATATGGAGGAAAAACAAGAGAACAGAAAGATAAGATAGAGAGGACATGAAAACACAAGAGACCCACAGAAGCAGAGCACAGCAAAGCATCATGCAGCAGGGGATGGAGCTCAGCAGCTGCAGGCAGAAGCAGGAAGAGCCAAAGTCACCCTCAGCCTGGTGGCAGATTTGGGTTTTGGTTTTCAGCAGCCAGGTCAGGTTCACGCTGTCACACCCCACAGGCTTTATCTGCCACTTCTGCACCGGTTTGGACACCCCCACTTTGTGTTTTATTCTTAATGCCACTGCTCTGATCTCTCTCTGCTCCTGAAATCTCTCCCTACCTGCGCTGCTCATCCCCAGCAGGTTCCTCACTCTGCCTCTCCCCTCTCTCAAACCTGACCACGCTGTTCCAGCAAAAATCCCACATCCCAAAACTCCAGACTGTGCTGTGTGATGGCTGCAGGAGGGCAGGAATCGTAGCTGACCATGTCCCAGGCAAAATCCCACATTCCAGTACCCCACATTGCACTGTCTGATGGCTGTAGGGGGGCAGGAACCATGGCTGACCATATTCCAGCCAAAATCCCATATCCCAGCACCCCACATTGCACTGTCTGATGGCTGCAGGGGGACAAGAATTGTGCCTGATCATATTCCAGCCAAAATCCCACACTCCAATACCCCACACTGCACTGTCCGATGGCTGCAGGAGGGCAGGAACCATGACTGACCATATTCCAGCCAAAATCCCACATCCCAACACCCCACATTGTACTGTTTGATGGCTGTAGGGGGACAAGAATCGTGCCTGATGATGTCCCAGCCAAAATCCCATATCCCAGCACCCCACACTGCACTGTCAGATGGCTGCAGGAAGGCAGGAACCATGCCTGACCATACTCCAGCCAAAATCCCACACCCCAACACCCCATGTCCTGTCTGACAGCTGCAGGAATGGTGGCTGAACCATGGGATGGCTGCTGCATTTGCCTACGGCTGCTCCAGAGCCTGGAGGGTGGTGGCCCGAGCGTGCAGAGGTGACACTGGCTGTGGGGCCAGCACTCATGCTTGCAGAAGGGAAATAACACCGAGGCAGAAGCAAAGGGGGTTGGTTGGTGTTGCTATGGGGTCAGTAGGAAACGATCCCTCTCTCACCCCCTGAGAGATGCAAAGGGTTTGCGGGCTGGCAGCTCTTTGTCACCACGTGTCACCGCAGCACGGGCACCCCGTGCTGGGACAGCAGAGGTGCAGGATGTGGGAGCATCACCAGAGTGACCAAAGGGACTGAGCTTTTGCTGTCCCCATTTCCTCAGGGTGTCAGCCCTCCCCTGCCACTGCTGAGCCATTTCCAGCTCCTCTCTCTCGGGGAAAAACCGTCCCAAGTGCCCCAGTGCCACCGCAAAGCCCCTTTGCACCATCCCCCCACCCGGCCCACAGCCACCCCGGGACAAGAGAAACTGGAGTACTTACATTGTACCAACTCTGGCTTTTCTGTAAGGACAAAATAAAAGAGAAGCATTAGTCAGCACAGAGATCTTAGGATCAAAAGGGAAGAGGAACAGAGAAAGCAGCTCCAGTCTGGTTTGTATCATTAGTGAAGTGAGAGTGGGATTAAAACAGCAGATTTCAATGGATTGCACAGTGTGGTTTCACACAGTTATCCCCAGTTATGGGAGCAAGGGACAAATCCAGCAGCAGGAGTTGGAAACAGGAAACGGTTCAGGCCGAGGTGTGCATGTCCACATGCACACACACACAGACATGCTGCCAGCCTTTCTGCAGAACAGCAGGGCCAGCCAGCCACAGAGGAGCTCATCATCATCATCATCATCACTTTATCATCATCACCATCATATCATCATCATCATCATCATCATCATCATCATCACTTTATCATCATCATCATCACCATCATATCATCATCGTCATCATCATCATCATCATATCAACATTATCATCCCATAATCACATCATCATCATCACATATCACCATCCCATTATCATCACATCACCATCACATCATCATCATCATCACACCATCATCATCATATCAATATCATCATCATCATCATCACTGCCAGCCACATTTTTAGGGGTTTCATTCTTGTATGGCAAAACTCCCATCATTGCCCCAAACCCTCCAAACCCTGCTGAGGGCAGGGACACAGCTCTGCTCACAAAAGGCCAATGTTCCAGGAGCATTTTGAATTTTAAAAGAGAGACACACAAACACATACACAGACCCGGGAAAAGCGCTGTAGAAAATCGCTAGAAAAGCTAAGCAAGGAAAAAAAAAAAAGCTGGGATTTTTCATTTCGGTGCACAGCATTTCGCACCATCTGCACTTGTGATTCTGAATTTTTTTTGTCCTTATCATGGCGTTTCAGATGGTTTGAGAGGACAGGCCACATGTCACATTGGAGCACACAAAAGAGCTGGCTCAGCCTGGAAAGCCACGCTCATGTTCAGCTGGAGGTGGGATTGATCTGCACAGAGAGGGGAAGGAACGAGCTTCCCTCTCCCTAACAGGATGCAGAGCAGGGCTGGCAGCAGACACAGGCAGCCCCCATTTTTGGGGGATTTACCTCAGGGCAGTGAAGCTTGGGGGCACTTTCCCCACTGAGAGAAACCCTGCGCCCTCTCCCAGCCACTTCCACCCAAAATTCGTGGAGCTCAGAGCAGCACACAAGGACAGAAGTGATATTTCACTGCCTCTCCTTCTCTGGAGCCATCTGGGAAAATTTTCCAGGCTTTGCCCGCAGTTTGGAACAGGAAGGGAAAACAAACAGTGCTGTGCTTGCCACAGAGCCTGCAGGAGCTTTGTGAAACCTTTTTGATGCAGGAATTGTGCTGGGCACTCCACAGGTTCTGCCACACAAAGGAGGGGAGAGTTCAGGAGATCAGACAGGGCAGAGATTTCTGTGGACAATCCGCAGGTTCTGCCACGCAAAGGAGGGGAGAGTTCAGGAGATCAGACAGGGCAGAGATTTCTGTGGACACTCAGGGGCTGATCCCTGCCCTGCACAGCTCCTGTGCCCCTCTGGTGTCACCCCATTGTCACCCACATCCCATTCCTCAAGGATGCAGATTTCCTCCCAGTTTTCCTGCTCTGCTCTCCAATGAAAATCCCCACAGGAACACAGCGCACAGGTTAAAACACACAAAAAAAATGATGTTAAAAGGAGGAACAGCCCTTTTCCCCAGATCCTGGAGGACTGAACAGAGCACGGCTCATCAGCCAAGCAGAGGAACTTCCTCTTCCTTCCCACTCCTTTCCATACTTGGCCAGCCCCTCCATTCATAAAGGGTTGAAGTCATCCCTCTCTGCAAGTAGGCCGTGGAAAAAGGCCTTATGCAACCCAGGCTGCACTAAAAAAAGAACCAGGGTAATTAATCTAAACCAGGCACACAGCACCTTGTCCTCAGGAGCACAGGGCCCGAGATGGAGCGATTTTCCTGCAGATTTGTTTTGCCATCTGTCTGCCTTAATGAGCGAAAGGCGTAATCTCGAAAGGAAAAAAAAAAAAACCCACAAAACCTCATAATCAACCTATAAGTGGCACAAACACAACGGAGGCACTGCTGTCACTGTGCCTTCTAAATCAGGGTGCCCGTGCTGTGGTGTCAGCACAGCACAACAAAATTTCACTCCTCTCTGCTGCATTCATTGCAGGAGCTATTTTTTTTTCCCTCCTCACGTTTCCCTAAATCAAGAGTTCTCTGTAAAGGAGCTCTGCAGGTTCTTCTTTACCAAAAAAATTGTTGTTCTTCCACATCAGAAAAATTAGAGTGACATCATAATTACACTGGCATCCACATTACACTGACATCCATAATTTTACCAACATCCTAAATTACACCAACATTCAAACCTCATCTTTTGCCTCCACCAAGTTCAACAGACTTGTCCAAAATCCAAAGAACCTCAGCCCTTAAATCTCTCTTCTATTTAATCTTTGGGGTTTTTTTAACTCACTGAGAGTCAGAACACAGGGAGATGTGAACTGTGAAAACCAAGAGACAGTAAAATGGAGAGGGGAGGGGGGGAAAAAAGAAAGAAAAAAGGAAAAACATATTCTTACTTTGAGCAGGTTAAGTCTGTCATACTGGAAAAAGAAACCATAAGCATTAGAACTGAAAAGAGAAAATAAACAAGTAACAGAAGAAGGGGGGTGCACACAGACAAGGAGAAGATGTGATGATGCTACAGGAGCAGAGAGCAGAGCTCACGGGGCTGTAACCAGGAGGAAATTCAGAGCAAGGTGAAAAATGGAGTATTTTCTCTAAGCTGCCTCTAAATATTCCTGATTTAGTGAGCTCCCACCTGCACGCACTCTGGGGAAGCTCTGCAGTGGGTCACACACAAAAACTGCACCCTGACAGCTCCATCCAAAATTAATTTCTACCTCTCAGCATCACCGGGAGCAGCATCAAAACTCACTCTCTGCTGCTGCCAGGGGAACAGAAACCTTTTGCCAATGGACTGACAAACCAGAGAGTTCTAGGAGTACCCCTAAATCCCTTTTAGAGCTGGGGAAACAGAGGCACAGAGCCGGGGTGAGGGCAGAGCTCAGATTGCAGAGCCCTTCCTGCTGATCTATGCTCTCCCTACAGCTTCTAAATGGCCTTAACTCCAGGAAATTGAAGGAATTTATTCCCCAAACCCTCACCCCAGCCCAAAATTATCACAATTTCATCACTTACTATCTAAAGGGGGTTTGTCCCACCCAAAGGGGTGGGAGGGGGAATGAGAAGACACGGCCAAACTCTTCTCATCAGGGCACACTGGAAGGACAAGGTGCAACAGAACTAAGCTGCACTAAGGGAAATTCTATGTGAGAGGAGGAAAAAGCCTGTTCCCAAGAGTGGTTAAGCACTGGAGCAGGGGCCTGGTGAGGCTGTGGGATGAAAAATGTAGCTGGGCAAGGCTTGAAACCAAACTGATTGAACCCTGCTTTGAGCTGGGGTTTGAGTGAGAGACCTCCTGAGATCCCTTCCCACCTAAACTGTTCAACAACCCCCCCGGACCTGCACCAAAATTTACATACTAATACCAAAATACATAATAATAATACATACTACATACACCAAAATTTAATACTAATCCTTCAGCGTTCTCCATTAGCTACAGGCATTGGGAAGAATCTACAGGAAATCCCTTTTATCCTTGGGCAAGGGCAAAATAGTTAAAAACCACATATTTCATCTTTGGCTACTAGCAGAAAAATGAGATTTTCCTGAGTTTGGAAAGCTGTTCCAGAGGCAGCAGAAGCCTGAGGCTGATCCAGTGGCACAGTGGTGGGGTTGGGATGGCAATCCAGGAATTATTCCCTCGGGATGCAATTCCAGTGCTTAAAAACTCCTGGTGCAGCGCTCCCTCTGATGGCAGCGCTGCAGCACCACAGAGCACGACAGACAAAAAAAAAAGGGCAGGGACTGGAGAAAAACTGTCAGCAACTGAACCAACACAGCAGCGAACTCATGGGCTCAAGCTGTTCCACCCCCTTAGCCAGACAGGTCGGGAAATGAAAGCTTTATTCCTGCAGAAGATGGGTGGGGAGAGGAAAAAAGACTGGGAAAGGAGAGTTTGAAGTCTTTGCTCTGGTTGTTCCCTGCAGGAGCAGTACCACCATCACCTGCCTGGGGAGAGCAGAGGGGTTCAATGCCTGAAATTCTGTATTTGTGCCAGAGGGAGCCATAGTGATGCCTCAGGATTTTAATTTCTCTATTTTCATGTCTCTGTACCCCTGGGATTCTCCAGTGTTTAACTCCAGACTGCACAGACAGTGCTGAGCTCCTGCTCTCCCATTTTCACACAAAACAATTCCTCTGCAGCCCCAAACTCAAGGACACCTCCCTGGGCCAGGCCCCAAGAGATGGAAACAGGAGAGAATTGGGGGAGCCAAGTTGGAGTTTTTGACTGCATTGGCTGCAGCTGCAATTGGAGGATTCAGGCCCGATTTTGTGCAAATGGACAAAGGTGAGAAAGGGTGAAAAAGCCGTGAGCCATTGTCCATTGTGGGTGCAGCCCCTGGCTGGGCTGGGACTGCCCTGAATGGCCCTGAAGGCCCTGCAAGAACAGAACTGCTTTGGATTCTCTCAACTCTGTCTGAACTCTGGGTTAGGTAACCCCATAAAGCATCAGAGGAGCACAGAGCTGCAGGTGCACACTCGGTGATGCTGGTGGGTGCAGCTCAGAGTGTTCTCTGTGTGTCTGATCAGGGCACGAGGCTCTGAGGGGCTGTTGGGGGTCACCCCCTTCCCTCTGACCCCATCTGAGCCCCCTCCCCTCCTGCTGCCCCAACTGCCTGCCAGGGCTTGGTGTTCCCCATCCAAAAGCCGGGGCCGCAGCAGACACCTCTCATACAGACAGCACCCTGTTCCCCAAAAATCCCTCTCCTAAAATCCTCTGCACCTGCAGCTCACCCAGCCTGAGGCTCACACACCTCTACTCACCAATAACGCTGCCAGGACTCTGCTACTCCAGACCTTGCACAGCATCTCTCACACCTTACCTGAGCCTTTAGCCCAACATTCTCCTGTGCTGTTATCCCAGCTACAGATACCAAGCACAAGACAATCTGTCTAAAAAAAAAAAACCACACAAGGAAGCTTCCAGCAGACACCAGCAAACCATGCAAGGTCAGGCTGGCCACGAGGACCACGACCAAGGGAAGAGCCAGCACTGCTCTCTGAGAACTCTCCAGGAAGGAAACCTGAGGCATCCACTGGGAAAGGCCAAGACAGGGATTTGGTGGGGTGTGAAGCCATCCAAGCCATTCTGCTTTTATAAAGTGGAAACGCCAACAGCCTGGCACCTTCTCCGACAACATCCCACCCGCGTTTCTGATTTTTTTTCCATTCTTCTGGGGGTAGCACAGAGGCGTGAGATCAAATCCCAAATGATCTTATCTCCAATCCGAGCACCCACAGGAGGTATCTTCCACTTGTCACCTCTCAGAGCGAGCCCATGAATTCTCACAATTCATTTGGGACAGGTCTGTTCTACCAGGTTCAAGCTGGGTTCATTTGAAATCGCCGATCTTTAATATTTACATCACACAGGAGAGCGTGCAAGGGCAGCAAGCTGAGATCACTGGCCACAAAAATGCTATTCATCATGAAAAGCAGGGAGGAATCATGGAGAACAACTCTCGTTTCTCAAAGTCATGGAGGAAGGAGAGAGGAAAGAGAAGGGATTGTGGTTCTGTTCGACTCCAGAGAGATTTTTTTCCCTGGCAAAGACAGCAGCTCATTTCACAGGAGAGGGGAAAGCAGAGCTCAGAGGCTAAAATTACTCAGGAGCAGCTGAAGGAGTGTGATGAACAGGCCAGTTCTCACTCTGTGTGAGCAAATATTAACGAGATCCCAGGGATGTAAGTGAAACCAGCTTCAGCTACAGGCACGGGGCTGAGCTCTTGCTGACATTCTCGCAGCCACACCGGGAGAATGCCTGACTGGGGTCAGCACTCAGCACCAGGGGAGGGTTCCTGAGTGATGAGACAGCTCTACAGTGGGGGGACAGGAGAGAAAAAAGAAGGCTTACTTTGGAGAGGCGCTTGTGTGACTTAAATCGGAGAGAGAGCATGCAGGAATGAAAAGAGAGAAATTAGGGAGAGAAGAAAAAATTACCTCGCGGATCGAGAGAAGGAAAACCCCACACACCCCACAGAGAGCATCGGATCCCCCCCTTTCCACGTGGGAAGCACCAGGAATCAAAGGTGAGCTTCAGCAGTAAAAATCTGAGTTTTCAGTTGGTAAAAATCTCACTCCTGTGACAATTCACAGCATTTTGTGGACCAGGGTGAGCAGCTCCTGCCTGATTCCCCCTTCATTGCCAAGGAGCCCGTTTCCCTGGGAGCATCCCCCGGTGTGGCTACGAGCACAGCGTGCCCTGCACCCTGCCTGTCCCCCATCCCACACCATCCCACCCTACAAGTTCCCTTTGGGAGCACAGAGCTGGCAGTGCTGTCCCCAGGGTGTCACCCAGCCCCGGCACGGGGTTTGTAGGTCACTGTGTGCACAGGAAGCCAGGCTGACCTCAAGGGCAACCTCAGTGATTCAGCTTGGAAAACACTTTTCCCCCTCTCTGGAGCTCACAGACCACCCCTGTAGCAGTGAGAGATCAGAATGTGGGCCACTGAGTCCTGCTTCCTCTGCTGAGTGGCCACAGAGGGGAGGGGATGAAGAATTCTCGTGTGTGTGACACAAGCCAGCAGCAGAGCAGGCAGAGATCTAAGAGTTCATTTCATCCGAGCCAGCAGAGCTGTGTCTGTGAAATGATTCAGACTGAAACAGCTCACTTCAACAACCTGGGCAAACACTCGTGTCTCCTGACAGCTGAGTGATAACACATCACTGATACACCAGGGTTAAAATCAAAGGTTGGTTTGGGTTCCCCCAGGCCTTTGTGTGTGTTTTACCAGCACCCACTGCTCACACAAAAACCTAGAGCCAAACTGAAACCCTCCTCCCCTGCACAGCAAAGATGAGGCTGTTTCTGATATGGCCCAAAGACACAAAACCTTCCTGGGGAAAACATCATCCACCCTGGGCACTACATCATGATATCACAGTTGTGGGAGGAATGGGCAGAGGGCTGGAAAACTGAATCTGTGCAACTTGAACCTCATCTCAGAGGGCCTGGCCAGGGCTGGGGAAATGCTTTCATGGGGGAGATATTATTGATTTCATGACCCTTTGTGATAAAAAGTCATTGCAAAAGCTGCTTTACTGCTTTGTCAAAAGCACAGAGCCTCCCAAGGAACAGGACCTTGACCACACAAAGCTGCAGTCAATGAGCTGACTCAGAGCTGAGCTCAAGTGTGACCCAGAGAACTTTCAGAAACACGCTGGGGGCAGAGGGAGGGAGGTCAGGCAGAGAGAAAAGGCAGAGGACAAAGCCTGTGCAGTGCAAATGCAGCACCGGGGCCGCGCCGTGGCCAGAGCCCTCCGCTCGCTGCTCACCTTGGAGTTCTTGGCCCCGCTGCGGCCGGACTGGGACGAGCAGCTCCTCTGGACCCCCTGCTCGGGCGTGGAGGGCGATTTGTCCGAGGAGTGGTCGGAGCCCTTCTCCACCATGGCGTCCCCCGGGGCGTCCTGCGGCGTGGGCGAGCGCGAGCGTTTGCGCAGGATGGGCGAGCAGGCGGGCGTGCTGCGGTTGGAGTTACTGGCAGTACTGGGGGAGGAGAGGCAGAGAGAGAAGGGTTAACCACCTTCACCCCACACAGAGCTGCACCCCGAGCTGGGCAGAGCCCGCAGCTTCCCCCAGGGCTCGGCACAGGGATCTGCTTCCTGCAGAAACGGCCCGTGCCCCGCTGGGGTTAGGCAGCTCTCAGCTGGCAGAGGAACCGCTGGCAGTGCCTTTCCCCACCCGCCCTTCAGTGCCTCTGACCACACAGCAGCCCACCAGAATGAATTCATGGACTGCTGAAGGCTTCTACAGGAGCTTCAGGTGATGAGCTGAGCTCAGAAAAACCAAAGGTGCGCCCAGGAAAGAGGGAGGTGACAGCGTGATCTCGACACGCTCAGCCCCTCCTTCATCAGTGCAGCGAATTCTCATCAGGATGCACCAAAATGGGGTCACACCTTGCAGAAAACACCCCATCAAAGAGCATCAGGAAGGCTGGGGCTCTGCGAGGGGAGCCATGACGACATTCAGTGCAGCATTTCCTGTGCAGAGCCATCCTTTCCCACCCCAGTTAGAGCTGGGCATGGAAATGGTTTGCTGTAACGTAAAAGCCTTTTTGAGTAAAAAAAAAAATAAATAAAGTTCCTCTTTTACAACGGGAAAAGTAATGCCCGTCAGAGTTTTAGAGAAATTGTGAGGGGAATGGAATTTCTCATCCTCTTTCCTCAGTAAATGCCCCAAAACCTAAAGCAGCAAGCCAGTAACGCACATATTAACACAGAACAGGAAAACTCAGATTTCCTCACTGCTCCTTCTCTTTTGATGCCTCTCCTTCCTGCCAGACTCTTCAAAACACCACATGCTACACCCATTTTTCCCTCCATCACTCATTTCCTTCAGGAGTCAAATCTATTTCTGAGCAGCCCAGACATCCTTGAGGCTTTTCCAGCTGCTGCTGCCACACTCAGCAGGTTACAGAGCACCAAGGGCTGGATCTGTGAAAAATCCTTCAACTCATGAGCAGCACCAAACAGGCCACATCTGACAGCAGAGGCAACAGGAAAAGGATGGAGGAATCACAACTGCAAAGGACTGAACTAAATAAATTGGTCCAATCAGACTCCTCAGGGTTATAATTTAATCCAAATTACACAAACTGAGGCTTCCTTCTCACTCTGATGCACAGCAAGGATCAGTTCCTTCCGGAGAATTGAGAAGAGCTGAGCATGTGCCTGAGGTTTCAGTAATTCCCAGATAAAAATCATATCCATCCCCTGCCTCTGAAGATCCCAAAACCGTTTTACAAGCATTAGCTGGACGTGAGCAGACAATGTGGCACGCTCCTCCAGCAGACACCAGCCTGGTTTTGGTTCAGCACTGGATAAACTGGTCTCAAAAATGATCTTTTATTCGCTCACCGCTTGTGCCAAGGCACAAGTGATGAAACTTTCCCTAAACAGCCTGCAGGAAGCACCCAGCCGAGCTGCTTATGCAAACAGGGCAGAATCGGATTTCACAGGGGCTGGAACCGGGCAGGAGCAGCAGCAGGAACCCTTGGGAAGATGCTTTCACCAATACAAGGTGTGGAAGTTCATGTAGGTAAAAAGCAGGCTTAGGAAAAATGGGTTTGCTATTTTTACTCAATAGGATGAGAAATACAGACATAAAACAATGAAAACCTGTTCAAATGTCACCTAAAGCCCAAGGGAGCTCCAGTGCTAAGGCAGAGCAATTCCCCCTTGGTTTGAGGCTCTTCACATCCCTCAAGCTCCACATTGTCCCAGCATCCTGTCCTGTGCCCTCCCTTTCCCTGGCACAGGAATACTGAACACTAAACCAGTGCAGCAATAACTTGTAATATTCAAGATTTAATCCCTCCAAATAATCACTGAATTATTGAATAATAATTGAAAAGACAAATCAAAAAGTGATCTGGACCATTCTCCCAGCAGCACTGCCTGCAGCAGGTTAGGTACATCATGAAGCAGAATTATCAAGGATTTCTTATTTTATTGAAAAGTTAAAAGGATCAGGTTTCTTCCTGGACTTTCATCATCCAGTTAAAATGGGTGTTTCACCTTTTCCATGCTCCTGCTGCTCTTTCTCCTGCTGAACTCAATTTTAGAGCTGTCTGAGCGACTCCAAGCTCATCAGCAGAGCTCCCAGAGGTGGAAATGACTCTGATCTGCCATTTCAACAGGGTCTAGAAAATGCAGACTTCTAATTAAATAAAACCCCTAAACTCTGAGGCTGTGTTGGTCATTCTTGAGTCAACATAACCCCTTGCATGTGAGAGGTCCCCAAAAATACAAGGCAAGAATTTCAAGCCACATCACTGGGCTCCATTTGCCAGAACTCACCCACCGATTTTTTCCCCTACAGCTCCACAAAACCCGAGTTCACCACTCACAACCTCATTTTCGTGAGAGTTCACAGTTTCACTTTGAGCTCGGTTTAGCTCTGTGAAAACCAAGCCCAGCTGAGTCCAGGCTCTGTTTGCTTTCAGTTTGCAGCTGTGAGGTTTTGCTGCTGCTCAGTTAAAGCAGCTCCAACCCAGGGTGCAGCTGCACCAAGCACAGGTGAAACAAAACATTTTGAGATGAAAATGCTTGAAAGTTTGGGGCTATTTCTGTCTTTTTATGGCCTTACAAAGCTCCTCAAGGTGGGATTTTCAGCCACAGGAGCAGCATGGTGCTGACTTGTTTAATCAGAGCTGGCAATTTTCTGTTTGCCTGGGCTCAGCTCGCACTGCCATGGGCACAATTTTTGTGCCAGCTCTGCCAGGTCAGGCAGATTCTGTCTTCCAAGCTCATTTTTTAGTTTAAAAAACTGAATCCATCCATTTAACCTGTGTCAGGCGTGTGTGGACGATCACCTTTGCAGAAATGGAATGGGGGAAAACAACATCAAGGGCTCAAACATCAAACCCAGCAGGGCTGAACCCCTCTGTTTCCATCTGAAAACTTGGAAAAGCTGAATATTTCACCCATGGAAGACTCCACAGACAGAAAAAAGGAAAAGTGTGTTAATTCAGTGAGGATGGGCACGGAAAGCACGAGGCTGCCCCTGCTGCTGCCCATTCCCTGGAGCTTGAATCCAGCCCAAGGCACAGCCATGACCAACGCTTTCTGCAGTTGCCAAGGCGACCAAGGTCTGCCATTGAACCAGGAACCAGCGCCTGAGATGCCAAAACTGCTTGACCCACTTTGAAAAAAAAAAAAAAATAATTGTAATAAATAACGCTTTAGGGACCTAATTGCCCACAGAGCATTCAGGGCTTCACATGGCACTGCAGAGTGGAGGGGACACATTAAGGCAGGCACAGAACCCAAACAAGCCCACCTAAGCTGCAGCCCCTTGGCTCTGAGGTAAAACCCCTGCCCCGAGCATTTAAAGCACAGAAGGCTGGGTTTGTCTCTTTGCTTGAAGTTCTTGCTGTGCCTAAAGGGAAAAACTTGTCCTGAGGTTGGAAAAACACCATCAGCCAGCGTGGGGTGGGTGGGAAGGGGTCAAACTCTGCTCAGACATGGAGGAAAAGCATCACAGTGTAGTAAAGGAAGAGTAGGCTGAGAGTATCTTGGAGCTCTCCTCACTGGGAATTGCAGTGATAGGACAGGGGGTAATAGGTTCAAAGTGAAAAAGGGGAAATTGAGGATAAATATATGGAAGGAATTGTTAACGAGGAGGTTGGGGAGGCCCTGGCACAGGTGCCCAGAGAAGCTGTGGATGCTCCATCCCTGGCAGTGCCCAAGGTCAGGTTGGACGGGGCTTGGAGCACCCTGGGACAGTGGAAGATGTCCCTGCCCAGGGTACAGATGATGTTTAAGGTCCTTTCCAGCCCAAACCCTTCTGAGATCCTGCAGGCTTTTCTTCAGAACACTGGAAGTGCACAGACAAGCTGCTGGTCATACCCTGCCCTGGGACACAGGGCAAGGTGCAGAAAGGCCAAATTTCCTCCTCCAATAGAGCATTTCCTGTAAAGATCCTGTAAAGCATTTCCAGGTGATGAACAGAGCTTCACCAGACAGTCACTTTTGGGAAAGGTATCCCACAATTAAGCTTGGTGTTCTCAGAGCTCTAAAGGAACTCTTTACGATGCTTTCATGGAGAACTCAAGAAACCTGACAGAGCTCCAGCCCATTAAATGAATTCTGAATGAATGGCACCCAAGCAGACCTGAAGGGACAGGAAAGTCTGTGCATCCCACAGATCTGAAATAACCATCGTGTCTGAGCACTGACATTCCTGGGATCAATCCTGCACTGACCCTTCCCCAAATCACAGGGGCCCCAAGAGCCAACAGCCACCTCCAGAGGAGCAGCTGTGACACAGCAGAACACAGCAAATCCCTCTGCATCTGCCCCTTGCAGGATGTGGATCCAGCCACAGGAATCCCTATGTCAGGAGGACCAAAGGATCTGCAGGAAAGGACCAGAGGATCTACAGAAAAGCACCAAAAAGGATCTGAAAAAAGGACCAAAAAGGATCTGCAGGAAAGACCAGAGGATTGGCAGAAAGGACCAAAAAGGGTTTGCAGAAAGAACCAAAAAGATCTGCAGAAAGGACAAAAGGATCTGCAGAAAGGACCAGAGGATCTGCAGAAAGGACCAAAAAGGATCTGCAGGAGGGACTAAAGGATCTGCAGGAAGGACCAAAAAGGATCTGCAGAAAGGATCAAAAAGGATCTGCAGAAAAGGACCAGAGCGATCTGCAGAAAGGGCCAAAGGATCTGCAGAAAAGGAAAAAAGGATCTGCAGAAAGGACCAGAGGATCTCCAGAAAGGACCAGATGATGTGCAGAAAGGGCAGCTCAGCTAAACAAGAGGAGCAGCTTCAGGCACAGAGCACTCCCCACCTTCACTGTGACCACCAGCAGCTCCTCAGGGGCAGAAAAATGCCCATGACACAGATCCCTGCAGTGCATTTCCCATCCCCTGAGACTTCCCCAAAGAAATCCTGATCTGGAAAGCTCAAAGGCCTCCAAATCTCCCTCGGTTCTGAAAAGATTTCTCTTTCCAGCAGTCATCCCGTGATTACTCACTTCTCCCTGCAGCACCGACCTGATAACGAGCTCTTCTTCCAGGCCCAAAATTGGGGATTTGTTCTGCAATTTGAGCTTAATTCTGAAAGTGCTGAGCAATATGTCCCCAAAGCAGCCAAGATGAACATAATGAAGCACATCTTTAACTCTCTCTGTCTGAAATCCACGGGCTGTGCAAAGCCAAACTTGTGCCTACGCTTTCCTGAACAAGAGCAGAGGAGATCCAAGCACAGCCCAGAACTGGGCTGAGACTCTGGAAAAGAGCAGAAAGGTCAAGGAGGCACCCTCAGGACAGGCTGCAGCACTAGGAAGAGTTAATTGTCCTCAGAAACAGCCATTAGAGGGGTTAATTAGCTGCCTAAAAGGATATTTTCCTGCCATACAGCCTGACTTCAGTGGAAAAAGAGGAGATCCACGAGCTCATTATGCAGTCTCTGAACGCCAAGCAGATGGCAACAACTTTTGATCAGCAACCTACACTCCCTTCAAATTGATAAATCCAAGAATGAAAACCTCCCCAGCTCCTGGAAAACCTCCTGGAGCTCACCATTGCTCTACAAGCAATAACAAAATGTTGTGTTTCTGTTACATCTCACGGAGAAAGACACAAAAGAGAAAGCAATAAGTCAAAAAAACAATGACACCTGCAGGGCTGTGCAGAAACGAATGTTTTACGACAAGTGCTTTGGAAAGAATCATAAAAATAAAATCATAAAAATAGTCAGCCTTCTGTGTGGTTTTTAGCAGAAAAGTCCACCCCTGTTTAAGATTCGCTCAGTCTATTTTGACATTTTGCAGAATGCTGTCCTCCTATGACATTCAATCACATGTTTACATATTCATGAAAGAAAATTAATGCAATTATTATGCCTCAGAGGATTAGCAAATCACTGCAAGCATTAGGAAGGAATTTGCCTTCTGCCCACAGCCAGCAGCGCGAGGTTGGGCAGATGCATTATTAACCAGGCCACTGGCCCCGTGCATCACCCGATCCCGGTTACCACTGGAGACAGACCCATGGACCTCATCTCTCACACAAACTCCCCCTGGGCTGCCATGAAGCAGCCTCTCCCTTCTTGCTTGGAGGTACTGAAAAAAATCCCAAGAAAAAGTCAGGAAGTGGTTCTGGAATGCAATGAGATGGATCTGAGTAACGCTGGACAATAATGCACCAGGCATGACTTGGAAAGGATCATTAATGTGCAGAGAGCCTCCATGGGTTATAAATCATACCCTAAACCCCTCCCTCAGCAGAAATTACTGTAATTCCATTACAACTGAAGACAAGCCCCATGAAACAGAGCATGATGGAGAACACAAAGAAATCTGGGAAGCAGAGAAGGGGAAATAGCACCAAGAAGGGATTTCCCATCCCTCTGAAGGTGCCAGACACAGCCCCACCACTGCAGGTCACCCACCCTACACGGTGCTTCCCAAGAGGAACAGATCCAGGCTTTGTTTTCCTCTCCTCCCCACCACAACATCAACAGCTCTTGTAATTAACAGCAAGAACTGCAATGTCTGATGCTCCATCAACATCTCCAAGCCTGGAACTTGGGGCACAACAGAGCTCCCAGGTCTTGCTTGAAAAATAAACATAACAGACACAGCTAAACCATCTTTGATGTGAGGAAAGTTTTGAAACCTTGACGGCTCAAAGGATAAAAATAAAAACGAAAATAAACCCAAGCCTGTTTATTTCAATCCTCATCATTTCCAAGCTAACATCAGAATCTTTCAGTGGTTTCGGGATGCAGTGTTGCTGTCACATGTGCTTTGCTTCAGGGGAGAGGGAGATACAGCAATAAATACCCAATAAATAATCCATTTTTGGAGGAGGGTGTAGGTGTGATACAGCTCCCAGAACCCCTCAAGAAGAGCTCAGGCACTTTTCCACGCTGCCCATCTCCAGTGAGGCTTTATGTACCTCACCCCCGGCCCAGCATTGTCCCCGAGCACAGCCCACCCCTGGGGTGTCACAAACCCCAGATAAAAGCAGGGAGCAACTCAGCATTGTCCCCCAAGCACAGCCCAGCCCTGGGGTGCCACAAACCCCAGATGAAAGCAGGGAGCGACCCAGCATTGTCCCCCAAGCACAGCCCAGCCCTGGGGTGTCACAAACCCCAGATGAAAGCTGGGAGCGCTGCTGCGGGGGCGGACAGGGAGCTGGTGCAGCTCCGAGCTGGGAGACAAAGCTGGAGCTCTGCATCTTCCCACTCACTCCCACGGCTCGTCAGCAGCAGCCTTCACAAGTTAATGGGAGACGCTGTGATCTTCAAAGCTGCCATCAAAGCCAGCTCCTTTGTTCAGCCCTTGATGTTTCCTCCCTTCACCTTTCTGAAAATAATAACAAATCTGCATCCCCCAGGCTGATACCATCCGTGTGCTGCCCATCCTCTGCTCCAGCCCTGCAGCAGCACTGGCCAGCTCCAGGGTAAAAACAGAGGGTCAGACCCCCAATCCCTTGTCCTGAGGGCCTGGCTCAACCTTACCCCCTCCTTTAACAGATTTTCTCTTGTTTTACCTATCTGGTTGTCACTGGCAAGAGCACTTGGGGGCTTCTCCAAGAGAATGTTGGGTATTCCAAGTTATTGCATTGCTGTAAAATAGATCCCTAAGATTTGACTTGAAGTTTCCATCCTACTGAGTCAAAATCACAAGCTCCATCCTAAATCTCCCAGCTTTTCCTGCAGATGCATGTGACTTAATGAAGGGAACAGGAATATATCTCTTTTCTGAACCATGATTTCCATGACGAGACGACAATGCCAGTCACCATAACCTAAGAAAAAGCAATTTTTAAGGGCATTCAGCAGATTCTCTCTGCCTATAAACACACAGTGCAATGTGTCCTCACTTCCTGCTGTTCTCCCCTGCCCAAAAAATATTAAAAAAAAAAAAAAAAAAAAAAAAAAAAAAAAGCCACCTGTACAGACACTGGAGCACGGCCTGAAAAAGCGGCACAAACCAAATCCTGCCTCTCCCCATCAGTGCAAACACACAAACACCGGGAGAGGAAGGCAGAGCGGAACCACGAGCCTTTCTAAAGGCAAGGAGGGAGCACATGGCAAACAAATCCAAGCATACCCTGCAGCAGCCCCGTGACGCATCCAACTCCGACCCCCTCCTGCCCCTCTCCCTTTCCCTGGACCCAGATGTTCCAGCAGGAATAACTGTCCCCGTGGGAATGGGGGATGGGGACACAGCCGGGCCTTAAAGGGGAAAGGAGGAGGGTGACGGGAGAATGAACTGGGGAAAAAATAAAGAAAGAAAAAAGAAAGACACAAACAAAAAAAAAAAAAACCAACAGATTTGCCCATTGTTTTGAACAATCCAAAAGGCTGTTTTAGCAATTCCGCTCTGCAGGAGGGAGCGCAGGCACGTGCGTGGTGGAAACAGAGAAAAAAAAAACAAACAAAAAAAAAAAAAAAACCAAAAAAGAAGGGATCAGCCCGCGGAAAGGAACAGAAACGAAGCATCTCCGCAACATGATGTCACGCTGTTTGCTTTCGATCCCCCCCGAACGGAGAGCAGCAGCGGCGGCGGCGGCAGCAACCAACATGGACTCCGCTTTAATCTGCCTGGAAAGCGCCTGTGTGGGATGGAGGAGCCGCTCGGCACATGTGTGTGACAGCGACAGAGCCAGCGGGGACAGCGAGCACCGGCGGCGACAGCGGCACTAACCTGGTAGCCATCGGGGAGCGTGGAGCGGCGCGGAGCAGTTAGGAATTCATTCGGGATTCATTCGGGGCTCATTCGGGGTTCATTGGGATGCGCTGGGGATTCATTCATTCATGCACTCGTGCGTGGCGAGCAGCGGCGAGGCGGCGGCGTACTCACCTCCTGCACCATGGCACAGCCCTTCCCCCGGGCTTTTCAGGGCCGGCCAGAGCCCTTTTCGGGCGCTGCCGAGCTCTCCGGCCCGGCCCCGGCCATGCCCGCGGTGCTGCCCGGTGTCGCTGCCCGGTGTCGCCGGCAGCGCTCGCAGCCGCTCCCGCACGCCCGCACACACACGCGTGCGCAGCGCTTTACATAATGCACCCACCGCCTCCCTTCCGCCGGGGCCGCTCGCATCTGCCCCGGCAACACTCCAAAGGGACCCCTAAATGCTTTGTGAGGACTTAAACAAACCCTACGAGCTGAAATCCGACAGGTTGGGGACATGGTGTTTGCCCACCCTGCCGCCCCGCTGGCATCTGCCCCGGAGAACACTCAAAAGGGACCCCAAATCCTTCGCAGGACTTAAACAAACCCCACGAGTTGAAATCCGACAGGTTGGGAACATGGGGTTTGTCCTCCCACCAGCCCCGCTGGCATCTGCCCCCGAGAAACGCGCTAAAGGGACCCTAAATGTTTTTCAGGAACTTAAACCAACCCTAGTAGTTCAAATCATACAGGTTGTTTCCCAATATTGTGTTTGCCCACCCACCGCCTCCCTCCCCTCCGGCCCCGCTCGCATCTGCCCCGGCAACACTCGAAAGGGACCCCAAATCATCCGGGAGAAGCTAAATAAACCCTACGAGCTGAAATCCGACAGGTTGGGAACGTGGGGTTTTGCCCACCCTGTCAGCCCCGCTCGCAGCTGCCCCGAGGAACACTCAAAAGGGACCCCTAAATGCTTTGTGAGGAGTTAAACAAACCCTACGAAAAAGATCCGACAAAAATCCGACAGGTTGGGAACATGGGAGTTTGTCCACCCACATGGCCCTGCTGGCAATCTGCCTCGGGGGAACCCTCAAAAGGGACCCCAAATGCTTTTCCGGAACTTAAACCAACCTTAGGAGTTGAAATCTGACAGGTTGGAAATATTATCCACCCACAGCCTCCCTCTCCACCAGCCCCGATAGCATCTGCCCCCAAGAAACCCACAAAAAGGGACCCCAAATGCTTTTCAAGAACTTAAACCAACCCTAGGAGTTCAAATCCTACAGGTTGTTTCACCAATGATTGTTTCCAAATTACCCACCCACACCCTCCCTCCCCTCCGGCCCCACTAACATCTGCCCCCAAGAAACCCCCCAAAAAAAGGGACCCTCAAAAGCTTTTTAAGAACTTAACCCCGCGGAGTGTAAAACCCAACGGTGAAACAGTTTGTCCTCCACCCGCCAGCGGGAAGAAAGTTTCACAACGTGCAAAGCAAGAACAGCCAGGAAATTAAACCCTAATTAAGCGGCCGCGCGGATTATCTAAACTGAATTAAACAACGCTCATTCAGAGTTAAGGTGACCTCAACTCAATTAGCTGCTTGTCTAGACTAAATTTGGTTTCTTTTTTTTTTGTTTTTTTCTTTTTTCCCCGTGGCTTATTCCAGTGTGTAACAGGGCCTGGGGTTTTAAAGAAACATTATCAAGCGAAGTTTACAGCAGCATTAGTACGTGGTGTTTCTTTTGGGGACAGTGTATCCCTGCAGACCTTCTTGCGGACATCTTCATTCCAGAAAAAAGAGAAGGATTTCAGGCCCTCTCAGGACAATAAATAAGAGAAAATAAGTCCCTCTCAGTGCAATAAAGAAGAGAAAATGAGTCCCTCTTAGTACAATAAACAAGAGAAAATAAGTCTCTCTTAGCACAACAAATAAGAGACATTAAGTCCCTCTCAGTACAATAAAAATTAAGCTGAAGGACAAAGCAATCACCCAGCTTACACTTTTCCTTCCAGTCGGTGAAGTCAGGCCTTGTGTGTGCAAGGAAATGGTGCAGAACTGAAGTGGAGCTGCACTCACAGCCCTGATTTGAGCACAAATGCCCACAGTGTGGAATTAGTTTGGATTTTTTGGCTCTGGGTGCTGTGAATGACCCCCTCAGGGACACACTGCTCCCCACTGATAACAGAAGGAGCTGTGCCTTAGGCACTGTGAATACCCATCCCTCCGCCTGCTTTTGTTGCATTTTACCCCTTCCACACCCAGGGCTGAGCATTTTCTCCTCCCTTTACAATCAGTCGCAGCTTTGAGTGAAATTCCCAAGAGAGCATTTTCCCAAAAGGCTGATTATCCATCATTTTGCTATTATCGACATCAGTGGGAGCAGGAGGTGCTCCAGCAGGCTCAGACCACTGTAATTCCAGGATTTTAAACTGAAAACACCACCACCATGCACACCTGTATCTGGATACCACAGCAGTACCATCACCTTCATCTTACTCACAGATTACACCTGGGTGCACATGAACTCACTGTTTGTGTGCTCCTGTTGTAACAAATTCATTGCTCCATGAAGTGATCCCTCAGCCTGATGTCAATTTTGTTGTTTCCAGCACTTCCCAAAGGTTGCCAGCTGGAGAATTTGTGGATTTATTTCAAGGAAATGACACATAATGGACAAATCTTCCCATTCCCTGTATCCAGTGCAACAGAACCTCACATCCAAGGATGGTGTGATGGATTCCCACTGAAATGCCATGTCCAGGATTTTATCCAAGTTCAGCAAGTGGATAAATTCAGATAAAAACAACAAACAGCAGTGGCACTGAGTCCTTTCCACACAGCCTGGAGGCCAAGGAATGCCCAAACATAAATTCTCACCTGGAAACCAGGTTTGATCCCACTGGGTAACAGCTGAAAGTGCTGAAAGCTGAACAAATTCTGACTAGACAACAGAAACCTATTTTGGGAAGCAAACAAAACTAACCACTGTAACTAATTCAAGGCTCAATTATCCATCTGTGGCAAACATTATTATGCAAGGGTTTGTGTTCTCCTAAACACTGTTCTGTACCTCGAACCAGAATCAATTCAAGCCTCATATTTGAATTCAGCAGGACTTGCAATGAGGTCTCTGAATGGTCCCATTTTGTTTTACAGCCTATGGATCTTTTGGTGTTTTTTTTTTTCCTCTTCCAGAGAGAAAGTGAGAAAATAATTTAAAACCACCATTCTTAGGCTCTAGAAATTTTGGTCTATTTAGTCTGGATGACAGTTAAGGTTTAAATGAGGTGCTATTTTTCAATTGTCACAAGAGTTACACTGACCCAAATGCTGTGATAAATTCAATATAATGGGTACTTCAGATCTGGAACTACAGAGAACACACAAAGGCTCAAAGCAGGTCATGGAGTTGTAGGATAGATTCAACACCAGGTTAAGTCCAACCCACCCTTCAGACTGTCAGGAGAGAAGGGGAATCAAAGAAAAGTTCAGCTTCTAAAAGCACTGTGGGAGCAGCAGGGAAAATGCAAGACTTACTTAGAGAAAAGCTTCTTAAGGCTTATCCGGCTTGGTGTGCAAAGGACAAAGTTATGGGGAATTTTGAGAACCACACAGCGCCTCAAAAGGTTCATAAACTTTTATCAGATCTGCAAAGTTTCACCCCAAACCCTTGAGTTGGCCCAACACCTGTTACATTTCCGCAGCACCACCCCTGGCACTGTAAATTTGTTTCATGGTGATAGCAGTTAGATAACATCACACTGAGAGAGGATCTTTGGGGCTTTCAAGGAGCTCTTCTGGACAAAAAGCTGCAAGTTCCTGTCTTGTTCAAGAGCTGCAAGAATGCCTTTCATGCCAGCTGGGTTTGCTTGCACAGCTCTGGTGTCCCAGACTCGAGATAAGGACTTTATTTCACATGTGAAGGACAATGTGAGGTGACATGGCATGGTCACACAGCTCAGTCTGGACACCAGAGTTCTGCAAGACCCTACAGGAGGAACAGAACCACACCTAGGGACCCTTCCCTCCCAATTTAGGGCACCTTCCCCTTCCCCAGGAGCCCCTTCCCTGTCTGCAGGGCTGTGTCCTGCCCGCTCTGTAACAAAATCGCTCTCATGCATATTGCATCTCCCAGCTCCGAGGAAATGAGGCACTGGCCGAGTAATTAAAGCCCGGGGCTGACGACAGATCCACGGGAGACACAGCAGGGCCTGAATGTCCAGGCCTGGAGAGCATCAGGTGGGGCTGGGATCAGCTCTCCAGGCAGCCAGAGCAATCCTACCCTGGCTGTAAGGCACACCAGGCATGCAGAACAAAAAGGAGCCTTTAAAAGGCTGTCTGCAAAACGTCAGGCAACAATGAGCACCTGGATTGCAAAGCACGTAGGGTTTCTCATTTCCCCCATAATTCTTTGTCCACCTTGAATACGATCTGTTTGGAAAACTTAAAGCCATCGGGGCAGCTGCTCCTCAGCATCTCTGCTGGTCAGCTGAGCACAACTGGGGATGCACTTCCATTGTAGTTCCAGCCTTGTCTTTCAAAAAGGCTCATCAGAAAAGTCAAGGAACCATGTCCTGAAGGAAAACTCAGTGCTACAGCCTGGAGATGTGCAAGCAGGATTAGCATTAGTGAGTGACTGGGTGATAATTAGCATTTTGCACATGTTTAATTTTGGTTTTGCTCATACCACAGCTGCTTTTGTGCTCTTCATCCTCCTCAGCTATGACAGGATGGACTCCTGACTGCACAGGAGGGGACAGGGGGACATGGCACAGGGCGAGTTCCTGACTGGGATGTTGGTCCTGTTGGTAACTCCTGCTCAGCCCGTGGGTGCTGCTCCTCAAACCCCGCAGGATTCCCTGTAAAGGAACAAACTGCCTTTTCCCTGTGTGGAAAATCCATTCCTAGGCAGGTACCAGGCCAAGCAAAACCCTTTCTGAGCTGACAATGGCATTTTCACAGAGTCCACGGATTCCTGGGGCAGTGGGGGCTGGAGGAGGCAGGAATCATGTGCTCCCAGGCCTGGGGAGGGAGAGGGGGAGGAGGAGAACAAGGAGGGAGAGAGAACAAAGTGTCAACATCTTAACTGGGACACACAAAGAGCCAGTTCTTAGTAAGAACTTAATCCAGGATTAACAAGAGGTCAGCTACCTCTGCAAGGAGACTGCACTAAAAGGAGCTAATTAGCTCTCCTTAATTGCACAAAAGGAATCACATGGAATTGAAGACATTCACCGGGCGGCAGGACCCACCTCACCCAGGAAACACCCAAGAAAAAACAGCAAACACCCAGAAAACAGCCTCACCTGGTGTTCCCAACACCACACTCAGGAATCAGCACGGGGAGAGCCAAAAACAGGAGAGGAGAGGTGATGGATGGCAGGGAAAGGTTCTGGGGAGGGTCATGGAGAGCTGGACAAGCATTTGTAGCATGACCACTGTCCATCCAGACAATTTCCTCATCAACCACTGCCACGAACTTCCCAAAATCCCTGAGGAAACTCCAGCTAGCCCTGTCACAAACAGGGGATTCCTGTTCCATGAGGATGTTTAATGCAGCTCTGGCCTTTAATTGAATGTGATCTCTGAAAATGAGGAGGAAGAGCAGCACGAGGGGAGCCGGGTCTGCCCTGCAGGTTGAGACCAACAGAATCCCCTGTTTGTGACAGGGGCAGTGCAGGATAAATGTCAGGAGAAATGGAGAGCACACAGCACCATGGACAGGCAGCAGAGCCCACCTGGAAATGGCCAGCCTGGAATGATGCACTGGAAAACTCTGGCTGAGCTACCCACCCACAAATCCCTGCCTTCAATTTCAAATTATTTATTACAAAGACACTCACATGTCTCCACATACCTGTCAGCCTCTGCTCAGTGCTAAATCCATCTCTTTTTTTGCTGTGGAACCTCTCCATGTTCTGCTCTCCTGCACTGGTGCATATTTTACCCCAGAAGCCCTTGCTCTGTGCTGGCAGATAATGGATCCTGCAGTCAGAGCACTTGAAAATGAAGATTAACAGGCACATCAACAACAGCTGTCTGGGAGATGGAGTGCTAATAAAAGGAGCTCCTGCGTTTATTTGGGTTAGAGCACCGTGCTGAGGGCTGGGCAGTGCAGGCAGGCTGGCCTGAGCATATTCCAGCTCCCAGTTTGAGGGAGGATGGAGGGAAAAGCAGAGCAGGGTGATCAGGGAAGAAAAATCCATTATTTCTTTTCACAAAGAATAATTACAACAGAAACAGGAGCTCACGCTCATGACAGGTCTCCATGAAACCATCACAGTGGTGCCTCCAGTATTTGTCCTTCTTTTCCTCCCTCATTTGAGAGTTAAATGCCATGTGCCACTGTGCCTCCAGTGACATTGCAGGGGGAGCCACCGGGGACAACCAGCAGCAACATTTCACCTCAAACCCAACACAAACAAACGAGTTCTTGGGATGCCATGGGAATATGAGACAGCCACCCCCTCTCTACTCCCAGCAGCCACCCTCCCTGGAGCTGCTCCTCTGCAGGATCAGCACAAAGGGAGCTCCTTTGCTGGCTGAAGCTCCAAGAGCTGCCACCAGGGAGGGCAGGATGGACACTGAGCTGTGCCAGGGGAGGGCAGGATGGCACTGAGCTGTGCCAGGGAGGGCAGGATGGACACTGACTGTGCCAGGGAGGGCAGGATGGACACTGAGCTGTGCCAGGGGAGGGCAGGATGGACACTGAGCTGTGCCAGGGGAGGGCAGGATGGGCACTGAGCTGTGCCAGGGGAGGGCAGGATGGACACTGAGCTGTGCCAGGGGAGGGCAGGATGGACACTGAGCTGTGTTTGGGGAGGGCAGGATGGACACTGAGCTGTGCCAGGGAGGGCAGGATGGACATGAGCTGTGCCAGGGAGGGCAGGATGGACAGAGCTGTGCCAGGGGAGGGCAGGATGGACACTGAGCTGTGCCAGGGGAGGGCAGGATGGACACTGAGCCGTGCCAGGGGAGGGCAGGATGGACACTGAGCCGTGCCAGGGGAGGGCAGGATGGGCACTGAGCTGTGCCAGGGGCTGGGCTGCAGCAGCCTCCTGGCACAGGCAGGCCCCGCTCCTTCCTCCCACTGCCCCTCTGCTCCCTGAGCTGGAATAGTTCAGATCTGATCCATACAGAGAAGGGAAAGCGTCCTCAGTGGGCCCAGGGTCCTGTTTCTCCAGCTCTGGTGCAGTGGGTGCTCCCGCACTGTGATTCTGTTACAGCTCTTCCAGCTCCTCCATCCTCCCGGCTGCTCCAGTCTCTTCACCCATCCCAAACCAGCCTCCTGCAGCCTTCCCAAAGCACTGCCCCCATCTCTACCTTCAGTCTCATCCCTCTCCCACCTCTGATCTCCAATCCCAGTCCAGCTGGATTCATTTCACTTTGCTTGGCCCTTTCTTCCAGATTCCTGCAATCAGCTGGGCTCACCAAACCCACCAGACCCATGTCACTGGAGGCACAGTGCCACATGGCATTTAACTCTGAAATGAGGGAGGAAAAGAAGGACAAATACTGGAGGCACCACTGTGATGATTTCATGGAGAGCTGTCATGAGCGTGAACTCCTGTTTCTGTTGTAATTATTCTTTGTGAAAAGAAATAATGGATTTTTCATCCCTGGTCACCCTGTTCTGCTTTTCCCTTCATGCTCAGCGCAGCCCTTGCTCCCACAGAGACAGATATTCCTCCACCTCAATTCCTCCCCAGCTTTTCCCCCATCCCTTCACCCCACCCCAGATCTCCCCCATCCCCGTCTCACTCAGGGCATCCTTTTTCCCGAGGAACCGCCTGCGCTGCCGGCGCGCACACAAACCCACACAAAGGAAGGAGTCCCCGCCTGGCCGGGCGATGGAAAGCAAAGCGAGCAGCTCAAGCTTTCCAGGGCCACCTGTCAGCGCATCGCCCGTGCCGGGATGGGCTGCGGCTCCTCCCCGCGGCTCCGCAGCGATCCCGCCGGGGGAGCGCATGGAGCCACCGGCAACCTCGCCAATGCTGCTGCTCCGAGCCATTTCACGGCGAAAGGAGTCGACAAAAAGATTCCCCGCTCTGATAACGCCGCGGCATGGCTGGAACAAAGCCGCCTTTGCCAGGCGCTGCCCGGCTCTGGCATCCGCGCTGCCTGCTGCCCACTGCGCAGAAAAGCCGCCAGTGTGGCTTTAAGAATGTCCCGGAGCCCGCTTAACCCTGGCTGCTCCTCGCTGCCGTCACCGAGGGCAAATTCCAGCATTTCTTCTCTCCTCCTGCTCTTACCCATCTGTTGTGCCGCCCTGCTACGGCTCCTCCGCGCTGCCCTGGCATCCCGAGCGGAGCTTTATTAAATATTCTGTGCTGCCGCACATCCCCGGCATCCCGAGCGGAGCTTTATTAAAAACCCCTGCCCGCCCCGCTGTGCAAACCACCAGGGAGCACTTCTGTGACGGCAAAGGAGCAGAGCAGCCAGCGTGGACACAAACATCCCAATTACCCCGAAATTCCTCTTCCTCGCTCCCACAGAGCTGCCTCGCTGCTCTGACTCTTCCTCCTGAGGGGCTGCACACCCCCCCAAACCTCATCAGGCAGCAAAACCCCTCGATTTCCCCGAGAGAACAGCCGGCAGCAACAGGAGAAATATTTGCCTTCAACACTCGGGTATTTCCAAACACAAAGCCTGGGGAAGGCCATCTCCTTCACGGAGGTTATACAGTGCAGAAGGTAACAATGTGACTCATCTTGAAAGTGAATAAACACACTTAAAAACCTGTCTTGGGAAAAATAAACACAGCCTGCGCCTGATTCCCTTCTGGGAAAAGCTGTCCTGCCGCAGTCCTTGGATTTGTACCTAATCCAGGCAGGTGTAACAGAGGAAACAAAGCCACAGCCAGCAATTTAAAGAATTTAGAAAGCAAGAAAGAAGCACAGATGGACAGAGGAAGAGCACAGAGCAAATTTAAAAAGTTCCTGCAACAGGAGCAGGGAGGACTAACACAACTCGGGTCTGATCAATCCCAGCTCACGGAATGATGAAATATTTGCTCTGTGTGATCAGTTAATCCCAACCAGGAACACGTTAGAAGGGGGGCAAACAACCAGAAAGATTTTCTTACAGAGCAACGAGTTCAAAGGAAAGCAACAAAAACATCAGGGCACTCATGAGGCTCGTTTATGAAAACAAACTTGGAGGGTAAACAAAGTGGAGTGGTCAACAAATATTTGAAGAATGTAAATATTGAAGAGAAAGAAACGTTGTATTAAAAGGTTTGGTTTTTTGGGCTTTTTTTTTTTTTTTTTTTTTTGAGCAACAAGCAATGGGATTATGTGAAGTTGTGGGAAAGAAAGGAGGCTGAAGGCAAATCCTCACAGCCAGGAGCAGGAGAGAAGTGGAATAAACTCATTCACTTGTCATGTTTATTAACAGCAACAGGTAAAATAAATACAAAGACAAAATTTTGTCTTAATAAAGACAAAATACAACCACAGAACCACAGAATATCCTGAGCTGGAAGGGACCCACAAGGATTATTGAAGTCCAACTCCCTGCACAGACACCCCATTGGCAGGAGCATGGATTGATGCCTCAATAATATCACATTTTTTCAGTCTCTGGTTCTGTTTTCCGTAATTTTGATTTTTTTTTTTTAAGAGGCAGCAGCCCAGTTTGCAGCAATCAGAGTCTCAAGGTTTGTAATGACTGGGTTAGAGCTGTTGGAGTGTGATGATTTAAAGGATTGGTTTGAATTGGGTGGTTTTGCTCCCAAAACTTCTAACACACACACACATCCATGTGATTTTAGGTTCCACGTGGGAAATCTTGCAAAGTCACATCCAAATCATCCCAAATTCTTAATCTGGGCTGAGATTCTTGAAGGAGCAGCTGTCCTTGAGACAGTTGTGGTATTTCCAACTAGGAACAGGCTGTTTTGGGACAATGATACTGATTTCAGTTTGTGGCTTTGGGCAAGGCCCCCGTGAGAAGTGCAGGGGACAGGGATGGATGGTTTGCATTTCCCATCCTGGCTCTTACGTCAGCAGAATTTACTCTCTTTAGAAAATTGTTTTAAGCTGCAACAGTTTTTTACTCTCCTAAATCAAGCTTCCAGTAGGGAATTAATACACAGTTATTAATAAACATCATAAAAGGAAAACCACCTTTAGTCTCCATGTGCCTCATCTGCAAACCAAAGTTAATTCCACTTCTTTCCTTCTATCCTTTGTCCATCTGGACTATTTAGGATGGAATCTCTTCCTCCAAACTGGAAATGGGCAAGAAAATCTCCCAGCACAACAAATCTCTGTTTTCAAGAGCCTCTTTTACTGTAAAACAACACAATTTTAGAAACAGTTCTATTTCCCAGATCAGTTGTGCTTTAAAACAGAAAAGAATCCACGGGGAACTTATTCTTCCTGCTGGAAAAATAACCAAGCAGGTATTTGAAGCAATGATGTAGCTTTTGTGCCCTGGAGCAGCCACAGAATGCTGCTCAAGCTCTCCAAGCTCTGGCCTGCAGACACATCCTTCTTTCATGGCTACAGCTAAGCACGGCTTTGCCTCCCAAACCTCATTTCCAAAATGTGCATCAGGCAGCACAGGAGCAGCACATTTCTCTGACAGCTCTGAAAAAACCCAAATTCCAGCTCTGAGGGCTGCACAGCCACGAGCCGGTGTCCTGGCGAGCAGAGGGCACTTCTTCCCCATCTCTGGAGCTGTGTTATTTCTGCTCCTGCGGGGTCAGGAATACACCAAAATTGCAGCTCTGCCTCTCCAGCAGCTCTCTGGAATGCCTCTGTCTCCAGGGCAGACTTTTTCATTCACAGCACTCGGTGTTGGGGCTGAGACCTTGCAGTGATTTTTCCTCCTCAGGCCATTCACAACAGCCCCCAGCGCTTCATTAAGGGAGTGACTAATTAGAGGGAGCTGTTCTTACCCTAAAGATAAACCATTTGTGTGTTCCCCCTCCAGCTAATTTGTTCTAATTTCAAGTGCAAATTTCCTCTGTTACCAAAGCTTGGTTACTCCTGAATATCCACCTCAAAACTCTCCTTTTTTCCCTCCCAGAGTCTCTTTCTTTCCACTCATTTTCTCCTCCATTTTTCTCCTTCCAGCTCCAAGGCCTGAAATTAGGTGTGGTCCAAACCACATTCCTCCAAACCTGGTATTCCAAATGGTTTGAAAATTATTCCAAATATAGACCCCTCCAAATATATATTTATCTCCCAAAAAAATCCACAAATCCTTCCTTCTCTGCTCCTCTGCCACATGCATGGAGTGGCTCTGACATTGTCAAAGGAGAGTGGCAGCATTTTGAATCTTTTTTTTTAGTTGAAAAAAAAGCAGAGCATCTGCCCCCAGGTCACTTGGCTGTGATCACAGAGAGCATTCTGTCCTGGAAAAAAATGGTTACAGGGGAATAAACCGCTGGAAAATGTAAATTATAATCAACAGCACAGGCCTAAATGTGGCCAGAAGGAAAACTTGAAGGAAAGGAGAAGCTCAGAGAATATTCCAGCCTCTTGCATTCAGCACGTGGCTCTGCAAGGGCACCCTGGAGGAAAATGAATTCTGGGCAGAATTTTGGATTTGGTGTCTCCATTTCCTGAGCTTGGATATTCTGTCCTTGGACATATTATTGCTGTTACATGGCAACTTAGATGATTTACTTCAGCCAGGCTCAAAATCCTGAAATGAGGAGGAACGGGTCATAATAAACATCAATTAAAATAATAATGGCATTTAGGTGCACTTTCTAACCAGGCCTGAACTCAGAGATATTCAGGGGAAAATTCAACCAAAAACACAGCAGCTGCTCCATCAACCAGAGTAATACCATGAACTGGTTTAGAACAGAGAGAAATCTGCTTCCCAGAGGGAATTTCAGCTGCAAAAAGCAGAAGAGGCCTTGAGCAGGACACAGTGATTCTGGCAAAAAGTGCCACAAGGGTTCTGGTGTTGGAAAATATACCAGTTTAAAAAAATTTCATATAACTTTAGTCAAAGATTTTGTTTGCCTTTGCCCTGGGGGAGGAGCGATGAAGTTTCTTTGCAGGGCATTGTTCCAGCAGGGGAGGCCTGAGGAGCTTCACAGCTCAACAGAGTGGGAGAAGAACAAAAGATAAAGAGCATCAGTGATCATTGGTGACCATCAAGGGCCATTAACAGAACATCACACCTGGTTTGGGAAAAGAGATGAGGAGCAGACTCTGATCAGCATCAGAGGGGAACAAATCCAGAACCAACAGGAACCCAAATATTGAGAACTGCGTTGGACCAATGAACATTAAACCAATAAAGTTCTCTGGGTTTTGACTGGATAAAGTTTGGGGAAATCTTGTAAATCCATGTATCATGGAATGATTCTCTCTGCACACCCAGGCTCTGTGTGGATGGAATGATTTCTGTGGCACATCCTGGCCAGAAAATAAAAGAATGCCTTGACTTTCTAACATTAAAATGTTGTCGGAGAGTTTTGTTTTTCCTGCAGTTTTGGTGACAATCTTTGCCTCTCTCAGGCCTTGCCCCTGCCTGCTCAGAGCAGAAATGCAGAGCCATTCCAGCTGTGGGAACATTTCTGTTCAGTCCAGCACAGCCATCAGCATGCACAGGGTGAATAAAAACCTTCAAAAAACGTGGGACACCATCAAAATCCCCCTCCAGCACTTGTCCTGTGAAAATCCCTGCTCCAGGGGGAGCAAGGAGGAAGAGGAGACCAGTTTGCCTCATTTCCCAGGCAGGGAAAGCGGGGCAGAGGAACATCAGGATCCAAGTGGTCCATGAGAGCTCCAGGCTCCCCCAGGCAGGACCTTCCTTCCCTCTGGAAGCAGCCAAGCAGCCAAAACAGCACCCAGCAGCCTCAGCTCCACATTTTATCTCTTCTTGACTGAATTCTCCCCCTTTTCACGGGTTTTACTGAGGAACAGAATCTCTGGAGGAGGCCCCTGCTGCCTCATTCACCTCAGCTCAAGGCCCTGAGCCAGCACAGGCTGCAGAATTCCAGAACAATCCCAAGCAGTTTGCCCTTGACTTGACATTTCTGGGGCTGGAGACAGAGAGCAAGGTGATTTTGCCATCTGATAAGAGGGGAAGGCAATTTCCCAGCAAAACAAACAGCCAGGATTCAATTAGCCAAAAGAATCTGCAGCCCAAGGAGAGATCTGGGGGAGAGATTCTGGGTGCTGGCAGCAAACCCTGCAAAATGCAGCATCTTCATGGCCTGAGTCACAGAGCTCCTGTGTCTGGGTGTCCTCAGGGAGGGTTCAATGTGCACATCTATATTAGAGAATAAAATTACAGATGTTTATCCCGATTTAAATCAAACACTGATGCCAAAAGCCGACCACACAACCAACAAAAATATTACAGGGGCGTTTTTGCCAGTCTGTTATCACCCAGAGCTACAGCAAACCCCGTCTCAGACCTTCAAAACGACTCGGTTTTCCTTCAAATTCCTTCCACTGTAATTTCATACTTTGCTTTTACTAAAATAGTCCCTTCAGCCATATTTCCTGCCCTGTCACCAGTGCAGGTTTGAATCCAGCGTGGCACTGGGCAGCCCAGGACACAAACTGGCCATGGGATGATCCTGGTTCTATTCCTGGCTCTCCTGGTGCCCACGAGCTCAGCCTGGTCAAGGGAATCAATCGTGTACAAGGTTTTTCCCTGAGTTTAGAGCATTTGGATTGAGCTCCTCACTGCTTAGCTTCTTACTAAGGAAAAGACCAGAAAAAATAACCCAAAAGACCCAAAATAAGCACAAAAGCTGCAAATAACCCCTTAGTCACTGTGTGCCACAGAACCATCCACAAAATAAATCCACCAGCACTGCTCGATGTTGTTCTTCCTTGTGTTCACCTGGCACGAGATCTTCTTGCTGAAAAAAAGGATGAAAGCTGCATTTTATGGGCAGCCAGAACGTTCAGGATGTATGGGAAGCTCAGAATGTTCTGGATGCAGGGGAAGATGAGCGACCTATTAATGAGATTTCCCGGCGAACGGGAACGTTCTGATTCCTCAGATCCATTTGCAGAATTCGTAAGGACTCCAGGCCTCTCCCTTCCCAAACACCAGAGCCATATTTATATGTATGTGGGTCATCCCTGATGGTTTCTAGCCAAGGATTATCAGCACCTATTTCTTCCCTCTGAATAAAAGGCACAAAGGAAGACGGCGGAGCCAGAAGAATCTGAGAAGACTGAAAATGCAACATTTTAACCTGAGATGTGAAGGTCTGAGAGCAGCACAATTATGTAACTTTAACAGAACTATCTTGCCAAGCTCCTCCAGAAATTGAGGAAGAATTGATTTGGAAATCCAATTTCATCGGGCTCGTTTGCAATGCCACAGAACGGCGCTCGCAGCAGTTCCCTATGAAATTGGAAGTGCTTTAAGCAGCTTCATCATTTCGCTGGGTAATCAGGGGGGCACGAATCCCCAGCATCCACGTTTGTCACCTCTGTGTGTCACAGCGAGGACTCTGTCCCTGGAGGTGAGGACAGAACATCCCACCCATCCCTTCCTCACCCAGCCGGTGTTTTACATCTCCAGGAAATCGCCAGGCTGGAGGAGCAGAGCTGGAAAGGACGAGTGTGACAGCTCAGGAACCCCTCCCTCCCCTTTTCCAGGCCCTGAGACACGGATTCCCCAAGCCAGGGGAAGGGCAGGGGTCTCCAGCCTGGTGGGAGCCCCCGAAGCCACAGCCTGGCAGAACTGAGACTGCCTGAAGTCAATCCTGGCTGCTCCCTGACTTCAAACAACTTCTAATTTTAGCTCTGCTGTTCTCTAACCCTACCTAGTTCCCATCCCACCCCCACAACTACATAATAGATCCTTCCCTCAGATAAGTAGGGTGTTAGAACATTGAGAGGGTTCTTTTTTTTTTTCCTCACCCACAGGCACCAGCAGAAAAATGAATTACAGCTTTATTTTTAGCAGAGCCTTTGGCCCTTTTTTTTTCTCTGTAGGTTCCAGATCGCAGGTTCTGCAGCTCAGAACTATCCCAACCAACACAGCAGCACGAGCAATGAAAAAGGAACCATGAAAGAAGGAAAAGCAAGGTTTTATTCAGTATCCCATTCATGGGACATCAAGCTCAGCTGCCAGCTTGGTTTTGTCCCTGCAACACTCTTCTGGCATAAGATTCTCATTTTTTATCAAAGATCTAAATTAATTCCCATCTCTGCTGGGTCATGAGCTTCCCAAAACTCCTAAGAAGGAAGAGCAGGGCAAAAGCGCAGCCCGACATGGAAGGGAAGGGAAAGCCTGCCGTGGGTTTTGGAGATTGAAAGCTGGAGGCCCGGCTGATTGCAGTCCCCGAGGAGCTGTGAGATAACAGTGATGTCAGCCCGGAGGCAACAGCTCTGCCTCACAATGCAACAGAAAGATGGCAACGCCATCAAAACACAAAAAAGGGCTGATTAAACCGAGACAGCAAACAAACGAGACAAACTGCTGCTGCTCTTGTCCTGGCAGTGTCCTCGGGGGCTGCAGCATCATCGCTGCCAGCAGGACTGTGCTGGGGCAGGGGAAGGGTGCAGCAGAGCTCACATCACACCACTGTCACCCTGTGATGTCACCCATGGGGACCTGCAGAGCCCCGGGCCACCTCCCGGCCCGGAGGGGATGAAATGGTTCATTGTGCTGTGAGAACGTGGGGAATGGCGAGAGGGACAGCGGCTGGTGGCCACATTGGGCCCAGAGGTGGCCAGGGTGACACTCACAGCACGGGGGGTGTAGGGCTGAAAACAGAGCACAGCCCTGCTGCCGAGGGTCAGAGCCGGCTGCTCCTGCCGTCCCTGGTACAGACTGAAATCATGTGCCTGTCAGAGCACCAGGAGGGAATCTGGGTTAACCCCAGCAGTGCCACCCCAGCAGAATCACTGCTCCTGCGCCAAGGACCAAAGGATTTGTTTGCATCCCATGTATTAGATTTATTTTTTTTTCTTTATATAAACACTGCCCCTACAAAGCCATTTCACATCATCACATCCAGCCCACAGTAAATACCCCCAGCAAGTTCAGAGTATTCTGTATTCTGTGCTCAAATCTGCTCAAATCTGTGCTCCTCCAATCAACCCAGCAGGGAGAAACACAGAGATTTGGGCAAAACAGGACCTGAAATAATACCCCTCACTCTCCCTGGATATTGCAGCACGACCAAATAAACAAAACTGCCTGTAAATATCCTGGGGGGGGAGCAGAGCGACAGCTGCAGAGATCCAAAATGCTGTCTAATTAAATACGGGCAGCAATCAGAATATTTGATTTCGGGACTGAGAGGAAGATGAAGGGGGATGCTGAAGAGGCAGGGCTTGGGTAGCACTTCCCAAATGTGCCCAGGGGAGCTGATCGGGATCTTCATCGCTTCGCACCTGAACAGAGGGGCCCAGGAGTGCTCGAGGAACGCAGAGGGAAGAGCGTCACCTACTGCAGGCCGGCAGCGCTCCCTCCAGCCCCGATAATCTGCTTACAGCCCCGGAACCCGCCCGAACCCTCCCTCCCCGCCGAGCTGCGGGCTGCCACCATCGCCAGGCTGCCCAGTGTGAGCTGGGTTAAACTGGGAGCACAAAACCTCCCCGATTCCGCGCTGAACGGATCTGCCGGTGCCGGGGAGCAGGGGGAGGGATGCAGTGGGGGCCGGGTCACTGCAGATCCACAGCATCCCAGCATTTCCAGCACATGCTTTGCTCTCCCGGTACTACGCCGAGCTATTATGCAACTCCTCAGCCCAACCGCACAGCACAGAAGGCAGCGGATCACTGCAAGAGAGCGGCTTTTTTTTCATATTTAAAAAAAAAAAAGAAAAGTAATATTTTCAAATGCTAACATCCATATAATTGGTATCATTTGTACAGTCTGTGTAAGACACAGCCATGTACACACACGAAAAATTCAAAGGCTCTCAGTGTAATTAAATAAAAGACAGAATTAGGGAAATTAGAAAAAGAGATGACCTATTGAGTCATCCCTGGCTAGGGCTGTCCCTTGGGGCCAAGTACAAGATGCTGCCTAGTCCTATATTGTAGTGATTTTTATTTTTCACACAGAAAAAAAAAATTAAAATAGCAACAATAAGTAAAATAACAAATGTAAAATAACTTCACTGTTTTCTCACACTTCCCAGGCGAGGGTCTCAAAGCACCACATTCATCCTGATGCAAACCAGCAAACTTGAGAGGGAGGCTGTCATTTCTATGATTACTTCCTTTTTCATTACAGAAAAAAAAAAAAGGATTAAGGAAAAGAAAGAGGCCTGCCCATTGCTCTTGTCATCCACTTCAACCCAAATTACAAAGTCACATTCCACTATTAACTATGGAACCGTTCCCATCTGATAAAGTTCTGGTTAAATCAATTTCATCATCATAATTCAAAGGCTATTTATTCTAACTAAGTGGTTCTGACCTATCGGATGTTTAAAATAGTTTTGATACACTCAGGATTGTATGGAAGCCTTTGGTGGTCTAGTTTAATACATTTATCATTAATATATATATAAAATGTATCTTCTATTACATCGTATATATTTACCTGCCCATGTAAAACTTGAAGAATAAAAATATTTACAATGTGAACGTTTTAGACACACACAGCTCTGTTAATTGCCCTTCACCCACACAGTGTTTTCTTCCACTGCCCACTTAGCCAAACCTGGGGAGTTTTCCCCCAAAACACCCAGCAACGGTGGAAGAATTACCGAGCACTTGGGTACCTCGAACTCTGGTATGTTCAGCGAGGCGCATCCCCAAAAGCAGCTATTTAAAGGACAAGCCGGAGCCATTCCACTCACGCAGGACCCAAAACACCTCTTTTCCCCCCACATTTTTCGGCAAAACCTTCCCGTGCTGATCTCCCTGCGTGTCCCTCCAGTCCCGAGCCCGGGTGATGCGGTTCGGGCTGGCAGCGGAGGGGAGGGAGATGCGGCCGGAGCCCGGGGATGCTGTGGCATCGCCGCGCTGCTGCGGAGATGCCCGGGCAGGAGCGGCCCAGCGCCGCATCCACCGCCGGAGCCTCTCCCGGTGCCTCCCTTCCCATCCCTTCCCTTCCCTTCCTCCCTCTCTCCATCCGCATCCCGCAGCCGGGTACCCCCGGCGATGCCGCAGCAGCAGCGCCGCGAACTTGGCGGAGCGCATCCCCTTCCCCCGCCCGCAGCGGGGCCGCGATTTCGGGGAGGGGGCCGCGATTTCGGGGGAAGGGGCCGCGGCACCCCCAAATCCCCCCGCCGCGCTCTTACCAGGCGAGCTTAACCCTTTCATTAGTACAGCCACGATAATCCGCTGCCCGTGTCCTTGTCTGCCCACTGAGAGCTCCAGAGGTCCCAGGACATATTGCAGCAGCCCCGGCCGGCGAGGGTGCCGCGGGGAGCGCCGAGCCCCATGCGCCGAGCCCCCCTGGCCGGGGCACGGCCGCTCCCCGCGCCCCCGAGCCGCGGAGAGCAGCGCAGCGCTCCCCGCAGCAGCAGCAGCAGCAGCAGCGCCGGGGGCTGAGCCGGCCCGCTCGGTGCTGCTGAGCATGTGCAGCAGCGGCGGGACCGCGGCATGCCATGGCATCCGTGCTGCCGCCGCGACAGCCGCGACACACGGCCGCGACACACAGCCGCGACAGCCGTTCTACCGGCCGCACAAAACAGCGGGGAGCGCCGCAGCCCTCCGGCCGCAGAGCCCCTGCCCGCGGCTGTGGGGCAGGCACGGAGCGAAGGGATGGCAGGATGGCAGGGATGGAGCTCAGGGATCAGCTCGTCCCAACCCCCGCGCCATGGACAGGGGCAGATCCTTGTCCAGCCTGGTCTTGGACACGTCCAGGGATGGGGCAGCCATAATTTCTGCAGGAAATCTCTTCCAGTGCCTCACCCCGCTCTCACTGTACAGAATACTTCCTATTAATCCATGTAACCTCACTCTCTGTCAGTGTGCAGCCGTTTCCCCTTGCCCTGTCACTCCAGGCTCCTGTAAAATCCCCTCTCCATCTCCCTTGTAGGCTCCCTTCAGTCCTGGCCATATTTCCACCTTTGCGAAATCAATTTCTGGGGCCAGCAAGAGCAAACCCGAGTGTGGAAAGCCCCTCACATACATGGTCGTGCTCCTTTTAATCTGCTTTTCTCTTCAAGCACAAGGCCCTCTCCATGTAGGAGAAGCTGGAGAAGAGGCAGAGCAAGCCCCAAATCCTCTCCTCCTTCTCCCAGGGCTGCAATATTTGATAGGTGATGCTTGTGGGGGGATTTGCCAAACCACCACCCCAATTCCCTGACTGTCCCAGAGCAGAGATGTTCAGGCCAGAAAAAAAGAAGTCCATCACTGGTGATGCTCTGGAAGCTGGGACATTTAACCTAAACGTCCCCTCTCTCAATCTGTACCATTTCTCCTTGTCCTGTCGCCACAGATCCTAACAAAGATCCCTCTGGTTCTAAACCCTTCTTGTTTAGAAGGTTCAAACTCGACTCAGGTTTTCATTTCTCCAACAAGATAATTAGATTTTCAGTCCATTCACACTGAGATGCTGCTTCAACACTGTAGGTCATGTTTCCCTTTAATTAAACCCAAGAAACTACCAAAAACAGGTACAGAGAAGAATTTTCAAATGGTTCTTTTGTTTCTGTCATTGAAAACAGCAGGATCCAAGCACAGCCTGCTGCTCCTGAAGATGGGTTGGGAGGGAATGGGGCAGTGTATTTCAAGTAATTTATAATTTAATTCTTTCCTCATAAAATACTTGAAAAAGTAAAGCCTGGGAGCGTCCAAGGATGAACATCCCCACTCTTACTCCATACAGGGAGCTCTTGAAAGTGTTTGGTCCTGGGACAGGGACAGCCTTGATTATAAATCCCAGTTTCAGAGGAAAATTCATGAGTTTTAGAGGAAAGAGAGCAGGCAGCTCTGTGTAAATAAAGATTCTTCTTTCTTGAAGGGCTTTTAAGGGTATTTCGGGGTTTTTTTGCACTTCTATCCCCATCCCCGTGGCTGCAGATAATTAAGAGTGAAAAACCTTGACCTGTAAAATCATCACCCTCATTCTGTTGCGGACAGAGGGGACAGGAGGGTGCTTGGGAGCAGCTCTGTTCTGGTTTTCAAAGCTTTCAGTGAAATTCGTCAGAGGAAACGTTGAGATTCTGATCTCCCCATCCCCTTTGGAAAGTAACAAATGTGGATCTTTGCTTTCCTACTTTGCCTAATAACAAAAGATCTTTTTCCTGATTCTCCCAAGCCCTGAAGAGATGAAGAGCAGCAAAATCCCAGTTCTGAATTCAGCAGAAAATCGCTTTTGGAGGGTTTGGATCATCCCAGGGCAGTGAAATGAAATGGGATCTGGGTAGTGGGGCTGAAGTTCGAAAAATTGGGGAAGTTCCACTGAAATGGGGAGTTCTGCAGGACAGCCCAGGGCAGGTGAGGCAATCCCAAATCCCTGCTTTGGGAATTTGCTCCAAAGACAACTCTGCAATGCATTTTCTGTTCATTTCTAAACAAAAAGCAGAAATTTAACCATAAAGCCAGGCACGGGCGTTTCCACATGACAAACAGCATGGAAAAACCGCCTTCAAATCTCACCCCACATAATCCCAGACTCAGCCCTCATTAGGTCCAACCTCCGCCAGCTTGGGCTGGGCTTTGGGCTGGGCTTTTCTCCATGAGATGCTCCGCAGCCATGGCCTGCAGGTTGTCAAGGAGGGAAGCAAATCACAAATGCTGGAAAATGGGTCAGGAGACCTGCAAGCTTGGCAAATCTAGGACAGACTAATGCTGCAGAGTCACATGTTTGGAAATCAAAGCACAGGCAAGAAAGGTATTAAGAGATAAGCAGTCATGCACTTTTTTTTTTTTTCCTTTTTATCCAAATGATGTGAGGGTTGGGGGAATTATCAAAGGGGACAGATCACTTGGAAGGTGTTGGTTGAAACGTCTGGCTGGCCACAACCCAGCTGGAATGTGCTGTCTAAAATCCTCCCAACAGCAGCCTTGGAGGGTTTGTGGGTCCTTTACATTCAGAAATCCTGATCTTCTCATTCCTCTGTGGAACATGGGCTGTAATTCAGAAAATGGTTGTAAAAAAGCATCATCGATGGAAAAGAATTGTTTTGTTTTGTCTGTTATAAATGGTCGAATATTAAGCGGGCAAATTGAAAATCTTTAATATCATTTGTTCTGCATGTCAGAAAGAGGCTTCCCCAAAGCCATTGGCGTTTGGTAAAAAAATTCTTTTTTTCCATACAAATAATTAAAAAAATAGTTCATATAGAGTTAAAGCACTACGTTTCTTAGAGTTGATGTTTTGTGATGTATTTGAATGAAAATAAACAAAATAACCGAGCTGAACAGTTCAAGCACAACTGAAAGATACTTTGCCCTGGCTTTGTCCTCGACAGATGCCCATCAATTTAATCTTTTCACCAGCCTACCCACATTCAAACAGAAATGTCCGACCCAGAGATTCGTTTCACCCACCTCCGAGGCCATAAATAAAGGCCTGAAATCTAATGTTCTATTGAATCACTATTTGGACTTGCCCCTTTGGGAAAAGGACCTAATTTTTTAATTAGATGCATATATGTGCTAATCACTCCAATAAATAAATAATTCATGGGTGATTGTTTCCTGCACTACTCCCTGCTCTCTACTTTACTCAGTGAAAAATCTCATAAACTGAAAAGGAATTCAGACGTTAATTGGATCCACCGGCCTTATGCCTGTTAACAGTTTCTTGAGTAATTCCTGGTCCAGATCAATATCCATTTTAAATAAACCTCCCTCGTGGGCTACCGTGCTTGCTTGATTGCGCACCACCAGTCGAGAGGTGAAGGCACAGGCACACACACAAACACTAAAAACAGCAACAAAGCGAAAACGCGGCAGGAACGTTTCTCAAACTGAAGAAAAACTTGGAGAATCACCGAGCGCCAGAGAAAACTAAAAAAAAAAAAAATAGAAGACAAAACAAATAAAGAGTATGGCAAAAAAAAGTCCGGATAGTTTCTCAGCTGACCGTGCAAGTACCACTAAACTGTCAAGCCTCATGAATTTGATAGTTAGTGACTGTAATAGGCAAAAGCCAGAGATGGGTTTTCTTTTTTTTTTTTCCCTGAACGCCCCTATCTTGGATTACAAACCAAATACTGGATGCAGTCTGGTCCA